>CM034312.1:39683743-39912656 GCA_019925795.1 Dendrobium chrysotoxum
GAGCAAAAAAATGACTTGTCAAGTCAAGGTGGTGTATGGAGGTCAACTTTGTGTGGTAATCAACAAGTGGCCAAAAAAATTAAAATAAACTAATTTGAACTTGGCTAAGAGTTGGGAAGGGCTACTCATTGCTCATGTCCATGAAACCAACATCACATGACATAATACACTACATAAGGTCCAAACACAATAAAATAACCTAACAATATAAAGGACCACAATACAATAAGATTCAGAAGGCGTGACACTACTAGATTGAATAGAGTCAAGCGGTTGTGTTGAAGTTGATGAATTAATATCAATATGTAAGTATTTCTTGTAGATGGAATAAAAATATCCAAAGATTGCTTCTAGTATGTTGTTAAATCCTGCTCATTGGATATTGGATAAATCCCAATATCCATATGAAGATCTCTATTTCATAAGCATTTATTGTTTTCTTTTTCACAACTTTATATAGGGCTTTTTTATCTTGAAGGTTTTGTTTTTAGAATTCCTATTGGAAATCTCTCAGGATTCACATTAAATTTTATATATTATCTATGTGCATCAATATTTTCTTTGTATTTATCATACCTCAATAAATTTTTTGTTGATTTTCTCAATGTTAGTCGCGCATGTTTTGTGCAAAAATGATGAAAACATATTAAACTTATAAATATGTAGGCTTTGCATTGACAAAAGTCAAATTATATAATTTTAAGGGATTTAATTGTAATACATAGAGGTCCAAAGTTTTATGATTTAATTCAATGACCATCTTCTTTGACCAAGAGTTATTATCATGAATATTGATTTAATCCCTAGATCATTTTGGGTACATGAAATTCAAAATAAAAAATAGAGGCACTAATTCGATAGAAGGTTTCATTAGACATCTTCCTTGATGTTCTTTTAGTCATCCACATTTTAATTCCACCATGAACTATTTTTACTATTAAAATTTTTTCCTTTTGATTCTCTAAGCGCATACTTTACAACATTGTTAATATCACTAGCTAATTTTCTTAGAAGAGGATATTCAACGTAGGTGGATGAGATATTTCGATAAATTTTTCAGTAAAAGTTATGAGAATATGATAAATATTAGTGACCTTAGCATCCAAAATGAAAAAAGAGTTTATTGCATGTTAGTAAAATTGAAGTTGGAGAGACTTTAAAAAATGAAGTGTGAAAAAACAATTGGACTTGATGATATTCCAATAGAAGTGTGAAAATGCTTAAGATACTAAGGAATTTCTTGCTTACTAAACTTTCTAATATTATTTTAAAGTTAAAAAGATGCCATATGAGTGGAGGAGTTTGTTGGTTCTTATTTTTAAGAATAAAAGTGATGCACAAGAGTGTGCAAATTATATAGGAATTAAATTAATCTGTTGTACATTAAAATTATGGGAGAGAGTAATAGAGTGAATTTATGATGTGATACTAATGTTTGTCAAAATCAGTTTGGATTTATGCCGAGTAGATCTACTATTGAAGTTATACATTTGCTAAGAGGTGTGATGAAGAAGTATAGAGAGAGGAAGGAGGACATACATATGATATTTATTGATTTCGAGAAAGCATATGATAAAGTTTCGAGACAAGTGCTTTGGAAAGTTCTAGAAAAGAAAGGAGTTAATAATATTTATGTTTATGTCATTAAAATATGTATACAAGACCTGTTACTTGGGTTCAAACACAAGGTCATTTGACCGAGCATTTTCATATTTGAATTGATTACATCAAGGATCAACTTTAAGTCTATAACTTTTTTTTTTAAAGTTATGGATGTTCTTACTAGACATCTGCAAAAGGATATAATTTGGTATTTGCTTTTTATTAATACTATTCTTCTTGTTGATTAGCCTAAAAAAGGGAGTTGATAAAAAACATAGAATATGAAGGTCAACCTTAGAGTCTAAACATTTTCGTTTGAGTAGATCTAAGACTGAATACTTGGAGTATAATTTTAGTAGTAATAGATCTAAGATGGTATTGTGACATTGGGTGATCAAGTCATTAAAAAGAGTGCACATTTTAGATATCTCAAGTTTATTGTTCAAAGCGATGGTGAAATATATGGGGATATTATTAGTAGAATTCAAATTAGATGTTTCAAGTGGAGGAATGCATTGGGCTTGTTGTGTGATAGAAAAGTACTCTTCAAACTTAAGGAATTTTTTTTAAGATGGTAGTGAGACCTCAATGCTTTAGGGCGCATAATGTTGACCATTAGAAGAGAAGCATAAAATTAAGTTAAGTGTTGAAGAGATTAGGATGAGAAGCATAATTCTAAGTTAAGTGTTGCAGAGATGAGGATGCTCAGGTGGATGAGTGGCTTTACCCTTAGAGATAGGATACGAAATGAGCATATTCGTGAAAAGGTTGGAGTAGCTCCAGTGGAAGATAAGATTAGAGAGAGTCGCCTTAGATGGTTTGGGCACATAAAACGCCGGCCTCCCGATGACCCGATTAGGAAAGTAGAGGTCTTAGATTTGACTTATGTTAAGAAAGGTAGAGGTAGACCTAAAAAGATTTGGTTAGAAAATATTAGAAATGATCTTTCTTTATTAGATTTAAACGAGAATTTGACTTTTAACAGGACACAATAGAGAAAAAAGGATTCATGTAGCCGACCCCACGTAGTGGGATAAAAGCTTGATGTTGTTGTTGTTGTTGCTGAAGAGATTAGGATGCTTAGCTGGATGAGTGGCTTTACACTTAGAGAAAGAATGCGAAAGGAGTATATACGTGAAAAAGTATGGAGTAGTCCTAGTGGTAGATAAGATTAGAGTTGCCTTAGATGATTTAGTCATATAAAATGTCAGCTTTCTAATGACTTGGTTAAGAGAATAGTTGTATTAGATCCGACCTATTTTAAGAAATACAGAGGTAGACTGAAAAGACTTGGTTAGAAAGAATTAAAAATGACATTTTTTTTAATTATATTCAAATGAGAATGTGACTCTTAATAGAACAAAATGGAGAATAAGGATTTATGTATCCGACCCTACTTAGTGGGATATAAGGTTTGTTGTTGTTGTCGTGGTGGCTTTTTTCTTGATTGTCCATGCCAACTGTGATTGTTGGAAGACTTTTATCAAAACATCGCTCAATAAAGGTCCTAGAAACATATGTAATGGAATCATAAAAGGGATTCACATTAACATCCTCAAGTGGATGATCATGTGAAATGTTGGGTTCTTGACTTCCATCGGTTCAGTTTTCTATTGCTTCAAATCTTGCTCTAAACATATGATATGTCAGCTTGTGCATGATGGTGAGGTCTTCTGGTTTCTCTTCAAGTCTAACAAGGTTCATAGTTTAATAATCATTTTGATGGTGATGATGAACATTTCATTTACAATCTTTAGAAAATTTCTCAAAATACCTTGAATAATGATAATGTGTACTAGGTCATGGTGAATAGTCACCAAGCCACTTATGGCTCTTTCAAAAACTCTATTGCTTTGATAATGGCGATGGGCATTTGTATAATAATATCCTTAATAATTTCAAATCTATAATTTCACCAAGTCATCATTGTGAAAATGTAAATTTGTTTTTGTGTTTGAAGATAGTTTTATAAGGAGAGCTCTCGAATTTTGTGTTTTTCAAAAGCTAGATGATAGAATCAGAGAAAATGATTAACTAAAATTTGTAGAGCTCTTTGAGATAATAAGAATCAACTACCAATATATAAGATTTGGGTGTAAAATGATAGTTATGGATGCAATATTGAGACCAATACATGAGGACAAAAAGTATAGTTTTAGAGAAATTTAGATTTGATGCATGCAATGTTTTGACTGTAAAATGCAATTTTATTTAACTAAAATTTTATAATTAGTGAAGGACTGAATTAAGTGAAGATATGGATTTTTCACTTAATTTTAACTATACTATTAAAAGTAAATGATAAAAATACTAACACAATGAAGAAATTTCTAATGCTGAAAAATGAAAGTTAAGTTTTTTGGGTTGCTAATTGAAGTTTTTCAAAAATTTTTTAGTGAGAAAACAAGAAGTCAAGAACACACCTATGAAATTTGAAGTAAATCAAAGTCTTCTGATAATTTTTTAAATTTCTAAGTTGTAATGATGCTATATGTTGATCCAGGAATTTAGCACCAAAGAAGGGGTTTTCGAAGAAACTTGCTCCTAATATAATGTAGGACTATTGCAAACTATAGCCGGGTGGTTGTAATTTATTGTGCGATGAATGCAAATTAATTGTGATGGCTGAAGTATGAATATTGCATCAATAGTTTATTGAATTGCTTATGAGTGACTGATGATAAACATGTTTACCACAAATGCTATATTGGGAATGTAACGAGAGTTTGTTGATTCAAGATTTAATTATATTAACCGCTTTAGATGTCAAATCATATGAAAAAATAGATGAAATGAATCTATGTATGGTCTAACTTGGGATGGATATGTAACTGATGGCAAAGTGGTGATAAGTTGAAGTCAACTTTTCAGAATAATTTTTTGTCGCAGGGATATCTTTCCTTCTGTAGAGAAGTCATTCTCTAAGGTTCCTGAACTCACACACTAAAATAGTTTGGCACTTGGGAATGTAAAGCACATAATAGGAGTAGAATATACAAGAAGCAATTCTACATTCCATCTTATAACCATAATATGCGAATACATGAAGACAATACCCACTATAATTCTATATATAGACTAGAGCGAGAGGCAGCGTAAAAATAAAAAAGGGAGAGGGAGGGTGTTCATGGCATGGGGAAGGGAAGGACAAGTAATGGAGAGGTAGTTTTTGAAGAGTCACTTTAGGTTTTTAAAGGTTTAGAGGTGTTTCCAATGCATGGCAACGTAATTTCAAGGATTTTTCAAAGTTTATTAATAGTATCATTTATGCAAGGAGAGAAGAGAGAAGGGAGGATGGCAAAAATAATGATGAGATGACTTGTTAAAAATTACTCGACCAGTCAAATGGATATTTGAAGGCTAAATTTGGTGATGGTGATTAACGGGTGGCTATAATTGGCTAATTCGGGCTCATTAAATTGATGAAAGCATTAAGCAAGGTTATTGCTCATGTCTGTTTAGCTAAACATCATATCACATAGTACACCACATAAAGCCCAAAAACAAGTGGTCCTATAACACAAATGCCAAAATGCAACAAGACTTAAAGACCAGATAATGCCGAGGTTCAACAAAAAAAAAATTAATAAGTAAAAATCACACCCAAAACATCCTAGGTACAAGAGACTATACTTTTCATATTAAATTAAGTTTAGGGATTCTTCTGTCACACCCCAATTTGGCTCACCCCCTAATGGTAAATCTGGAGTACAATCTATATAACTGGAACAACTTCAATCGATTAAATTGAAATAGATGGAAATTCATGTTATCATATGAGAGGCATGCTATCATAAATATGACAATTATCAATTTACATGAAATTTGAACTATTTCTTATGAATCAGTTAGGCATCTCACCTCGTCTTCCAGAACAGTTGGGTACACTGGTTCACCTAAAGTATTCTGATTTTTTTTCCTTTGATATACAACCGAAAACATACATTTTTTTATTCACATATATAAAAAAATAAAGAAAACAAGCAATATGAATTTCTTACCACTTTACCTCAATTAAATCCCTCATTAAAAAGTACCTTTCTTTCCTTCCTACGTTCTTTCCTATTTCTAGCAATCTACCACCATGAACTCAACCATAACCCACTGATTTTAACAACATAACAACAGCTTTACCCTTTCTCCCTATTATTTCCACAATTACGGATTTCTGCATAACCCACTGATTTCAGAAATTTCAGCAAACCTACAGCAGCCTAAAGCAGCAATATTACCTATTTCAAGTTGAAACAACACCTCATTTCAACAATTATTCATCAAATTCTGAAATTCAGTAAGTCAGCAGCTCTTATCTATATTAAATACCTGAGTTCAGGAATAATATTTCCTTACCTAAGTAAAAATAACTGCAACAGCCTCAAAGGCTAATCCCACTCGCCTTCCCCATCATTGGATCGCGAATTGCAGCTGCCAGCAAGCAGTTACTTCGAATGCCAGAGCATACCGTGGATGAGGATGGAAAAGAACTGAAGAATTCCACTATAGCTGATGGATTTAATGCTGAAGGCACCTAATATGTAATATTTACCACTACTATTTCCACTATAGCTCCACTACAAGATCCTTAACTCCATTCCAACATTCACCCAACCGTCTGATTTAATCCAGCCATTGCATGATAATTAAAGTGGAATGGCTGCAGGAAAGCATTTATTAAATGCATTTAGATAAACTTAGTGGGCTGCTATATAAAAAGAATAACTTACTGTTTGCTATTTTAACATTACAGTGCATATGCCCTGAATGACATTGTGATTAGACTAAATTAATAAGTTAAATATAGTTCTATATATCCAAATGCATGGAAATAATTAAAAAAAAGAATTTACTTAAAAAAAATAAATAAACATTTAGAGAAAGTTCATGTTACATTATTTTGAACATTTTGGGTATTATAAGTCAGACCTCCTTATGTAAATTTTGTCCTCGAAATTCATTGCTTTAATAGTCATCAAATAAATGAGGAAATTTCATTCTAATATTTTCTTCCCTCTCCCTAGTTGCCTCCTTTTCTAGCCTTTATTTCCATTTCACCTTAACATATGGGATTTGACGATTTCTTAGCTATTTATTATTAAAATCTAGTATTCTTTCTGGTTCTTCAGTATAAGTCAAATTCTTCTGTAGCTCAATTTCATCATGTGAAATTTTCTGATGGGCGTCTGTAATCCATTTTCTTAGCCGTGACACATGAAAAACATTATGTATATCTGACATGTCTGCTGGAAGAGCAAGTCTATTAGCAACTTTCCCAATCCTTTCAATAATTTCAGAAGGTCCAATAAACCTAGGACTCAATTTGACTCCCTGACCAAATATAGCTGTACCTTTCACAGGCTTAACCTTAAAAAATACAAAGTCACCCACTTCAAATTGTACTGTTCTGTGTTTGGGGTCATAATACTTTTGTTGGCGATGCTGAGCAGCTTTAATCTGTCTCTGATTAATCTATTTTTCTCTGTTGCTTCCTCACTAGTTCTGGGCCCATTAATTATTTTTCTCTTATCTCAATCCAAGTTAAGGGAGTTTTGCACTTTCTATCATAAAGTGCTTCATATGGTGCCATTTGTATATACCGAATTGGTAGCTATTATTGTAGGCAAATTCTATCAATGGTATGTGATCCTCCCAACTACCTCTAAAATCTAAAACACATAATCTCAATAGGTCTTCTTGTATCTGAATGGTTCTTTCAGATTGACCATCAGTCTGAGGATGAAAAGCTATACTAAAATGCAGATTTGTACCCAAGCTTTCCTGAAATGCCCTTCCATAGCTTGAAGTAAATCGATAGCTTAGAACTAAATCGACCATCTCTATCTGAGACAATGACTTTTGGAATACCATGTAATCTGATAATTTTCTTCACATATAGTCGTGCCAATTTGTCTACTGAATCAGTTTGCTTGATAGGCAAAAAATGAGCTGATTTTGTCAGTCTATCAATAATTACCCAAATGCTATCATGGCCCTATCTAGATAGGAAAAAACTCATAACAAAATTCATTGCAATTTCTTCTCATTTCCACTCAGGGTTAAATTGTGATTGTAGTAATCCACTGTCTTTGATGTTCAACTTTCACAATTTGACATGCTCACACTTAGCTAAATATTCCGCAATGTCTCTCTTCATACCTAGCCACCAGAATATTAATTTCAAGTTTTTATACATTTTGGTATTGCCTGGATGAATTGTATAACCAGAATGATGAGCTTCTTGTAGAATTTCCTTAAGTACAGATCGTTGGGCACCCACAACTGGGATTTGTGCTTAATGATTCCATCAACATCGACAGAAAGGTCGGGTCTTTTCCCTGACTTGACCTGCTCCTTCAATTTTGAAGATTCACTACTGAACTTTTGAGCTTATTTGATACTATCAATTAGAGTGAGCTTTACTGTCATCTAATTCAAATATTCCATATTTTTAAAACCTTTAATCTCCAATTACAAATTTTTCATTTCTTTAATCAATTGAACCTCTTGAGTAACCATCCAATTCATCATTCCTATATATTTGCGACTCAAAGCATCAGCCACAATATTGGCTTTTCCTAGACAATACTAAATATTCAAATCATAATCTTTGATGAGTTCCAACCATCTTCTTTGTTGCAGGTTTAATTATTTCTGTGAAAATATATATTTTAAGCTCTAATGATCAGTGAAAATTTCACATCTTACCCCATATAAATAATATCTCTAAATCTTCAAAGCAAATACCACTACAACCAGCTCTAAATCATGAGTGGGATAATTTCTTTTATAAGGTTTCAACTGTCGAGATGTATAGGCAATCACCTTTCTGTTCTGCATTAGGACACATCCCAAACATTTCAAAGATGCATCACTATAAATCTGAAATCCTTCTATTCCCGAGGGAAGTGTTAACACCGGTGCTGTTGTCATATGTTCTTTCAATGCCTGAAAGCTTTTCTCATATTCAGTTGTCCATTCAAATTTAACATCTTTTCTCATCAGCTTAGACAAAGGCATAGCAATTTTTGAAAATCCTTTAACAAATCTTCTATAATATCCTGCCAATCCCACAAAGCTACGAACCTCTGTAACATTCTTTGGTGTAGGCCACTCCACAATTGCTTTCACCTTTTGTGGATCTATTGAGCTTCCTTCCCTATTGGTAATATGCCCCAAGAAGGAAATACTTCTCAGCCAAAATTCACATTTTGAATATTTTACATACAACTTATTTTTCCTCAATATCTTTAAAACTATTTTTAAATGTTCAGCATGCTCCTCATCAGTCTTTGAGTATATCAGAATGTCATCAATGAAATAATCACGAACTTATCTATGTATTCCTCGAAAATCCGATTCATTATATTTATAAAGACAACAGGAGCATTTGTCAACCCAAAAGGCATGACTCTGAACTCAAAATGACCATACCTAGTCCCAAAAGCCGTCTTACTAATATCTACTTCTTTAATCCTTACTTGATGATATTATGATCTTAAATCAACTCTAGAAAATACTGTGGCACTTGTTAATTGATTAAATAAGTCATCTATTCATGGTAATGGATATTTGTTCTTGATCGTCACTTTATTCAGCTCTCTGTAATCAATACACATTCCTATGGATTCATCTTTTTTCTTAACAAAAAGTACAGGTGCACTCCAAGGTGAATGACTAGCCAGGATGAATCCCTTATCCATCAATTTCTCTAATTGCATTTTTAACTCTTGCAATTCCTTTGGGGTTATCCTATAAGGAGATTTGTAAATTGCTGATGTTCCTGATTGTAGTTCTATGCCAAATTCATCTTTTCTTTTAGGTGGTAATCCAGGTATTTCTTCAGGAAATACATCTGAAAAGTCAAAGACAACTGGAACATTCTGTAATGCCTGAACATCTTTATTTAAGATTTCCATTTTAGCTAAGAACACTAACTCACCCCTCCTTAAATACTTACCCATCTTTACTGCAGTCACTAGAGAGGAGGTTGCATTCTTCTCACAGGAAAAATAGAAGGTCTTATTTGGTAAGCTAAATTTTATTCTCTTCTTCCAGTATTTAATTGTGGCAAAATGTTTAACTAACAAATCCATTCCCAATATAATGTCAAAAGTTTTGATAGGCACTATAATCAATTCTGTTGGGAGTTTGTGACCTTGAATATCCAAATTCATAAGACACATCCTATTCGCAGACAAACTATCCCCCGTAGGCATCATAACACATAAGGTAGGTGTAAAACATGCAGTCTCACAGATAAATCAGAACAAAATTCTTCAGAAATAAACGAATGAGATGCACCAGAATAAAAAAGAACTCTGTCAAACTTTTTAAAAATCAAAAGTATACCTGTAACCACCTCCTCTGAATCCTTGGCCTCCTAGGGTGTAATGGCAAACACTCTAGGTTTCATAGGTTGAGTACCTTTAACATCTGATGCTTCTCCTTTTAACTGGACTGGTGGTTTTCCTTACACTGCTGACCTTCCATGAAATTGAGTTTTTCTTGCCTGATTGCCTTCCAGATATCTCTTATGTTGTGTTTGTTCCTGATACCCCTAATATCTCTATGGCCTGGCATTGAGTCTTCTCTCTTGAAGGCAATCCACCTTGCGATGCCCCAACTCACCACATCTGAAATATCTTCCAGATCCCACCAAACACTGACCAAAATGTCACTTCTCACATTGCTTACATAAAGGTTTTTCAAGCTGACTTTGCTTTTATTTATCATCAAACTTTAGCTTCTTGTTTCTGAATCTATTATCCTTTTCAAATATCTTCCTTTTGCCTATTTGTTGTTGACCCCAACTATGCTTAGAGAAATTCAGCTCATTTTCAATCCTTTTAGCTCTCTCTACTAAGATTGAAAATTCACTAATATCAAAAGGTGCCAATGCGGGTCTCAGCTGATCTCAAAGACCTTTCAAAAATCTGTGACACTTCTCCTCTTGAGTACTGACATAGTGTGGCGCATAACGGGCTAAAGAAGTGAACTCAGCTTCGTATTGCATAACTATCTTGGAACCCATAGTCAGATTAAAAAATTTATCTTGCAAAGCTAATTTGGCTAAAGGAGGAATGCATCAATCTCTGAAAACCTTCACAAAATCATCCCACTATATGCCAGTGATAGGCATTTGTCCATATTTTTCACTATGCTACTCTTGCCAACATCTTTCTGCTTCTCCTTCCAAAACAAATGTGACCAATGGTACTTTTCTATTTTCAGGACAGATCATACAATCTAGGATCTTTCCTATCTTCAACAACCAATCCTCAGCTACTGTTGGATCACTTGTACCTTTGAATGCTGGCAGTTTAAAAGTTTGAAATAACTTTAAATGTCGATCCACTTCACTTTCATTTTCAAATCTAGGTCCGCTGCTAGTAGAAGATTTCTCCATAGATGCCATTTTATCTACAACTTGTGAGATCAATTGCAAAATATCTTGAAATTCTTTAGACTTATTTTCTTCATTCATTCCTGTTTCTATATCTGGTCTGGATGACTGACCAGCCATTCTTTCGGGCAACTCCTCAGACATAATTATCTGCATGCATATAGGCAATTCATAATATATACTCATACTAATAAACATGATCATTTTAAAGCATTAAATAAACCTGTTATGCAATTATACTATTGTACTAGAATGTTATGTATAGTTCCACTAAAACTTGATTTAACCTACAACTCTGTATACATTCAATTCATTATATCTCATCCTGCTTCCTCTTCTAAATCCAATTATGCTTCCATTTTATCTTGATTTAGCTCTGATACCAATTTTTGTCACACCCCAGTTTGGCCCACCCCCTAACAGTAAATCTAGTATAACAGAGAAGGAAAATTTAAACTGGCTTTTACTTACTAACACTCATTCCAAGCCACTACTTTCAGAATCAAGTGAGTAAAAAGAAATCTATTTAGACTCTCTTAACATGTCAACATATCAAACTCCAATCTTAATAATAGGAAGCATATTATGAACCTCAATTAACATCAAATATAATTAAAGTAATACAGAGCTCTACTAAAAATTTTAAAATTTACTTACATACCCAAAAGTCTGTATAGCTATCATTCAGATCTCTTTTTAGATCTCTTTGTACACCCAGAACATATTTACATCAAAAAGACAATCACCCCTTCTTACTACTATATTTCAAGTATGTTATAATTGTTATAATTAACGAAGTCGCTCAAGCTATTAAATGGGAGAAAAGCCATTAAAGAGCTCTATGGTTTGAAGTAAAATAGGACTCTTTCCCCTTTCTTGCAGTACAATCACTGCAGATGAGCTATGACTCAATGAAATATACAAGCAATATATAAGAAATAATAATAATATTGTTTAATAATTAAAATTTTATAACATTAATAACATGGGTAGAACATATTGAGATTCCATACTAATCGTAAGAAATACATAGCCTTACTTTTCATATTGCTATCTGTTCAACACTTTGAAACAAGTCATATGATGGCTATAAATTTTTGCACCCTTTCTGCTTTGCAATTCAGGGTTGAGTCTATATTCTCAACTTTTAGAATTGAAGCTGCTCTCTCATTCAAGATTGGATTTAATTTCTCAACTTTTAGAATTGATAGTATAGACTTATCTCATCAGGTATTTCGCCTTTACTTGTGCGAGCTTATCCCCCATATATAACGCAAATCACTTGCTTTTGTACTATCATTCATTTCTAATATAATCATTAGTATTTAGTGAATCGACAATCTATATACCTGGAACAACTACAATCGATTAAATTGCAATCGATTAAATTGAAATAGATGGAAATACATGTTATCATATGAGAGGCATGCTATCATAAATATGACAATTATCAATTTACATGAAATTTAAACTATTTCTTATGAATCAGTTGGGTATTTCACCTCGTCTTCCAGAACAGTTGGGTACACTGGTTCACCTAAAGTATTTCGATTTCTTTTCCTTTGATATACAACCTAAAACATACATTTCTTTATTTACATATATAAAAAAAATAAAGAAACAAGAAATATATATTTCTTACTACTTTACCTCAATTAAATCCCTCATCATTAAAAAGTAACATTTCTTTCCTTTCTATGTTCTTTCCTATTTCCAGCAATCTACCACGATGAACTCAACCATAACCCACTATTTTCAACAACATAACAACAGCTTTACCATTTCTCCCTATTATTTCCACAATTACAGATTTTTGCATAACCCACTGATTTCAGAAATTTCAGCAAACCTACTACAGCCTAAAGCAGCAACATTACCTATTTCAAGTTGAAACAACACCTCATTTCAACAATTATTCATCAAATTCTGAAATTCAGCAAGTCAGCAGCTCTTATCTATATTAAATACCTGAGTTCAGGAATAATATTTCCTTACCTAAGTAAAACTAACTGCAACAGCCTCAAAGCCAAATCCCACTCACCTTCCCCATCATTTGGATAGCGAATTGCAGCTGCCAGCAAGCAGTTACTTCGAATGCCAGAGCATACCGTGGATGAGGATGGAAAATAACTGAAGTATTCCACTATAACTGAAGGATTGAATGCAGAAGGCACCTAATATATAATATTGCCACTACTATTCCACTATAGCTCCACTACAAGATCCTTAACTCCATTCCAACATTCACCCAACCGTCTGATTTAATCCAGCCATTGCATGACAATTAAAGTGGAATGGCTGCAGGAAAGCATTTATTAAATGCATTCATATAAACTTAGTGGGCTTCCATATAAAAAGAATAATTTACTGTTTGCTATTTTACATTACAGTGCATATGCCCTGAATGAAATTATGATTAGACTAAATTAATAAGTTAAATATAGTTCTATATATCCAAATGCACGGAAATAATAAAAAAAAGAATTTACTTAAAAAAAATAAATGAACATTTAGAGAAAGTTCATGCTTACATTATTTTGATCATTTTGGATATTATATCTTCTGCATCTTTTATCTATTTAAAAGATATAACTACTCACCCTCACACATTTTTCACCCTCTAGAGAAAGAGAGAAGAGAGACTATTATCTATTTAGAGGATATGGCCACATATCCTCACTTCTCTTTCAAAATTATCTTAAATTTATAATGACTAGGATTTGGTAAAATACAAATTTGAGCTACTATTTATGTTACCTGTGAATTTATTTATTTTAAATCTTAGACATTCAAAAAATAATGATTAGTGAAAGATGTGTGAAGATAAATTGCTTTTTCATTTTAAATGGATACTAGTTTCTCTCTCTTTCCCATCTAAACTCTTCAGAATTTTTACGAGGTCATTTTTCTCCAGCATTAGTCTTAATTAATTATACTGTTGCGAGAAAAACTTTATGGTTGTTGCTGTGATTAGATCTAATGGGAGAAGAAAATGTTGAAGAGATATTTGGGAAACGAAAAGATAAAGATGAAAGATGATGCCAAGAATAGAAACAAAGTTCTTGTGGCTGCCATTATCACAGCCAACCTTATACTTCCGTTAATCATGAACTTAAGATGTGAACACAAATTGACCAATTGTGTAAGATTTGATAAAGTAAAAAACTCTCATCCTATTTATATGACCTGAGCATATATTTATATAATGTCTGAGCAAAGAACATTGGAATACGTCTAAAGTGGAGTTCTAATAATTTGAGGCAAGTCTACTATCTAACCAGGTTAGATTGACTAAGGTTATTTGTAATTTATATCCAATATGTGCTTGCATTGTATTTGATAGGTTGCTAAGACGAATTAAAGAGGTTTTATTTATAATGCAACTACGTTCTGGATCATAGTTCAAACATTCATCTTGATGGATAAATGAAGTGTCACTGGTGGAATGTTTCCATGGTGTTTTTCACTATTCCAAATGCGAGAACCTCTTTTCTGAAGTTATACGCTATTAATTTGTGGTAGTCTAACTTATCTATGCTTTAAAGTGCTGAGTATCCAAGATTAAAGGCTTTAAGCTTGGCCAAGTTTTGGTTAGTTTAGCTAAAATCTTGGACAACACTTCACTTCTCTAACCTATTCTGACTATCTATGACCAAATAATTTATGCTTATCTGAATTATTTAGGCTTCTAACTAGTATTATAATCCAATTCTTAAGAGATAAGGATCAAAATAGTCCTCTGACTCTTTATGAAGGGCCAAAATGGTCTCTCGACTATTTAAAAGTCCTATTTTAATACCTTAAAAATTTAAATAGAGACCTAAATGATCCCTTAGAAGGACTTATTTGGTTCCTATTTAAAAAGTGAAGGAATCAAATTGGTACTTTTATATAGTCGAGAATTATGATCCTTCAGAAAGAGTTAGGGGATCAATTCGATTCATTTCTCCAATCCTAAGCAAATTTTAACAATTTTGGTTGTAAAAAAATGTCGAAAACATCGCCACAACATTGTGGAATCTATTGCTTCCTTGAAATGCGTTCACATTAGTTTAAAGCTTGATTAGTTTCAAATGAATCAACAAAAATTATATTCAATGTTTGCATTTCAAAATAACCTCATAACAACAATTGACTACCAGAGAAGATTCAGAACCATTCCTTTTTTTCCCCTTTACAGCTTTAGATTCATGAAAAGAAACTGCAAGTTCGTTGAGCTCATTCATTTTAATTGCGATCAGGAGACTTTATAATTCAAAATTTCATATTGATATCATAAATCCAAAATTTAGAAAAAATAAATAAAAAGTTGCTCAAACTCTTGATTATAATCCCCATGGTTAGATTTGATATCGAAATGCGAATGCAAAAAAGAACCTGATTTGGTTCATTGTTATTTAAATACTTTTTATGCTAAATTAAGGATCAAATAGTCTTGGAGATAAATAGTTGGGTTTCAAGTGTCAATCATTCAGCATGTGGTGCATCCTTTGCTTGCTACATGACTGTTTACCACATAACACATGTCATTACTTTTAAATTTGATTGTGATATGGCAGAATTTTAAATTTAAAAAGTATATCTATAAACTTTATATGCATTTACTTCGCTGTTAACTACCCCTCATTTATTAATTTATATCCTAACATTTATATATATGCACAAATTCAATGCAACATATCTAATATAGAAGCTATTATCCCAAAGTTGTGTCGCTTGAAGAACAAGCTAAAGGAAAAAATAAAGCCACGCCAGCAGGGAGTTCATAGACCCTCCTTACGTAGGACATGGTACTTTCAAATTCTGAAAGACATATCATTTAGATATAGAATTTTTGGATACAAGTAAATCTTATACTATTTTGATTAAAATCAAGTCAAAACTATTAGTACTAAAAGGAATTGTGTCAAGGCTAAGCGAGCCTATGATCTTGACATGACTTTCTTATGACTTGATTAGGAAGAGAAGTTGAACTTTAACCAAAATTATAACTAACCGAACTTATATCTAACTTTTGCAACATTTATGCGTTTCACCAAATGCTTATGATTGTATCATATTATTGATTTAATGTAGGGCATCTTACTTGGGTAAATAAAAAATTAAGAAAATAATGCAATTTAAATTTGTTAGGATAAGCTATAATTTTAGACAAGCACATTATACTTATCAGGAGGTTCCAAATATTTTAAAATTTGATGTAAGGTATGATTTTATAAAATTATTAGATTTGATCAATGATTTGAAATTTATCTTTTAAAAATAGAGGTCAGCCCAATTTCCAAATAGTTATACGCGCAAAATTAAAACAAGTGGGATATGTTCATTCATTTTGGCGAAGTGTTATATTAGTCTTCATGGACTGATAATGAATTATAGACTTACATAATAATATTTTCATTTGATGAAAATAAGAATCAACTACATGATCAATTTAAGGATTATAAATTAGATAAATATTGCATTGTTGAGTATTATGCAAGATTTGTTGGTCTTGTAGTTAGATATTATGTTTCTAGATTGTTTTGTTACTACTATATACTTCTATAAGTCTTAAGTTAGAAATTAAGGATGAAAACTATAATTCATTGAATAACTTATAATGTTTTTATACATAATTTTGAAAAGTGAGGAGTATTACAATAATTCTAATTGGACTATAACACATGCAATAACTATCGCTAAAGAATCAACATTTAAAGCCTATTATACATACATCAATGCAATATCATGTATGCCTAAATCTAATTTCATTAAAGGAATAGTAATTCAGGAATATTCATTAATGAATGTTGTAGATGTAGAATAAATATTTTTAGTTGCAAAATAAATCTCTATTTAATGATTTTGAATCTAAATCTGCACCAGCCATGTTCATGAACATTAAGTATCTATGCATATTCAAGAGTCAAAATTTGAAATTGAAATTGAAATTGAAATTGTAGTTGAAATTGAACACAGAATTGTAGTTTGCAACTTCTATTAAGTATTAAATTTATTTTGATAGTGAAGATGGATCAATCTTATCTAATTTAGTTGATGGATCATATGAACGATTTAAAAATGTCAATATTGATGAATTATTTGTTGATTTTTATGATTGATGATTAAGATGCTGATGTTGTTTTTGATTCTTGATTTTATGATGTATATATTCATAGAACGAATATGATGGCATGAGCTCATTGTTACCAATATTTTTGGGAATTTATTAATAGTAAACAGCTTTAAAAATAATGATATATGAAACTACATTAATTTGTTTAATCTTAAATGTACATGGTTCATTGTTGCTGAATTTTAAGTCATTTTGGTTAGTTTTACTTAAAATAGGTTTTCTGTCCATATGGACATGCTATAATCATGTGGCTTGTTTGTTTGCAATTACATTAACATTTAAGTTCTTAGGATATAGTTATAGGTCATTATTAGTATCTTTTAGGGTGAATATTAATATCCAATCATTTTATTATCTATCATATTTTTTGCATAATTTGCAAAAAAAATAGCTACTAATTTTGATGATTACAAGCTTTCTATTGATAGGAATATCATGTGGTGTAGCACCAGGACCATATGACGAAAAGCATCCAACTACCACGGTTCAATCCGGGATTGTTGCTGAGCATAGTGAATCCATCACTAGGAGCAAGTTGAAGACTCTAAGCTAGGGAATTTTATTTATATTTTCTACTTAATTATGTGTGTGTGAAATGTGATATTATAATTGTATGTGTGTGAAACTTGGTATTTGTATTGTGAATTTTATGTGTTAAATGGCTAGTAGAAGGTACTGCTTTGATTTAATTAAGTGGTTCATGCAATGAGTGAATGATCGACCAAGTAGTGGACGACCAAGCATGGAAGGAGGGAGTAGTTATGGTGGTTATTAGTGTGGGCCACTCCTTTCCCCTTCCTTTTTTTTTTAAATTCAATTTTCTCTTGTTGTAACTTGTATTTAAACATCATTTGCTATGGAATGTAGTGCTTAGATATTTTTGTCACTAAAGTTGGAGTGAATTCCAAGTGACCGACTTCGCTTGGTGGTCGATCATAGGAGGTCTTAGATTTGACTTATGTTAAGAAAGGTAGAGGTAGACCTAAAAAGACTTGGTTAGAAAATATTAGAAATGATCTTTCTTTATTAGATTTAAACGAGAATTTGACTTTTAATAGGACACAATGGAGAAAAAGATTCATGTAGCCGACCCCACGTAGTGGGATAAAGGCTTGATGTTGTTGTTGTTGTTGTTGTTGTTGTTGTAATCTTTTATTGTGGTTTTGTGTGGCTTCATTCCAACTCTTTCCTAAAAGTATTTTATTAAAAAATCCTACAAAAATCCCTACTTAGATCCACTTATAGTGGTCAGCTAAATCATGGATGAAATCTAGCCTAGTGTTGTTCCAGTTTGGAGTTCATGGACTTAAAGCCTTCCAAAAATTGTAGGAAACTCCAAAACACATATCAAGACATCCCTCTACCATTTTCTGACCATTTCCCTAATTTTCTATGAGTCTAAACCTTGCCACTAAAACCTAACACTACCATTGCCAGGTCCCAAGTCTTGGATGAGAAAAGTGGAGAGTTGCGTTAGATAGTCGACAGCCAACGTAAAACTTGTCGAATAATCATGACATGACCCCACATAGTGGGATAAATGCTTGATGGTGTTGTTGTTGTTGTTACCCACTTATAAAGTCAAAAAAATAAAAAATAAAAAACCTAGACTCCTCCAACAATTATGAAAACTTATGGATTACAACTACACATTCCTCTCTAACTTTTTCAAGTAATTCAAAGGTTTTTGGATCATTATTTAGGGAGATTTAGTCAATTGAAGTTAGCTTAGTGCTGTCTTAAATTGCAGACCTAACCCGTAGGCGGACCCTTGTTACACTCCTAACTTGTAATTCACTACACAGTTTAAACTTAATGATAACATTTTAGTGCTTTGAAATTCATAAATCTTTAGTTAGAAATCTTTGTAAAATTAAATGCAAGGCAGAGACATTTAAATTTTGCAATGTATTGAAATTAATTTCTACACATTATAAAAAACTAAATTAGGGCATAAATGTTGTTTGCTTATTTTATGAGCCTTTTGTTAATTTTTTTCTTGAATTTTCCTCTCATTCTATCTCTTGTTGAGTTCACACTCAACCCTCTATTAGATAAATTTTAACAACTTATTCTTGGAGTTATTTTGGCTGATGTGATTATGTCTAATTTTTAATAGTGGAATTTAGAGATATTTTCACATTACAAATTGTTTGTGATGAATTCTAAAATGCTTTATAGGAAGCACAAAATTTATGCTTTAATTTGTTTGATGAAATATCTAAAGCTTAGTTCATTGAAGTTGAATTTTTCCAAGCCCGGCTAATTGATGCAAGACAGTAAGCAGTGGCTGTTTTCTTTTATGTGATTTGAATCTTTCCTTTGGAAATGAGGCTGTAGGTTTTCCGCTTGGTGGGCCTTGTTTTTTTTCATGCATTCCTTGGGAGGTGAAATTTGGAAGTAATTTCAGGATGCTGAATTGCATTTACTGTTTTTAGGTGGTGGATTTTGTACTTATCTAAATATACTCTAGTTCCTATCTGTGGTTCGCTATTCTCATGGCATTATCTGTACTAAGTGAGGTAGTGGCATCTGGAATTTGATGGCTGAGGCGGTTTTGATTTCTGTAATGTAGCTATGCAGGTTGTGTTTCATATGGTTTAATTCAGCTGTCCATAGGTTCTGTGGCTTTCTTTTGGGCTTTTAGTGAGCCATTAGCTAATGGGCTATAAGAGTTTTGAATAAAGGGAAGATATCTAATTGCCAGGTTTTGTTTTTGTGTTTATTCGCTGACCTGTTGCTGCAATTTCACAAGTTTTTAGCGCGCAACACTGTTGTTGAGATCTGTGAAATTTTGAGCTTAGGTGCTAATTACTTTTCGGATAAGTGAACCTGAATTTGTAGTTGGATTCATGATTCTCTGATGCCAACTTTGTCTCTAGGTTTTTTATATCTATAAATGGGTATTTGAGACAACAAAGAAAATTTTGACTTTGGGTAAAATTTTTCTTCATAATTTCATTAGTGTGAGTGTGGATTAGATGTGTGATTCCTTTCAGTGCGGTACAAGTACCCTTAATTTAGGGGGAAGTAATCTCCTTGTGTCGTTGTGAGGCTTAAGTTTTTTTTTTCTTTGATGATTTTATTTTATTTTGTTCTATTTTTTCTATATAATTTGATATTAGTTTGTTGGTGCTCTTGATTTTGATAAAAATAATATGTAGTGCATCTAATTTGCCAAAATTAAATTCAATTTGCTCATAGATTTTATATATTTTTTACTAAAATTCTTGGAATAAGTTGGTTATCTCATTAGAAGTTAGTTCTTAATTTTAGTATTGTATGTTTTCATTTAAATAAAGTGAGTTGATGATATGCCGAATATTAAATAGGGAGGGTTTTGTTCAGCATATGTTGGTTTGCACAAACAGCTTGGCATGAAGCCAACCTAACAGAAGGAGACTTAATAGAGTATAGGTTCATTAATATGTGCTTAGTTTTAGAATTATGGAATTGGTCAGAGGAGTGACCCCGTTCAAGTGAATTATTTTTTTCTACTTGAATCATTAAGGATTATTGAGCTGTCATGATACTTCTACTGTTGGTGCTGTTCTAGGTAGATCAGAATAACATTGCAAGGAAATATAAACGGATTAGTAGTTTCATTAGACCTAACGAAAGGTCTACTTTCATCCACTTTAATCAAGTAATTTTGAAACCAAGCGAATTTGTACTTGTGAATTATCAATTGATAAAACTTTAAGTTCTGGATTCAAAAAATAGATTTGTAGGAGGAGCTTCTAGCTAGAAGTGTTTCTTTACAGGTCATTACCAATTCCATTAAGGTTGTGTAATAAAGTTTATAATTTGGTGCCCAATTGTGTGGTGTGAAGTGATATGAAAAGTAGTCTGAAAACCATGATATAGCAGTGGTTTGGCTACAAAACAAAATACCAGCAGCTATTAGTTTTGGCTGGGATTAAGATAGATCAATATTCTCATGAAGATTAGGACTTTTGGGCGATGGGTAACTTGGTTTGATCACTTGAATGAAAAAATGGGTTGTTTATATTGCATTTGTTGGATTACACGTGCCTAACTTTTTATTTTTGGGGAGGGTGGGGGTTAGTGAATTGGGCTATTTTAATTTTTGTGCAGTTTTTTCAATAAAACTTCAAACACTAGTACTACCACAGCACAATATGATGCTCGGAAGAACATAATGATCAACACAAGTAATAAATAAATGTGTAAGAGATAAAAATCATATGAGAATACATAATGATTTTTATGTTTGGCCATAAGCCTACGCACACGCCTAAGAATCCACCACACGTAGAATTTCCCATACAACCAGCACTAAAGAGAAGTTGTTACTCCTTTGATAGGCGGAGAATAGCCTTTATACCTTCCGGGATATCCTACTATTTCATCGGGATAACCTCCCACAAGTTTCCTAGATAATACTACAAGAAAATACAAGAGAATCTAAATAGAAATTAATAGCTAACAAATTGTTTTGAGTATTTATACGTTGATTTCCAATGATGTAAAGAAACCATACAAATCACTCATCAAACTTGAACGTTCTCATGGCAAGCAAGCTTCATAATATTTTCATATGATTCTAGAAGAAAAACTCACTTGAAAAATATTGCAAAGAAGACTTATGGCTGGTTTGCTCAAGGAGGCTTGGGTTAGAGTGAATGAGCCAAACGTTTTGGCGTAGGGTTAAGTATTACTATTTATATTTTGCACCTAGGATTTTACAAACCAATTTAAAGGCTTAGAAAATTTATTTCTACATAATTATCAACAGCATCATTAAAAAATAACATGAGATCAAACGTTAATATGACTTAAATTGGTTTGAATTTGTCATACAAATTTTCTTGAAATTGACATTAGTGGAGGCCCACAAATTTTCCTAAGGCTTGCAAACTTTTGCGTAAAGCAGTAATAATTATTTTTTAGAAATATCGAATCTTTTTATCATGGTGGAGTTTTCACTCACCTTTGACGAGACTTGCAAAGATTTTGTGGTGATTTGTAAGCATTAGCAGAGGCCTATTAAATTTCCCCAAAAAAACATTGTTAGCTAATTATTTCCATTAAGCATGTTTATGTTCTTTTGTACCAAGAGCTCAATTTAGTTTATTGTTGGTAGAATTTAAAATATTATTTTAAACATAATTAGACTCATAAAAGAAGATTGTTTGAGGATGTTATCACATGATACATAAATTTAGTTATTTAAAATTGTGTTGAGCTTGCTAGCTTGCTTGCCATGCATATTTTTATGAATTTTGTTTTGGTTTACTTATAACACGGAATATTCAAACTGATTTCCCTAATCTATTTCAGGTTATCTTATTGCGTTTGAATCTTCCTGATGATATACTTGTTTCTTGCATACATTAAATTGAAATCATCAATTTTGTTTCTTTAGTGATATTTGTGAGCATTAAAAATTTAATCAAGGCCCTTAAAGCTCATGGGATGGATAATTTTCCCTTTCGATGATGTCAAATATATTATAAGAAATTCTTTTTTAAATGAGGGTTTGGGTAATAAAGCCTCCCCCTTATAATAAGTATTTATATGTAAGGAAACATTTCATAAAGTACTTTTGAAAGCATGTTGAATTACAAAAAAGAAGGAAAAAAAAAGAGAAAAAAAAAAGAAATAAAAGAAGATAAATAAAATAAAGTTATAAATTGAATGGATGCCTCCTTTCACGAAGGGAGGCAACCATTCAATTCTATGTAATAAAACAAGAAATAGAACGAGAAAGTGGGATTGATGCTCATTTTCACTCTCCTGTTCGTTCTGCCCCGTAGCCTTCGTCCCGCCCCGTAGCATTCGTCCCGCACGTAAGGCTTCGATATTGTCTCTCTATGCTGCACACAGGAAGTCGAACGAAGAGCTGCTCTCCCTCTCAAGCCTGCTGTTGAAGCCTAGCCGCACGCGGAAGTCCATCCATAGAAACCCACGTGCGACTCCTTTGCCGCGGTAACCTTGCGGTCCCGCACCGTCCGTGCGCACAACATTACATGGCCAGCGCGAGCCACCTAGTTTTGACCTGCGACTCGACCCGATCTCACGCCTTCGTGCAAGACCACGTGGCTCGCGCTTACATTGCATACGGCCAGTCAGCTTGCTCTCGCTCACACGTGCGTCACTGGCTTGCTGCTTGCTTTCGATCCCACATGCGACCACACAGTCTTGAGCCCTAGTCTATGCGAGTGAACATGCGACTCCGTCTCTGCTCGCCTGCTTTCGACTGAACCAACCACTGTCCCGTTCCGAACGACTGCCCCGTGAGTATATGAATTAAATAGAGGAATGTTTGTCTAAATAAGTAAGGAGAGAAGAAAAAGAAAAGAAAGAAAAAAAAGGTTTTTGAAGATATGAAGACTTGTGCTGCCAGCCTGGAATAATTGATTTGAAGCTCTCGCACCGTCGTATCTTGATCCAGTTGAGTGGATTGAAATGCAAGTGCCTACTTGACCTCCCTATGCAGGGAGAGGATGCTGGGAGGTTATCAGAATTATGAGGAAATAAGAAAGAAAAAAAAAGAAAAAATATAAATTTAAAATATTTTTCTTTTTTTAGTTTTTTTAATCATTATTAAATAAAGAAAAGAGACAGAGCAAGCTTTATTAAATTCTCAGAAAAAAACCCTTTAATTTTAAATATTAAATGAAGCATATTAAATTAATATAGGCATTTTCTGATAATTAACTTAATAAAAATTTATTAATAATTTTTTTTATTAATTAATTAATTGATTAAATTAAAATGCAATAAATATTAAAATAAAAGATAAGAGAGTGTTTGCACTAAAAGCACTAATACAATCGTCTAACTACATTAAGCATAAAAAAAGAAAAAAAAGAGAAAGCTACTAAACTTCTACTGGATGCAGGCTCTAATACTTGCAAGCAAATAAACAAATGTAAATTAGGTACTGCAAAAAAGTGCTAAAAAAGAGTAGAAAGTATTGTAGCAAGAACAACAGAGCTAGAAAAAAAAAGAAAAGTGGAAAAGTGGTGAAGCAAAAATGAAGAGCGCAGGGACAAAAGAAAAGTGCAAAATCAAGTAATTGTTTTTAGGATCAAACTAAACTAAATCTAATAGGCAACTTCTAATGGAAGCAATAAGTTCGATCCTAATAAATGTGCTAGGGAAACTTCTAATTGAAGTAGCAAACCCTAAATCTCATATAACAGGTAACTTCTAAGTGAAGTTATAAGTCCTATCCTAAATCTAATATAACAGACAACTTTGAACCTGTCTTAAATCTAATATAACTGACAACTTTTAAGTTAAATTATTAGGCAACTCCTAAATGGAGTAGTAAGCCCCACCCTAAACCAAATCACTAGGTAACTCCTAAATGGAGCAATAAGCCCCATTATAACTAAATAAATCTAATGGGTAACTCTTAAATGGAGCCGTAATCCCCATCCCAAACAAACCTAACGTGCCACTCCTAAAAGGAGCCATAAGTCCCAAACTTAAACCACAACACTCCAAAAATTAACAATAATCTACGTTAGTCTGCTCAGGATCCCTGAGAGGAGGCAATCCATGACTGTTAAATAGATTCCTTGGACGCTGCAACCAATGGTTTATTAGCTTTGTTAAATTGAGATCCATGATATTCCTGAGATGACGGAATCATAAGATTTTGATGGGGTCTACCTCTATCCCCTACAAACGAGACTATTAAAACTAAAATTTCAAAGCTATACTAAAGTGATTCATCTTTAATCGAAAGTGCTCTCTCAAGAAGTGGTAGGGGTAATTAATTATGAGGGCTTGCGCTCATAGGAAGTAAGGATCCCAGATTTAAATAAATCCTTGATATGGACATCGTGGGGAAATCTGGTTAATTTAAAATCAATCTACCTTAATGGAAAATGGAACCCAAGCCTAGAAGGAGGTGTTTGTGCATAAGCCATTTGTCTCCACTGGGGATGATTTATCTCTCCATCTTTGGATGAGTAATTAAAGGAATTATGTTTCAGTCTCAAACATTATAGACATCTAACATATAAATGCTCATTTATGTTATGCTCGTGTCTCCTTTTCTAACAAAATTCAGAGTTCGAAATCCATCTTAACTCTAATTCTTGTAAGTTCTATAAAAGGTTGTTGAAACATGGCACCTGTCAACACCATAATGATTGTGAACCTTGGGGAAGGATTAAGGGTGCAATTCTCTCAGGCTGTTATCAACACTTGTCATACTAGAGTCACTCTCCAATTTGGAACAATCCCGAAAGTCATGAAGTTCCTCCCTGTTAGTAATACTGACGAAGTTGTATTGAGCAAGGAGGTTACTAATAAACATGCTGTAGCACTAATGGCGCCAAGGCGTCAATTTGCTAAAGTGCCTGATATGACTACCAATGGAGGGGCTCCTAAAAGAGTCTCTGTATTTTCAAGACATCCTGTTGCACCTTCCATGACTCCAGTTGCCAAAAGAAGGGTTTATGAGCCTAAACTTAAGTCAATCATTATTGACCAGGCCAACCGAAATATGAACAAGGATAAAACTCTTGAGGGGCTTCTTTTTGCTCTGCCAAGCATGATGGTGAAGCCTCCACGTCCGGTACTAAAATGTCTAGAAAGGACAAAAGAAATGTTAATGCCCGCCTTTGTGATGGAAGCTCATAATTACCCTCCACAATTCAAGAGCAATAACCACAAATAAAGGCTAATATTCCCACCAACAATTGCTTTGAGCCATTTCGGTGGGTGAAGAAGAAGAGTTCCATAGGTGACATAAAGAAGTTATTTTGGGAGGCACCACTCCAACCATGACAACCTCAAAAGAAGGGCCAGTCTCTTCCTATATCTACAAGATACTAAAGGTTGTCAAGGATAGAAATCTGCAAAGGACATTGAAGAAGTCATCTTCTCAACTTCAGTTCACTCCTGGGAGGATAAGGTTTCAAGGAGGCCTTATAGAGAGAATGTCAAGCGTTCTCCTTATTACCTTGATATGAGGAAATATTGCCCAAATTTTGGACAACGTCCATATCATTAGAGAAAACAGCTGAGAGAACCTCATAGTAGTGTTCTTAAGGAAGACTATGCTTGGAGATATGATAATCGAAGGCCCTGATGACCTTACCCAAGGTTGATTCCTTCGGAGGCATGTTCCAGGCCAAATAATGAACATTGCTCAATATCTAGTACGAATCTTCGAAAACATAACACTACTGGCTGCCGCTGAGTTTGGGTTCCAAAGGAGCCTAAATATTCAAATTTTTCTAAAGATAACTATGAGAGTTAAACTTATATGGGGCAACCCCAACATCATAACCAGAGGTCCTAGTAGATCTTTTTCCAAACAAACTCCAAACAGAGAGGAGGTTGTTGCTAACAAGGAATCCTCTTATTCCCCGATGATTCATTGAAAGCGACGATCCCTGCCTGAAGATGACTTCTTGGTCGACAAAACATATGGTGAGGCTTTCTAGGTAGAAAGGGCTTCATCTAAAAATAATAAAAATCACTATGATGACATTGAGGATGCAGTAGATATTGGTTCCATGGTTTTTGAAGTTGTACGAATGGTGGACCATGCGCTCAATTAGCCATTTCATAGGATGTATGCTCGTATGAATGCAACCTCGAATCCATAGAATGAAGAGCATATATGAGGTACCCAAGATAGATAATACCTATGAATATAGCACCACAATAAGAAGAGGCTGAAGAGACCGAAGAGGCCACTGAAATTGTAATAATATTATAATGGAAGGTGCAATCTCATATATAGAGGAATGATTAGGAGATTAACCAGCTCCATGCTCCTCTTGATGAAACGAGCGGCATGATGAAAGAGCTATTTGGGTAGCTTAGTCTAATAGCTACGGCTGGACGACCACAAGCATTAAATCCCCGAGAAAATGTCCTTGGGTTTGTCAATCCAATGTTGGATATAGGAGGCACCCAAACTATTCCCCCAATGTTCTAGTTACTTCGGAAAGTGGATTGGAAACCCAGCAAGAGCCAATGCTGGGGGTTCATAAACAAGAACGGAATGGTTAGTGAGACCTAAATTGAAAACCTTATCAATCAAAAGATTTAAGGCAGTTATTGTTTCTAAAATTGCTAAAGCCTTAGTGAGTAAAGGTTCATATCTCACAGAATATGATTTGGTACATTATCTAAAAGGATATTTTGTACCAAAAATCTAATACATTCGCTGGCACTGAAAACCCCAGGCAACATTTGGCTCAATTAAGGATACCTATGGTAATACCGGAAGGAATAACGCCTTATTACTATGCTAATTTTTAGCAGCATCACTGGCACGACCTTCAAATGGTATGCTGAGCTACCTAATGACTTAGTCAAAACATTTGCAGAATTGGAGGCAATATTCATTAGGAGACTTGCTAGTGCCACAAAAAGGTGACTATCATAGATATTGCTCTTGAAAGAAGAAGTAAGGACGAGTTTGTTAGTCGGTATATCATGAGATGACGAAATTTTAGCATGAAGTGTGAGGAACAGCTCACTGAAAAGCATGTTGTAGAACTTTTAATGGGGAAAATCGATGACCAAATGGCTTTCTATCTTGCAATGGCTACGATCAATACCTTCTAGGAGTTATTAGATCATATAGCTAAATTTGAAAAATTGCCCAAACCTAGGGGCTTCAATTATAACTATAATAATAACCCCTTTGGAAAGGGAAAACAAGTCTGAACATATGATCCAAGAAAGGATGAAATGAATACAATGTTCACTTTTTCTGCTGATAAGGAGAAAGGGGAGTCAACAACCCAACCTAAGATGACGAAGCAAGCAAAGGATGGTCAAATTGCTCCTAAAGCGTAGGAGAAAATAATCAAACCATACTCCTTTAAGAAAGAATGTACTGGGAAATTTTTTTGGTATGCACTCAAAATTGGTCTTCTGTTACCAAAGTCTCATCGATCTGAACAAGCTGGTATGATCAATGATCTGAATTATTGCCCATATCATAGGATCAGTAGTCATCCTATTAAAAATTGTTTTGTTTTTAAAGATTGGGTTGAAAGGAGTTATCAAAATGGCAAGCTCACTCTTTCAAAGTGTCTTCATTAATCCCAAGAGGGAAATGACCAATATCATCTCTTCTATCCCATGTCAAGATGCAAAAGATGATGGTAGAAAAGAGCCACAAGAAGAAGAATGTGATTGGGAAACCTTTATCTCAAAGAAAATTAGACGAATGATGAAAATCTTGTTAACCATAAAAGGCATTCATCAGAAGAGCACTCTAGAATGAAAGTCGATCCGAAGCTCCTCTCTTTGAAGAATCTAATCATGAAAGAGCCCATTCCAAACAAAAGGAAATCCTTAAAATACTTTTAAGGATCAAGGAGAAAAGCAGAGCCTTGCATCAAAGTCTCGAAGATCAAAGAAGAAGAGATTACGGAAACAGATGACTGAAACTCAAAAAATACATTGACTTTATTAATACATATGAGAAACCTCCTAGATGACTTGTTAGGATGAAGGAATATATGGTTGACCTACATCTTGACTCAGAGTCAGATGAAACAAATAGCATTCTAATAAAAACTTGCCGAGTCATAAGTCACCAATGTGGAAGTGCTGCAAGGGGACATTGTGTGCCTCTTAATATCCACAGGGCTGATTTGAAACCTCCTTCTAAGGAAGCATATTGTACAACATCACCATTCATTGATTTAGATGAAGTGCTTCATTTTTTTGATGATGAAATAGCAAGAAGAGTAAAATAACTCTTAAAGCTAAATGCCCACGACATGGAAGCAATTCAAAGGATTCCAAGGAATTTGAAAAGAAAGAGGGTTTAAAAGTATCTTCTATTGATGATGGCTTATTTGAAGAAGTGACATAGATCCAACTAATAAGTAGAAAGCAGGTCCTTCCCCCCTGCAAAAAAAAAGAAAAATTGAATGATCAAGCGAAAAATATCCAGCTTAATGAAGCTATTATATTCCTTGACTCACCTAAACCCAAGAAAACCGTTAATGTAATGTGGGATCCTCTTTTACAAATCAAAGGGAATATCAAATCACATACCTCATATAGCTAGGATGGGAAAACGATAAGTAGGAAGATGAAGATATGTTGCCAATTTTCCCTCAATATTTCTCACCCCCTTCAAGAAAGCTTATTGAAAGAAATTTTGCTTTGTGACAAACAAATAAACAAGCTCGCTATTTAATAAACCTTTGGAACGGGGAACATCCTCAACTGCCCGATGGATATGGAAGATTTACAACTTGGGGGGTCTTGGATATGTTCGATCTTTACACCCTACATGAGCTACATGTTATGATATTTCAGACAACATTCTATAATATTTCAGACAAAGACAAAGGTCCCCCTAAGTTTGAAAATGAGACCGAAGATCTAATTGTTGACCTAAAAGAAGCTCCAAAAGAGTTTGAAGAGGGCGATCAAGCTATTATAGATGAGTTCAAAGAAATAAATTTTGCTACAGAAGAATATCTCAAGCCCACATTTCTCAGTGCGAATCTTCTGCATAATAGATCAGTAGAGAGCTGAAAATGTTATTTCTCAAGTATAAAGATTGTTTTGCATAGAATTATATTGAAATGCCTTGACTATCATCGGTGGAAGTAGTTCACAAGCTCTCCATTGATACTAGAATGCCACCTATCAAGCAGACACCAAGACAAATGCGACTTGAGATTGAAGAACAAGTCATTGCTGAAATGAAAAAGCTCATTGAGGCCTAGTTCATTCAAGAAGAGAAATATGCTGATTGGATGCTAACATCATCCCAGTGAAGAAGAAGAATGACCCAATCTGTATTTATATAGATTATCAGGATTTGAACAAAGCATGCCCAAAAGATGACTTTCTACTATCCAATGCAGAACTCATGGTCAATAATACATCAAACCATGATATGTTTTCATTTTTGGATGGATCATCATGATACAATTAAATTAAGATGGATCCAAAAGATGAGAAACACACGTTATTCCACATTCCCATCGGCATATACTGCTACAAGGGTATGTCATTTGGCTTAAAAAAATGATGGGGCTACCTATCAAAGGGTTATGACTCATATATTCGATGATCTTATACACAAATAAGTTGAGTGTTATGTTAACAATTTGGTTGTAAAGAGTAAGGTCATTGTGAGCATATAAATGATCTTCGAATTATATTTGAAAGAATTTGAAAGTTCAACCTTTAAATAAATCCACTAAAATATGCCTTTGGTGTTTCATTTGAAATATTCCTGCGATTTATTATGCATCATAGGGGAATCGAAATTGACTCTGTTAAAATTAAAACAAATTTGGAAATGTAACCGTAAAAAAACTTTTAGAAAACATTGATCAATCCAAATAAGGTTAACATATATTCGAAGGTTTATATCCAATCTCTCAGATAGATGTCAACCCTTCGCCCAACTGATAAAGAAAAATACCTCTTTTATATGTGATAATGCTTATTAGGAGGCATTGTTAACATAAAATAATATTTGCTACCTCCTCCAATTCTTGTTTCCCCTATCTTAGAAAAATTATTAATTTTATATACAGTGACTCATATGGAATCACTCGGGGCATTGCTAACACAAAATAATAAAGATGACAGAAAATGCTCTTTACTATATTATTCGATGATTAATAGGGGTAGAATTAAAAATATCCGTTAATCAAAAAGCAATGCTTAGCATTAATTTTTGCCACGCAAAAATTACGACACTATATGCTAGCTTATAAAATAACTTTAATATCCAAAGTGGATCCTCTTAAATTTCTAATGACTAGACTCACTCTTATTGGTCATTTGGCTAGGTGGGCTGTGTTATTAATGCACTTTGATATCACATACACTCCATAAAAGTCTATGAAAGGATAGACCCTAGCTGACTTCCCAGCCGCTCATCCTTTACCCGTAGACTCTTCACTTAATGATGAGTTACTAGATGAACAAACCCTCAAAGTAAGAGAAGGAACACATTTGCAGGAATGAGAGCTCTATTTTGATGGAGCTTCATCAATAAAATCAAGTCACCTAACCTCCCAACAGTTCAGGTTGGTATCAGCCTTATATTCATCACTCCACTAGGAGACATACTCCGAAAATGAAGTTAAATATGAGGCTTTAATAGTCGGTCTCGAGCTTGCAATTAATAAGAAACTGTAAAAACTCCATATATATGGAGATTTTCAACTAATAATCAAGCAAATAATGGATACTTTTAAATAGACAGACCCAAGCTAGTCTTATATCATAAGCATGATGTACAACTACGGCAAGTTCCTGAGGTGACTCTTACCAGAGTCACACGTAGTGCGAACGACAAAGCTGATGCACTAGCTAAATTTAGCGAAAGAACTAACAAATCCCCAAGAAGGTCCAATTATTATAACTGTCCAAAGTAGACATGCATCAGCCCCAGCCTTTTTATAAGAGCATAGAAGAAAGGAGACACAAGAGAGCTTGGTTGTGTCTGATGGAATTGATTGGATGGAATATTTATCACATACTTTAAAGAAGGTAGACTACCTGAGAATAAGTCTACTATATCACAAATATTATGAAGAGTATTAAGATACGTTTTTATAAATGACATATTATACCTTAGATCATTTGACTAAATGTGGTTACTATGTTTAGGACTTGATGAAGCTAATAAAGTCAAAGTTGAAGTTTATGTAGGATTGTATGATGCACACCAATCTGGCCTAAAAATATAAATCAAAATTAAACGCATGAGATAGTATTGGTTTAGTATGGTTCAAGACTATATTCACTACGTTAAGAAGTGCCATCAGTGTCAAGTTCATGGAGACACCATATATCGACTACCTAATCCACTACATCCTACAGTAGCATCATAGTCATTTTAGAGCTGGGGCACCGATGTAATTGGTCCCATAGAGCTACCCTCTTCCTTAGGGCACCGATTTATCTTCGTTGCTACTGATTATTCCTCAAAATGGACTGAAGTAATTCTCCTGACAAAAGTTAAAGCGGATAATATAATAAAATTCTTTCGAGATCATTTTGTCTACTAATTTAGAGTGCCACGTCGAATCATATCCGACAATGGCATTACCTTTAAGAGTGTTAAAATCTATCGATTCATCGAGCGACATAAAATAGATTGACCCTACTCAATATATAACTCAAAAGCTAATGGCTTGGTTGACGCTTTTGATAAAACGTTGGTAAAGTTACTCAAAAAAATTCTCTATAAAAATAAGAGTGAGTGACATGATAAACTATCTGAAGCTCTGTGAGCATATTGTTGACCTACGGATCATACCCAAAGGAAACAAAAAATCACTGAATGCATACCTCGTATTCCTTTGGATCCAGGAATCCCGCCGAGATCCCGCTGATTCGGCGCCGTCGCAGTCGCATCTCGTGTACGAAGCCCGCGCTCGCCTCGACCCCCGCTCTGCCTTCTCGTCGTTAAATACCGAACAGGAGAGGCTCAGGCTCTCATTCATTCTTCCACGCCCTTCTCCAACCCGCAAAGCTCCGAACCCCTTCTTCTCCTCTCGCAATCTTCTTCTACGCTTACACACGATTCTTCTCTCCACTGAAACCCCTCGCAAGACCTCCACTCAAAATCGCAAGCAGCTCCATCTCCTTTCCTGTAGCCGAACACCAGCAAGCCACCCCTCTGCCATTCGCACCCATCCCGACGCCTGGCCAAGTTCCGAGCCGCTCCTGACCTACTCAACCTACAACCGAACTCCCTCTCAGCGCCGCTATCTACCCGAACCAGCTCCCGCCTCTTCCTCACAACCTCCCGCCGACTCCATCCTCTTCTTCATCCAGCCGTAGGTCAAGAGAGAGAGAGAGAGAGAGAGAGAGAGAGAGAGAGAGAGAGAGAGAGAGAGAGAGAGAGAGAGAGAGAGAGAGAGAGAGAGAGAGAGAGAGCTCCCCACCTTGCATCAACCTTCCCTGCCGACGCCTACTCCTTCCCAGACGACGTTCCTTCTCCCGCTGGATCGGACCTCACGGCATTTTTGTTGGAAGCAGCGACTGGAGCTTGCTGTGAAGGTAACTTTCTCCCTTATACGAGCTTCTTCGGCCAAACCCAGTAGAAAAACCGAGCAAAAGAAGGGAAGCAGAGGATTTATTTCACAATGAGATTTAATAGTGCCCTAAATCCTGCTCAAATCCGATTAAATCCGACTCAAATCCTGTGTAAATCCTGTTGTTTTTTTTAACATGTTTGAATTAATTGTAATTAATTGAGTTGAATTATAATTAGTTTTTTTTAATTTTAATTAATTATTATTATTTTAAATTAATTATAATTAATTAAATTTAATTACGGTTCATTTATTTTTAATTATAATTAATTATTAATTAAAAAGGAATTAATCATAATTAATTAAATTTAATTATGATTACTTATTTTTAATTATAATTAATTATTAATTAATCATAAATTAATTATAATTAAATATAATTAATTATAATTAGTATTTTAATAAATAATTAATTATTATTAATCATAACTAATTATTATTAATTAAAATTAGTTATAATTAAAACAATAAAATAAAAAGAAGAAAAGAAAGAGAGAAGTGCATCTTCTCTCTTGCCTCGATCCACGAGCCAACACCACTACCTCGCCGGTCGTCAGGTATAAATTTCTGAACTTAAAACTCCGAGAGCCTACTTCGTCGTTTGCAGCGGACCGGAAAACCGCCTATACACGCTTTTCTTAGCGTGGTGGGATGGGACCCCGGTGCGGTGCCTACAACGAATCGGGTAATCACCTCGCGATCTCATTTCGTCGTTCGCGACTCACCGGCAAACCACCTATACACGCTTTTCGTAGCGTGGTGGGAAGGGAACCCGATGCGGCGCCTACGACGAAGTGGGTGATCACCTAAAATCTCTTTTTCGGCATTCGCGGCGCGCCGGCTAACTGCCTATACACGCTTTTCGTAGCGTGGTGGGAAGGGAACCCGGTGCGGCGCCTATGGCGAGAAGGGGATATTCATAAGTACCCGCTCGCGGGGAAATAATTGCATTTTTCAAACAGGTGCTGTCGAAGACCCATACACGCTTTTCGTAGTATGGTGGGGGATTGAAGATTTTACACGGCCGCGGTGTCCTCGAAAGAGGGCACCTACCATACACGCTTTTCTTAGCGTGGTGGGAAAGGCCCAGTTTTCTCGTAGTTTCCCCTAAACAGGGGAGACGCCGGGAGGCTGCCGAAATTTCGGGTGAACAGAAGACCTGACTTGAACAATATTTGAACAATAGAAGACCCGGACTTGAATTCGAACTTAAGTGAACTTGAGAAGAAATCAAATTAAGTTTAAAATCAGATAATGTTGGATAGCGAGAGACTCAAATCTGGACTTTAACTTGAACCAAACAATAAGGATTTGAACTCAAGTCAACAAGCAAATAAGGGACTCGAACTAGAACGGGGCTTTGATTTGAACTCAATTTGAACTCATATGAATGGATACGAGGGAGTTGAATGAACCATATGGAACTGAACTTACAAGGATTACGAGGGACTCTGATTGGATTGAATCTGAACTCATGAACTCAAACAAACCTTCATATTAAACTCTAGTTGAGTTAAGACTCAAATGCAAACGTGACTTGAACAATCAAAGGAACTTGAGCTTGATTTGGATATCAAGTGGGCAGAACTTGAATCATTTGAACAAGCCACTAAACTCAAACTGAGCTAGAACTTGAAGTTGACTTGAATACAACAACGAAGACTCACACTGGACTCGGATTTGAAATGACACTGATTTGAACATCAAAAGAACAAGACTTGAGACTGCACTCGAACTTGCAAATGAACTACAACGAATACTTGAGAGAACGTTGAACTTGAATATGAACCCAATTCGAACTTGAACATTAACTTGAGACTAGTTGGGATATTAATCAAGCATAATTTAGATATGATTTGAACTCAAATGAGGATTTGATTCAAGTCTACATTGAACTCAAACTGTGCAACATCAAGCAAGGATTTGAACTTGCAAAGAACAACAGGGAACTCGTGGTGGAGAACTTTCAGATGTTACTAACTTACAAGCAATATCATCAAGTTACAAAATGTATAAGTACTTCCTACATGTACTTGCAAAAGCAACAGTCCTCATATGAATGGAAATGATGACGCTATCAATTGACAAAAAGACCTCGGTGCATACAAGCAATAGCTAATTGTCAATTCACAGCATTCGAACAATCACAAACAAACATCAATCATTGAAACCTATGAATGGCGAAGGTGGACATGATGTAAATGCAATGAACTCTCACAACAGTCCCTATGAGGTCAAATGCATTGTACCCACAAGGATAATAGATGGTTGCAAATGCATATGTGTATCCTACATACACTACTGGAGCTTCCAATACAAGAAGTAACACATGTTGATAGAAGAAGGCAACGCTGGAAGATCAATAGTGGAGAACCCATCGTCATAAATAAGTTATGAATGGCAAAGGTGGACACGATGCAGGTGTAATAGACTCCTACGACAATCCTTACAAGATGGAGATGGCAACACTGTTAATTGATAGTGGAAGATCCGTCCTTACAACCAAGTACATCAAACCACCTGAGATTGGCGAAAGGTGGATATGAAGCAAGCACAATAGCTCTTCTACAATTATGTCCAAGAGATTGTAATGAACGTAATCATTTCTCGTGAATAAAGACCGATGATACGACGCACTTGTGGATAGCAATGGCGGGTATATCATAAGTATAACGAACCCTTATGGACATAAGTACAAATAACATCTACAACAGTGGTGATTGAGATGTTGTGAGTGTATCGGGCAAATGCAAAAAGATCTGCAATACATACAATCTCTCTACGAGTACAGATGTATGTAAAACATGTCACTCGTGGGTAGATGCAGAAAGACTTCAGTAAATGCAGTATCCTGAAGTCAATTCCAATCTATGAATGAAAATATCTACCTGCCTACCAGCAACAGTTGTGGAGATCGTACGACGCTACGCCACCGGATCTGCAACTTGTATACAAGCAGACAAAAGGCGCGTACGAGCTCTAAAATAGAACACTGCATTTAAATGAGGGTTTCCTACACAACTGAGCAGTATTAAATGTCTAAAATATCCCTCACACGTGCACCTTAATTTGTATACACATAGGTACACAAAAGGGATAAATATAATCAAAACCCGCATAGGCCCCGGCGAGCGTGTTTTTGGTACACACGTGACGCCTAGGGATGCTACGCGGGTCAATAAATTTGAACCCGATCCTCCTATACAAGTAGATAGGAGTCGACAATGTTCAATCAATAATTATAAAATACCCCCAAACACCCGCATGGGCCCCGGCGAACGTGTTATTGGTACACACGTGACGTCTAGGGATGCTGCGCGGGTCAATAAATTTGAACCTGATCCTCTTATGTAAGTAGATAGGAGTAGACAAGGTTCTATCAATAATCATAAAATGCCCCCCAAACACCCGCATGGGCGCCGGCGAGTGTGTTATTGGTACACACGTGACGTCTAGGGATGCTGCGCGGGTTAATGAGTGAATTCAAGTTCGAGCCCGATCCTTCTATACGGGTAGATAGGAGTTGACACGGCTCGAACTATTAAATAAATATACGGTCGCGAGGTCGATCGAGATATTCATTTTATACGTTCATATTAGGCCTTCAAGGCCTATAATCAAGAGAATTCACTTACAAAGGCACGGAGCCTACAAAACCTGATCCTCTGTCGGTAGCTCGACAGAGTGGACAAGGTTCAACCCATAAATAAAAAAATGACCCCATACACCCCGATGATGGCCGCGTTGATTGCAGATTTCAACCGGAGGGGTTTAACTTCAAATATTTCAAAATGCCCTCAAACCTCAAATATTTTTTAAGTGACCTCAAGATCACCCCGATGATGGCCGTGTTGAATGCAAACCTCAACCAGAGGGGTTTACATCAATCATCCCAAATGCCTCCCAAACCCTACCAAAACTCCAAAACCCAACAAAAATTCCCAAAATCCAAAATCTCCAAAAATGTCAAAAATCCCAAAAGTCTATAATATTTGAAATTGAAACTAAACCATCAAACACTCAAAGCATGAAATCCATCCGCCCTCCGCAACAGTTTGCCGAGGTGGATAAATTAAAATCTACTTCAGCTCACATAGAGCTAGTGCCTAGTTGAAAATATCACTAGGATCCATTCTCAAATAATCTCCTGCCAGCAAGGACGTGGTACGAGTCCTCTAACCGGCAGTTTCGCCGCCAAATGGCACTGCAGGATAAACGGTTATGACTCGGGGCCCTCTGAACCAGGTGGTCGCCGCCAAATGGCACCATTATATTATGGTTATGGCCAGAGCCCGTATGCTCCCTAATGGCATCAAATCCTTGAGATATGAATCAATAGGATATGATCGATAGGGCACAAAGCCCTCTGTTAGCTAAGGTGGATTCAAATTTGTCCCCTTAGACAAATATTCACCCCAGGTCTACAAGGTACCCTTGGACGAAGCAACCCATGGCTGCCGACAAGGATCCTTCTATCAGGTTGGGTTGACTACCTCCTCTGACTAAGTAGACCAGGGACCACGATGGCCCGGGACGACGAAACCATGGGATCTTGATCGGGTCCATCATCCATTCCCCCACCATCCGCTTTAAGTGCAAGATGGTGAAATTTCTATTTTAAATATTAAACCCTTCCAGTCCTTTTAACATTCCCAACCTATTGCTGCTACTATATGCCAGATCCACGTATCTATACGTATCTGATCGACGACTAGCCTTAATCGAAAGTTCTCTCTCGTTATCGGGAGGGGTAATTAACTATAGGGGCTTGCGCCTATAGGAAACTAGAACTCAGATCATAAAGTCCTCGCAAAATGAGGGCGAAATCTCTGGGTAGTGTCTAATCTACAAACCCATCTGCCTTCCAAAATTTATCTCGGAACTTAGTTCGTTAAAACTCCCCCCTCGAAAAGCAAAAAGCGGGCGGAGGCCGGGGCCGAATTTTCGGAGCCCACAGATTTCTGGCGACTCCGCTGGGGATTGGTTTCTCTTTCCATCTTTGGCTAGTCGTCTCAGTGCCACAGTAGCAGCTATTTTCAACTCGGATTCAAAGTTTCGAATCTTTCAAAAGCGATCTTTTAATGAATCAAAATTTTGAATCTTTCAAAATGATCGCTCAAATGAATTCATCGAGATAACATGTTTAGCAGGATTTATATATTTATTTTATTTGCTTGCTAACTTTATCTACTTTATTTTTATCTTCTGTTCTGTGCAAGTCTCTGCATCTTGAAAGTGTGGGGTGATGTATCAGATTCTGATTACTAACCCTTATCTTTCATTCATGCAGATGGATCTACAGAACGCTTCTGTTACTGTCCAGCTGGGACGTGGTGCTAGCATCCAGCTAGCAAATACTGTTATCAACACTGGAAGTTCCGGAGCTACCATCCAATTTGGTAGCATTGACTTTCCTGCAGTCGTTGCAAAGACTGCCACTACTACCCGTCGTGTGCATTTGTCAGCGCCACGACCTGCTGTCAAAGACCCTCAAAGGAGGATTTCTGTGTTCGAACGACTTTCTCAATCTGAGATCCCAACCACCAGAAGGATAGTAACTGATGGGAAAATCTCAGTGGTACCTACCAGGACCACTATGCTGCCAATGGGATCATCTGTACCTGGGAGGAACGTTGCTGAAGCTTCCTCATCTGGAGGAAGGCCCACCAGGAGGCAGAGAAGGAAGATGAATGCTGAGCTCCGAGCTCAACAACAACTCTCTGTCCACCCATCCAACTTGCCGGCTCAAGAGCCAGAAGCTACAATTCCTACCTGTAACGGGTTTGCGAACGTGAAGTGGGTAAAAAGAAATAACTCCTCTGGAGAGCTAAAGAAATCATTCTGGGAGCAACGGCCTGAGGTCCCAGTTCCTCCAAGGAAGAAAGAACCTGAAACCCTATCAGCTCGGGCGTACAGAGTGCTAAAGACTGTAAAGGAAAAGGGACTGAAGAAAAAGAAGTTCCAAAGGCCTTTGGTTATTGAGACCAGAAGGACCCCTCCGAGGGAAAGGCTGTCTTATGATTTGATAGCCGAAAGAAGAAGAAAACAAACCCCATGCGGTGAACATCGGGGTGTGACACCTGAACCACACATTCAGGGATCCACCGCCGAAAGGTCCCGATGGAAGGGAAAACAAATCTGGAGGCTAAGGCCTCGCAGAGAAGAAAAGAACGAAAGAAAGACTGATCTGGGCGTGACATCCGGTACTGCTTCCCGGAGATCCGCCCCTAGTTACAAACAACGTCAAAAGTGGGTCCAAAAGAAGGCCCACGATGATGCTCCTCCCAACGGTATACAGCTTGGAGAATCCTCCAAGGGATCCCGTCGCTCACCAACTCCTTCAAAGGAAGAGATGACCAACTTCGACCGTAGCCCACGGGTTGAAGAGATCTTCCTGCCTAACCAAGAACCGGAGATCCAGTGGCGCCGCCGCTCGGAGATCCGAGTGCTAGAAGAAGAAGAGGAAGAAGATATAGGAGAAGAAAATATTGAAGAATACATGGAAGGAAATCTAGAAGAAAATATGGAAGAATACATAGAAGAAAACTTGGAAGAGGTAAATAACACCTTGGACATGGAAGTGGTCTACATGGTGAGACACATCAATGTCGAAGAGGAGGCTTACTACGGCGATGATGAAGATGACGATCGTTGGTAACCACCGCCTAGACAAGTATATCGGCGCCGCCATGAAGCCGGGTCCACCACTGGCAGAGGTGTCCATTCCCAAGAAGAGCGAGAAGAGGCTGAAGGGAATCCCTTTGCTGACGAGAACGTCACGCTCGCAGAAATGCAGAGATAAATGAAACGTCAAATGAGGGCCAAGGATAGGGAAATCTCTCAGTTGCATGAGAAAATGACAGAGATGATGACCCAAATGACGGCAATGATGCAGATCATGCAGAGAAATGCTGCAGTTGGTTCTATGCCCAATCCTCCCCCTGATCCTCCAAACTTCCAAGTGCCGCAAGTCTCAGGAGTACGGGACACTCCTGAAGGTGGCCACGAGGCTCAGAATACCACTCGTCAGCCCACCCCGCAGAACATCGCAAGTACTTCCGAGCCTGTGACTGCTGCGCAGCTTGAAGGGATCATTACAGAGAAGATCAAGGCTATTATAGCTTTTGATCAGGCAGAAAAATTGGTGGGTAAAGGTCGCCCGTACCCAGCAGAGTATGATCAGGTGCCATACCCGAAGGGATATTCTGTGCCAAAATTCAATACTTTTGATGGCAACAAAAATCCCAGACAGCACCTGGCGCAGTTCAAAGCCACCTGCGGGAATATTGGAGGGAATGACGCTCTACTCTTCCGATAATTCGTTAACAGTTTGACAGTAGCTGCTTTCGAATGGTACGCTGAATTGCCAAATGACTCTGTAAAGACATTCGCAGAGTTAGAAAATATGTTCCTGAAGAGGTTCGCCAGTGCGACTGAGAAAATAACGATCGCTGACCTTGCTCTGAATAAGAGAAAGAAGGAAGAATCAGTGACCAAATACATCACTCGCTGGCGTAACTTGAGTATGAAATGTGAGCAGCAGCTAGAAGAAGAACATGCCGTACAGTTGTTAATGGGAAACATTGATGACAAGATGCAACCATTCATGTGCATGGCTACAATCACCACATTTCAAGACCTACTGGATAGGGTGGCGAAGTTTGAGAAATTAAACCTATCAAAATCAGAAAACTATTCTGATAAGCCTAAGAAGACTAAAGCCTCAGGTGCTAGAAGAGGTGAGGCTGACTCCATATTTTTCTCCAGAGCTGATAAGGAAAAACAGGTGGCGTATAATGTAGACAAAGGCAAGCAGCCAATGCAATATCAAGAAAAGCCTAAGCAAGTCTACAATCCTAACCCCCAGCCGAAGTTGATACTCGGGGGTAATGATAAACCACGAACTTATCAAGGCGGTGGAGAACGTCCGAGGCAAACAACGGGAACTGGTGATCGAACGTTCCCCTCCCTCAAAGACAAAATGAATAAGGAATATTCATTCAAGAGGGAAAGTGTCGCCAAGTTATTTCGACAAGCATTAAAAGCGGGTTTAGAACTGCCAGAGTGCAAGAGACCCGAGGAGTCAAAACATAGTGGCGACCCAAATTACTGCCCATATCATCGGGTGATGAGTCATCCAATCGAAGATTGCTATGTCTTTAAAGATTGGCTTGAAAGAAAATATCGAAGAGGAGAGCTCACATTGTCCAATAATGTGCTGACTCACCCCAGAAAAGAGTCAACTCGGGTAGTTACGACTTCTTCCGTACCCCCGATTGAAGAAAGGAGAAAAGGGAAGAAGCCGATTCCAGAAGAACAGTGGGAGACTGTGGTCTCTAAGAAAACTGTGAAAATGTTGAAACAGCTTGAAGAAGTTCCATGTGTAAAATGGAAATCTCCCACTGAGCCGGTGATAGACCCCAAGGCTCTGCCCGTGGTGCGAGCGTCTGCTTCTAAACAGTTTCCCAACCAAGTTGGAACTTCAAAGTCTGGAAAGAAAAAGTCCTCCAAGAAGAAGACAAAACTGAAGAAGCCCAAGGAAAAGAAAACAGCAACCCAAAGGGTTATAGATAGTCTGGATGAATGCTACCAGACCGCGAGGCGTCCTATTAAGCTTGCTGACTTTATGTCAGAACTCAAGATTGACGAAGCAGAAGAGGCTGATGAGGATCCTCTTCCCACAGAAGTCTGTCGGGTCATTTCAGCAACGCCAATAACTCTGACAAAAGAAAAATATGTCAGAGAGATGATCGTTGAAACCTGTCTGGCAACATCGTCTAAGGACTACAGCTCAGAGGAGGATCTGTATTTTCCAAAGACAGATGAATCAGATCCCGACATAGCGTCGCAGATAGGACATGTAAATCTGGGAGGTGATTCTGAGTCAACGAATGAATCCCTAGACGCGACGATGGCTGACTCTGAAGAAGAAATCCCATTAAATGAGTCTGAGCCAGAAGAGATCGCTCAAGTGCAGTTGAGAAGTGGCAAGATACTGCCATCTCCGCCAAAGAAGCAGGCATCCAGCAAAGATAAGGGAAAAGAAATAGTTATCAACGAAGACATTATCTCCGAGGATCCCAAGAAGAAACATACTCCAGTCAAGGGAATAGATTATAATATCTTATCACATCTGAGGAAGATCCCTGCCCAGCTCAGCATATACGACGCTCTGGTGATGTCTAAGGAGCTTCGGGAGACTTTGATTCAGGCTCTCAAAGACCCCGAAAGATATGAGGCGTACTTCGCTGAGCGCAACCTGACTGAGGTCCTACAAGCTCGTAACGAACCGTTCATCACGTTCACCGAAGATGACATGATGCTCGGGACTGCAGACCACAATCGACCTCTGTATGTTACTGCAGAGAGTGATGATTTGGTAATCAGTCGAATTTTGATTGACCCTGGGTCCTCCATCAACCTTATGAGCTTAAAAGCACTAAGGTCGTTGTGCCTCAACGTGGAACACCTTGGGCCAGACAAGCTTATGGTACATGGCTTTAACGAGAAAGGGCAGAAAACCCTTGGATCGTTTATGCTACCTCTTGTATTTGGAGAATTCCATACAGAAGCTAAATTTCATGTAATTGATGCGGACACTTCATTCAAGGCGCTCCTGGGCCGCCCCTGGCTGCACGAATATGGCGTTGTCCCGTCAACACTACATCAGTGCATGAAGTATCTCAGGGACGGAGAAGAGTTCAGGATCTCTGGAGACATCCAACCCTTCACAGTCCATGAAGCAACAGTCTATGAAGATGCGCAGTATTTCATGCCAAAGAAGCAGAGACTGTCAAACTCTCTGAAGGCTCAAGCATCAAACCCAGAGAGTGTAAAGCGACCTGAACAAAAAAGTGAGAAAAAGCAGGTGGGGAGAAAGAAGGCAACGCCGACTCTTCCCAAAGAAGCTATCACTTCCACTTCTAAAGAAAGGAAACGTGTACCTCACCTTGGGAGCGACACAGATGAAGATAATGTCACCCGTACAAAATCCCAGAGGGTATGTCATTCGATGGACGAATGGAGTAGGGAGGTCGCATATTCAAATGATGACTATGACTACGACTCTATCTATATGAACACGGTATAAGAGGTATTCTCTAGAAGAATAGATAGCCTATCAATCTCAGATAGCGTGCTCGTAGTCACTCGTATTCCCCTACAGTATTTTAAAGAAATAATTCAACGAGATGTGCATAAAGTTGAAGAACTTGTAACCCTTTATCTGCCTCCAATCAGAAAGGGAATCGAATCAGGGAATATATTCTACTCCGTTGGAAAGGATGAAGAAGTGAATCGTAATTGGGACCATGTCTTCATCGATTCTGAAGAATTACTACCTACGAGACTACCTAGGTTTAATACCAAAGGCATTCAAAGAATGTTGCGAAAGTGGATCAATGTTCCCACCCCCAAACGACAACTTCGTATGTGCCTAAGTCTCTGGTATGGAAGGAATCCACGTCCAATGCGGCGGAAGGAAATGAATGCATATAAAGGTATTGGATTCGTCAGGCGAAAATGCATCCGGACGGAGACTTGCCGAGCCATCACTTGCAGGGAAGTTGAACCCAATGACGAGTCTGATGAAGAGGTCTATGAAGTTGATGATTACGATGATCAGCCTCTAGAGGCCAAGCCTGCACCAGAAGAGCTTGAAGATGGTGGACAGGCAACCACTATGGACGAACTAAAATAAATCAACTTGGGAACCGAGGATGACCCTCGCCCAACCTTCATTAGTTCCCTTCTGCCGGAAGATCAAGTGGAAGAGATAAAAGAACTCCTCTGTGAATTCAGGGATTGCTTTGCCTGGACATATGCTGAGATGCCCGGCTTATCCCCTGACGTAGCAGTTCACAGGTTAGCAATCAAACCAGATGCAGCACCAGTCAAACAAGCTCCAAGGAGAATGAGATTGGAGATTGAAGAACAGGTGATTGCAGAAACAAAGAAACTCATAGAGGCGGGCTTCATCCGAGAAGAAAAATATGCCGATTGGATCGCCAATATTGTCCCTGTCAAGAAGAAGAATGGACAGATTCGTATCTGTATCGACTTTCGGGACCTCAACAAGGCGTGTCCAAAAGACGATTTTCCACTGCCTGTATCCGAACTCCTGGTAGACAACACGTCAAACTATGACATGTTCTCGTTTATGGATGGATCGTCGGGATACAACCAGATCAAGATGGCTCCTGAGGATGAAAGGCATACATCATTCAGAACGCCCATCGGCATTTTCTGCTACATGGTCATGCCCTTCGGCTTGAAGAACGCTGGTGCCACCTACCAACGGGCGATGACCCATATTTTTGATGAATTAATACATCAGAAGGTCGAATGCTATGTAGATGACCTGGTCGTTAAGAGCATGGACCGAAAAGATCATTTAAACGACCTGAGGATTGTATTTGAAAGAATCAGGAAGTTCGATCTAAAGATGAATCCCCTTAAGTGTGCTTTCGGGGTCTCCTCCGGTAAATTTCTTGGCTATGTCGTTCGTCACCGAGGCATAGAAGTTGATCCCAATAAAATCAAGGCGATTATAGAAATGCCACCGCCTAGAAGCCTCCGTCAACTTCGCTCCTTGCAAGGACAGCTGGCTTTCATTCGACGGTTCATATCGAATCTGTCGGGTAGGTGCCAACCATTTTCAAAATTAATGAAGAAGGACATTCGCTTCAAGTGGGGTGAAGAATGTCAGGAAGCATTTGACAGTATCAAGAGATACTTGTTAAACCCACCCATTCTCGCAGCGCCAATTCCGGGGAAGCCTCTTATACTGTATACGGCAGCACTAGAAGAGTCCCTCGGAGCATTATTGGCCCAACACAATGAGGAAGGAAAAGAAAATGCACTCTACTATATCAGTCGGAGATTAATCGGAGCAGAGATACGTTATTCTCCGATTGAAAAACATTGCCTGGCGTTGATCTTTGCAGTCCAGAAACTCCGCCACTATATGCTCTCTCACAAAATCACCTTAATATCGAAGATCGATCCGCTTAAGTTCTTGATGACAAGACCAGCGTTGACAGGTTGCTTAGCAAGGTGGGCAGTACTATTACTACAATTCGATATTGTATACATGCCACAGAAGGCGGTAAAGGGACAAGCTTTGACAGATTTCCTCGCCGCACATCCAATCCTTGCAGATTCACCGTTGAACGATGATTTGCCCGATGAACAAATCATGCAGGTTGATGAAGAAGAAAAGCTATCATTTTGGGAGATGTACTTTGATGGGGCATCGTCTATCAAGTCTCCCAAACCTCCAAATCTTGCAAAGGCCCAAGCTGGTATCGGTCTTGTCTTTATAGAACCTGAGGGAGGTATCATGAGATTCTCGTTCAGTTTAACGGAACCTCGGACCAATAATGAAGCCGAATACGAAGCTCTAATAGCAGGACTGGAGATTGCAATTGATGTCCAAATCACAGATCTCCAAATTTTTGGCGATTCTCAACTTGTGATAAATCAAGTTTTGGGCATTTACAAGATTTGCAAACTTGAATTGGCCCACTACCACCGACGAGCTCTTGAGCTTCTAAAACAAATACCGAATGTTAAGATAACTCAAGTTCCTCGAGGACAAAATGCAAAAGCAGATTGCTTGGCCAAATTGGCCAAGGAGCTTGCAAATGAGGATAAGAGGCCACCTATATTCATTGCAGTTGAAAACCGCTGAGTCTTAGAGCCAGCAACCCTACAATTCCCGCAGGCAGAGGGAATACCAGGTTCGAGCCAACAGGATGCAGCCCCGGTTGATCCTCAACCTCCCCAACAAATCACTACTAAAAATCAACCAGGAGAACGTCAGGTAGTAAAGAGACGAAGAACCGGTAGATTCTCAGAGTCATGGTTGGATTGCTTAGATGTTGAAGTCGAAGACGATTGGAGACAACCATTCGTCGACTACTTCAAAGAAAGCAAACTCCCAACAGATAAATCTCTGGCTGCACAAATTAGAAAAAGAGCATTGCGATACGCGTTTGTCAATAATACGCTATATCGGCGGGCTTTTGATCAAATGTGGCTAAGGTGCCTAGGGACTAAGGAAGCTGATAAAGTGGTGACAGAAGTTCACGAAGGACTCTGTGGAGCACACCAGTCAGGTCCCAAGATGGCCGCTAAAATTAAAAGAATGGGTTATTACTGGCCTACGATGGTGAGAGATTATATCAACCACGCTAAGAAGTGCCACGAATGTCAGATTCATGGTGATGTTATTCATCAACTACCAAATCCACTGCACCCAACAATCGCATCCTGGCCATTTGAATGTTGGGGCACTGACATAATTGGGCCAATAGATCCGCCGTCATCGGCAGGGCACCGCTTTATTCTGGCAGCAACAGACTATTTTTCTAAATGGGCAGAAGCAGCTCCATTTAGGGAAGTCACGTCAGAGCACGTGATCAATTTCTTCACCCACAATGTCGTCTACAGATTCGGTGTACCACGCCGCATGATCTCAGACAATGGCACAGCATTCAAGAGTACAAAAATCTACAAGTTTGTAGATCGTCACAAGATTGGCTGGCGGTACTCGTCTATATACAACCCAAGAGCAAATGGTTTGGCAGAGGCCTTCAACAAGACACTGGTGAAATTGTTGAAGAAGATCCTCACCAAGAACAAAAGAGAATGGCATACAAAGATGGCAGAGGCGTTGTGGGCGTATCGTACGACCTACAAAACACCGATCAAAGCTACTCCCTACTCACTAGTGTTCGGGGTTGAGGCCGTCTTGCCACTAGAAGTCGAACTACCGTCTCTTCGGGTCGCTATCCAGAATGAGCTCACTCAAGAGCAGAATGCTCGCCTAAGAATGGAGGAGCTCGATGCACTCGACGAAGTTAGATTGCAAAACCTAGAAATCTACCGGGGAAGGATGGCGAAATCATTTGATCGAATGGTGCGCCCTCGATCCTTTCAAGAAGGGGAATTGGTCCTGGTGCTGAGAAGGCCAATCATCCCTCACCGAAGAATTGGTGGCAAGTTCGTATCCAACTGGGAAGGCCCATTCGTCATCGAGAAGGTGTACCAAGGAGGAGCCTACCAGCTTATCGATCTGCACGGTCAGAGGCCTATGCCGCCGATCAACGGTCGACATCTGAAGAAGTATCATGCATAAAACTGCTCAAAGAAATGTCATATTTAATGTACTGTGTATTCCATGCATATTTATATACACTTTACATTTTATATTTTTGAAATTCTCTTGTGTTGCAAGAATGCATTTCAAAATCACCCTATAGGACAGGGGGCATTTTAAATATTTATTCGGGTTAACATCATGCTACGCGCGGAGATCCCCAAATAAATATTTAAAATCACAAAATTCTCAATTTATCTCATTCTGAAATGTCCCTGCGAGACAGGGGGCATTTTAAATATTTATTCGGGTCGACACCGCGCTGCTTGCCGAGATCCCCGAATAAATATTTAAAATCACCAACGCAAATATTCTTTTATACTGGAGAATACAAGGAATTCTTTTCAAAGTATATGCAGGTGATCTTTCAAAAGACCGAGACGTCACTTTCTCAAACAAATCAAGATTTCAAAGGTCAGAAAGAGACTTTTGTGACTTCGTATTTCAACAAATCGAGCCGGAACAACCTGAAGTCTTTCAGTAGCCTGAAGCTTAAGGTTTGAGTGGGTGTAAGAGGTTGGATCCAACACGCCCAAATATGGCCGGATCGCTGACAGCTCCGTCTACTCAACATGCCATAAGAAAGGCCGTAGTAGCGGAACCCCCACTTCGTCAACCCGTCAGTAGGGACTGTAGGAAGTACGAAGGCAAATTTGACTCGACAAGTTCAAGTGATCGTAGTCTACTAAATTCTCCTAATTGACCGGAGAATCAAGGTTCCAGTGGGAAGGAGAAATCTCGAGCAACTAGCAACTACCAGATTCGCGTGGGCTCTAAATCTCCAACCATAAGGGAAGACTCAAAATCTATCAACTTCAGCAAAATCAGCATCGGGAAGCACTTTTCCCCTAGCTCAAGTCTGAAGCCTGAATGGGTGTAAGAGGTCTGATCCAACAAGCCCAAATATGGCCGGATCGCTGGCAGCTCCATCTACTCAATACGCCATAAGAAAGGCCGTAGTAGAGGAACCCCCATCTCAGCAACCAGAGGACAAAGAGCTGTCAAATCCCAGCTCTCCCGATCTGATGAACTCAAGTGACTCAGATTAAAGTTTCCTCAAGTGGTTAAGGATTAAGATACTACCTACATTTGGTACTATCAACCAAATCCGAAACCTACAAAATCCTTCAACAAATCCACAAAGCACCAAGCGAGGATCGAAGGAACTTTTCTTCAACAAGTCCACCAAAGCATAAAGCAAATGACCGAAGAAATTATCCCAAAGTTCATGAAAAGCTTAAAGCTGAACTAAGAGGATTCCGTCATCAACAAGTCCGCTATGCACAAAGCTCTGGACCGATGACTTCTCATCACTGACCTAAAACAAACCTAAAAGGTTTAGGTCACCAGCATCTACTCCTTCATCAAGCCCGCCAAAGCAAAAAGCATAGGGCAGAAGGAACAAACCACCTGACAAGTCAATAAAGACAAATCAGGTAATTCTCCGTCAATGTCCGCAGCACAAAACACAAGACAGAAAGAACCGAAATCTTAGGGAAACTAAAGCTACAAAAAGAGGTATCCCGAATGACATCTACAAATGTCCCTAGAGACTGGGGGCATTTTAAATATTTATTTGGGTCGACATCGCGCTGCGTGCCGAGATCCCCAAATAAATATTTAAAATCATCTACAACATGGAGTACAATCACAGAATCACAAGAACCAACATGTCAATCCCACTAAAGATTACAAGTGCATCTAAAGACCCATGAAGGCACATAAATGGACTCTTGGAGAGCTACAGAATGAGAATCTTAGTGTGACATCCAAGCAAGATTTTGGAGATCCACTTAAGGAAGACCTCTGTGTGACATCTAGAATAAATACCTAGAGATCCATAGAGTCATTCAACATACAACAAATGTGATTCGCTCTAGGCGCATACCACATTTGTTGGGGGGCATTTGTTGACCTACGGATCATACCCAAAGGAAACAAAAAATCACTGAATGCATACCTCGTATTCCTTTGGATCCAGGAATCCCGCCGAGATCCCGCTGATTCGGCGCCGTCGCTACTGATTATTCGTTGCTACTGATTATTCCTCAAAATGGACTGAAGTAATTCTCCTGACAAAAGTTAAAGCGGATAATATAATAAAATTCTTTCGAGATCATTTTGTCTACTAATTTAGAGTGCCACGTCGAATCATATCCGACAATGGCATTACCTTTAAGAGTGTTAAAATCTATCGATTCATCGAGCGACATAAAATAGATTGACCCTACTCAATATATAACTCAAAAGCTAATGGCTTGGTTGACGCTTTTGATAAAACGTTGGTAAAGTTACTCAAAAAAATTCTCTATAAAAATAAGAGTGAGTGACATGATAAACTATCTGAAGCTCTGTGAGCATATTGTTGACCTACGGATCATACCCAAAGGAAACAAAAAATCACTGAATGCATACCTCGTATTCCTTTGGATCCAGGAATCCCGCCGAGATCCCGCTGATTCGGCGCCGTCGCAGTCGCATCTCGTGTACGAAGCCCGCGCTCGCCTCGACCCCCGCTCTGCCTTCTCGTCGTTAAATACCGAACAGGAGAGGCTCAGGCTCTCATTCATTCTTCCACGCCCTTCTCCAACCCGCAAAGCTCCGAACCCCTTCTTCTCCTCTCGCAATCTTCTTCTACGCTTACACACGATTCTTCTCTCCACTGAAACCCCTCGCAAGACCTCCACTCAAAATCGCAAGCAGCTCCATCTCCTTTCCTGTAGCCGAACACCAGCAAGCCACCCCTCTGCCATTCGCACCCATCCCGACGCCTGGCCAAGTTCCGAGCCGCTCCTGACCTACTCAACCTACAACCGAACTCCCTCTCAGCGCCGCTATCTACCCGAACCAGCTCCCGCCTCTTCCTCACAACCTCCCGCCGACTCCATCCTCTTCTTCATCCAGCCGTAGGTCAAGAGAGAGAGAGAGAGAGAGAGAGAGAGAGAGAGAGAGAGAGAGAGAGAGAGAGAGCTCCCCACCTTGCATCAACCTTCCCTGCCGACGCCTACTCCTTCCTAGACGACGTTCCTTCTCCCGCTGGATCGGACCTCACGGCATTTTGGTTGGAAGCAGCGACTGGAGCTTGCTGTGAAGGTAACTTTCTCCCTTATACGAGCTTCTTCGGCCAAACCCAGTAGAAAAACCGAGCAAAAGAAGGGAAGCAGAGGATTTATTTCACAATGAGATTTAATAGTGCCCTAAATCCTGCTCAAATCTGATTAAATCCGACTCAAATCCTGTGTAAATCCTGTTGTTTTTTTTAACATGTTTGAATTAATTGTAATTAATTGAGTTGAATTATAATTAGTTTTTTTTAATTTTAATTAATTATTATTATTTTAAATTAATTATAATTAATTAAATTTAATTACGGTTCATTTATTTTTAATTATAATTAATTATTAATTAAAAAGGAATTAATCATAATTAATTAAATTTAATTATGATTACTTATTTTTAATTATAATTAATTATTAATTAATCATAAATTAATTATAATTAAATATAATTAATTATAATTAGTATTTTAATAAATAATTAATTATTATTAATCATAACTAATTATTATTAATTAAAATTAGTTATAATTAAAACAATAAAACAAAAAGAAGAAAAGAAAGAGAGAAGTGCATCTTCTCTCTTGCCTCGATCCACGAGCCAACACCACTACCTTGCCGGTCGTCAGGTATAAATTTCTGAACTTAAAACTGCGAGAGCCTACTTCGTCGTTTGCAGCGGACCGGAAAACCGCCTATACACGCTTTTCTTAGCGTGGTGGGATGGGACCCCGGTGCGGTGCCTACAACGAATCGGGTAATCACCTCGAGATCTCATTTCGTCGTTCGCGACGCACCGGCAAACCACCTATACACGCTTTTCGTAGCGTGGTGGGAAGGGAACCCGGTGCGGCGCCTACGACGAAGTGGGTGATCACCTAAAATCTCTTTTTCGGCATTCGCGGCGCGCCGGCAAACTGCCTATACACGCTTTTCGTAGCGTGGTGGGAAGGGAACCCGGTGCGGCGCCTATGGCGAGAAGGGGATATTCATAAGTACCCGCTCGCGGGGAAATAATTGCATTTTTCAAACAGGTGCTGTCGAAGACCCATACACGCTTTTCGTAGCGTGGTGGGGGATTGAAGATTTTACACGGCCGCGGTGTCCTCGAAAGAGGGCACCTACCATACACGCTTTTCTTAGCGTGGTGGGAAAGACCCAGTTTTCTCGTAGTTTCCCCTAAACGGGGGAGACGCCGGGAGGTTGCCGAAATTTCGGGTGAACAGAAGACCTGACTTGAACAATATTTGAACAATAGAAGACCCGGACTTGAATTCGAACTTAAGTGAACTTGAGAAGAAATCAAATTAAGTTTAAAATCAGATAATGTTGGATAGCGAGAGACTCAAATCTGGACTTTAACTTGAACCAAACAATAAGGATTTGAACTCAAGTCAACAAGCAAATAAGGGACTCGAACTAGAACGGGGCTTTGATTTGAACTCAATTTGAACTCATATGAATGGATACGAGGGAGTTGAATGAACCATATGGAACTGAACTTACAAGGATTACGAGGGACTCTGATTGGATTGAATCTGAACTCATGAACTCAAACAAACCTTCATATTAAACTCAAGTTGAGTTAAGACTCAAATGCAAACGTGACTTGAACAATCAAAAGAACTTGAGCTTGATTTGGATATTAAGTGGGCAGAACTTGAATCATTTGAACAAGCCACTAAACTCAAACTGAGCAAGGACTTGAAGTTGACTTGAATACAACAACGAAGACTCACACTGGACTCGGATTTGAAATGACACTGATTTGAACATCAAAAGAACAAGACTTGAGACTGCACTCGAACTTGCAAATGAACTACAACGAATACTTGAGAGAACGTTGAACTTGAATATGAACCCAATTCGAACTTGAACATTAACTTGAGACTAATTGGGATATTAATCAAGCATAATTTAGATATGATTTGAACTCAAATGAGGATTTGATTCAAGTCTACATTGAACTCAAACTGTGCAACATCAAGCAAGGATTTGAACTTGCAAAGAACAACAGGGAACTCGTGGTGGAGAACTTTCAGATGTTACTAACTTACAAGCAATATCATCAAGTTACAAAATGTATAAGTACTTCCTACATGTACTTGCAAAAGCAACAGTCCTCATATGAATGGAAATGACGACGCTATCAATTGACAAAAAGACCTCGGTGCATACAAGCAATAGCTAATTGTCAATTCACAGCATTCGAACAATCACAAACAAACATCAATCATCGAAACCTATGAATGGCGAAGGTGGACATGATGTAAATGCAATGAACTCTCACAACAGTCCCTATGAGGTCAAATGCATTGTACCCACAAGGATAATAGATGGTTGCAAATGCATATGTGTATCCTACATACACTACTGGAGCTTCCAATACAAGAAGTAACACATGTTGATAGAAGAAGGCAACGCTGGAAGATCAATAGTGGAGAACCCATCGTCATAAATAAGTTATGAATGGCAAAGGTGGACACGATGCAGGTGTAATAGACTCCTACGACAATCCTTACAAGATGGAGATGGCAACACTGTTAATTGATAGTGGAAGATCCGTCCTTACAAGCAAGTACATCAAACCACCTGAGATTGGCGAAAGGTGGATATGAAGCAAGCACAATAGCTCTTCTACAATTATGTCCAAGAGATTGTAATGAACGTAATCATTTCTCATGAATAAAGACCGATGATACGACGCACTTGTGGATAGCAATGGCGGGTATATCGTAAGTATAACGAACCCTTATGGACATAAGTACAAATAACATCTACAACAGTGGTGATTGAGATGTTGTGAGTGTATCGGGCAAATGCAAAAAGATCTGCAATACATACAATCTCTCTACGAGTACAGATGTATGTAAAACATGTCACTCGTGGGTAGATGCAGAAAGACTTCAGTAAATGCAGTATCCTGAAGTCAATTCCAATCTATGAATGAAAATATCTACCTGCCTACCAGCAACAGTTGTGGAGATCGTACGACGCTACGCCACCGGATCTGCAACCTGTATACAAGCAGACAGAAGGCGCGTACGAGCTCTAAAATAGAACACTGCATTTAAATGAGGGTTTCCTACACAACTGAGCAGTATTAAATGTCTAAAATATCCCTCACACGTGCACCTTAATTTGTATACACATAGGTACATAAAAGGGATAAATATAATCAAAACCCGCATAGGCCCCGGCGAGCGTGTTTTTGGTACACACGTGACGCCTAGGGATGCTACGCGGGTCAATAAATTTGAACCCGATCCTCCTATACAAGTAGATAGGAGTCGACAATGTTCAATCAATAATTATAAAATACCCCCAAACACCCGCATGGGCCCCGGCGAACGTGTTATTGGTACACACGTGACGTCTAGGGATGCTGCGCGGGTCAATAAATTTGAACCTGATCCTCTTATGTAAGTAGATAGGAGTAGACAAGGTTCTATCAATAATCATAAAATGCCCCCCAAACACCCGCATGGGCCCCGGCGAGTGTGTTATTGGTACACACGTGACGTCTAGGGATGCTGCGCGGGTTAATGAGTGAATTCAAGTTCGAGCCCGATCCTCCTATACGGGTAGATAGGAGGTGACACGGCTCGAACTATTAAATAAATATACGGTCGCGAGGTCGACCGAGATATTCATTTTATACGTTCATATTAGGCCTTCAAGGCCTATAATCAAGAGAATTTACTTACAAAGGCACGGAGCCTACGAAACCTGATCCTCTGTCGGTAGCTCGACAGAGTGGACAAGGTTCAACCCATAAATAAAAAAATGACCCCATACACCCCGATGATGGCCGCGTTGATTGCAGATTTCAACCGGACGGGTTTAACTTCAAATATTTCAAAATGCCCTCAAACCTCAAATATTTTTTAAGTGACCTCAAGGTCACCCCGATGATGGCCGTGTTGAATGCAAACCTCAACCAGAGGGGTTTACATCAATCATCCCAAATGCCTCCCAAACCCTACCAAAACTCCAAAACCCAACAAAAATTCCCAAAATCCAAAATCTCCAAAAATGTCAAAAATCCCAAAAGTCTATAATATTTGAAATTGAAACTAAACCATCAAACACTCAAAGCATGAAATCCATCCACCCTCCGCAACAGTTTGCCGAGGTGGACAAATTAAAATCTACTTCAGCTCACATAGAGCTAGTGCCTAGTTGAAAATATCACTAGGATCCATTCTCAAATAATCTCCTGCCAGCAAGGACGTGGTACGAGTCTTCTAACCGGCAGTTTCGCCGCCAAATGGCACTGCAGGATAAACGGTTATGACTCGGGGCCTTCTGAACCAGGTGGTCGCCGCCAAATGGCACCATTATATTATGGTTATGGCCAGAGCCCGTATGCTCCCCAATGGCATCAAATCCTTGAGATATGAATCAATAGGATATGATCGATAGGGCACAAAGCCCTCTGTTAGCTAAGGTGGATTCAAATTTGTCCCCTTAAACAAATATTCACCCCAGGTCTATAAGGTACCCTTGGACGAAGCAACCCATGGCTGCCGGTAAGGATCCTTCTGTCAGGTTGGGTCGACTACCTCCCAACCTATTGCTGCTACTATATGCCAGATCCACGTATCTATACGTATCTGATCGACGACTAGCCTTAATCGAAAGTTCTCTCTCGTTATCGGGAGGGGTAATTAACTATAGGGGCTTGCGCCTATAGGAAACCAGAACTCAGATCATAAAGTCCTCGCAAAATGAGGGCGAAATCTCTGGGTAGTTTCTAATCTACAAACCCATCTGCCTTCCAAAATTTACCTCGGAACTTAGTTCGTTAAAACTCCCCCCTCGAAAAGCAAAAAGCGGGTGGAGGCCGGGGCCGAATTTTCGGAGCCCACACATATCAAACCACTTACAAAACTGCGACACATGTTATCCCATTTTCACGAGATTTTGGAACATAACCAATACTATCTCTTGAGGTTGAGTTACCATTATTTTGTATTGCTATACAATACGAACTCACCAAAAAAGAAAACGATCGCGTATGAGTCGATGAGCTCGAGGCCCTTGATGAAGTTTAACTTCATGCCCACTAAAGTTTAGAAACCTATAAAGCAAGAATGATTGTGTCTCATGATCCAATGATTCGTCGAAGACCAATAATTCCTCACCGTCGCCTCGGTGGTAAATTTGACCCAAATTGGAAAAAGTATCCTTCATTGTTGAAAAGTATATAATGGAGGAGCCTATTAGCTCAAAGACCTTATAAGTCAAATGCTTATGCCACCAATCAACGTCTAATACCTAAAAATAATATTATATATAACAATTTAACCAAGGGGATACTATGTTTGAACCTCCAGTTTAAAAAAAAAGTGTTCGGTACATATATATGTACAATTATGCTTTGCAAAACTTCTTCCTGATGCAACAAATTATTGCAAATATATATTACAAACTCCCTTTGCAAAGCAGGAAGGAATAATTTTTATACTCCTGCAAGACAAGACACAATTTACATATACTCCTGCAAGATAAGAGGTAATTTTTATATACTTCTGCAATATAGGAGACAATTTTTATATACTCCTGCAAGACATGAGGTAATTTTAATAAAAGATCCATGCCAGATAAGGAGAGATGATTATATATAATTGACAAAAACAACGAGAAACACAATAAATCTGAGCAAATCAAACTAGGAACGATAGATTGCGTCTTGGAAATAAAGCAAAGCGAAAGTCAAAGCAAGGTACAAGAGATCCTCAATCCGAGAGGAGGATCGTCTCTCCCAAATCTCTAGACAAGATTGTCTAGAGCCCAAGCCTACAAGGAATCCTAATTTCAATCAATCAAAACATAATCTCCCTAATCCTCTCATGCACTTTAATACAAAAGATTTCCTATTCTAATTTCCCTCCCAAAGCCCTAGCCGCCCCTCCTAATTAGTTTGAATTTGCTTAAGTGGATGGGGCCCACCCCTTGGGCGGAAAAGGCACCAAGGAAGCGGACTGGTTCCGCCTCCTATACACGAGCTGAGCCGGCCCAATGGGCCGGCTGGGCCGGTTCAACATGAACCGGCGTATCAATATCGTCCTCCCAAAGAATCACCTTGTCCTTAAGGTGAAAACTCGGAAACTGATGTTTCACCCTCTCGTATGGCGCCCACGTGGCCTCGTAGTCAGGAAGGTTCTTCCATTGGATCAACACTTAGCTCCATCTTCTTTCTGGCGAACCCCCATTAACTCTAAGGGTTTCAAAATCACCTCTAAATCTTCAGTAAGTGTCGCCAGTAGCTCGGGGTTGGCTGTATAGTCACCAATGACCTTTCTCAACTGCGATACATGGAAAACTAGATGTATAGTAGCTGTTGGTGGTAGATTCAGCCGGTATGCTTCTGCTCCGATCTTCTCCAATACTTCATAAGGCCCATAGTACCTTGGAGCAAGCTTCTTATTATTCCTGTTGGTGACTGTCTTCTGTCTATATGGTCGGAGCTTCAAGATCACTCTCTCCCCCACCTCAAAATGGATGTCCTTCCTATGCCCATCAGCTTGTTTCTTCATAATCTGTTGAGCCCTCAACAGATGCCTCTTCAAATCTTCCAGCACTCTATCTCTCTCCTCCAAATACTCCTCAACTGACGAAACTGGAGTACTACTCCCGAAGTGCACCAAGTGGGGAGGATCTCTTCCGTACAGTACTTTGAATGGGGTCATCTAAGAGGTAGAATGAAAAGAAGTGTTGTACCAGTACTCAGCCCATGATCGCCATTTAGCTCATAGCTTGGGTGTCTTCGACACAAAGCATCTAAGGTAAGTTTCCAAGCTCCTGTTAACTACCTCCGTTTGGCCATCCGTCTGTGGGTGGTAAGCTGTGCTCCTCTTCAGAATTGTCCCCAGTAACCTGAATAACTCTCTCAAAAAGTGGCTGAGAAACATCTTGTCTCTATCTGATACTATCTCCTTTGGTACTCCATGTAATTTGACCACTTCTCTGATGAAAGCGGAAGCCACTGTCACTGCGGTGTAGGGGTGTCGGAGGGGAATGAAATGTGCATACTTGCTCAACCGATCCACCACCACTAGAATCACCGTGAATCCTTCTGATCGGGGCTACCCGTCTATGAAGTCCATGGATATCTCCTTCCATACTTGTCCTGGTAGAGCCAAAGGCTGTAGTAGTCCTCCTAGTGACATAGACAAGTATTTGTTCCTATAGCAGATCTCACATTTGGCTACCAACTCCTCTACATCTTTATGCATCCTCTTCCAGTACAGCTCTGACGCTAGCCTCCTGTATGTTTTCTGCACACCTGAATGGCCCCCTATGGCACTCCCATGAAACTCTTGGAGTAAGTTTGGGATGTGGATCGAGGTTCGGGGCAATACGAACCTTCCCTGATATAGCAATCTGACCCCCTCCACTGAGTGCCCCGAGTGGCTACCCCTTCATTCAGCAACTCAGACTTGTTGATCTTCCCCAAACCTTCATCTCTAGCACTTTCTTCTCTGATGGCCTCCCAGTCAAGTATCAGAGGAATAGATAGTGTCACTGTCTGCAGCTCCCCCATACGTCTGGACAAGGCATTTGCCGCCTTGTTCTCCACCCCTGGCCTATACTGAATCTCAAAATCGTATCCCAGCAACTTGGACAACCCCCTTTGATGCTCCTCCGTCACCATTCGCTGTTCCAGTAGGTATTTCAAGCTCTGGTGATCTGTCCTGACAATGAAATGCCTCCCAAGTAGGTAGGGCTGCCACTTCTGGATGGCCAAAACGATGGCTATTAATTCTCTCTCATAGACTGACTTCAGCTTGGCTCTAGCAGTCAAAACCTGATTGAAATAGGCAATGGGCCTACGACTCTGCATAAGCACTGCACCTAGCCCGTATCCGGATGCATCTTTCTCCACAATAAATGTCTGACTGAAATCTGGTAAAGCTAGGATTGGTACCGTAGTCGTCTTCTTCAAGCTCTCAAATGCTGATGTGGTCGCCTCCCCCCATAGGAACCCGTCCTTCTTCAACTTCTCGGTGAGTGGCCATGTTATGGTGCTGTACCCCTTTACGAACCTTCTGTAGTACCCTGTCAATCCTAGAAATTCCCTCAACTCCTTTAAATTTTTCGGCACTGGCCACTTTAGCATTGCCTCAATTTTGGACTGATCTGCTGCCACCCCTTCCCTTGATACGACATGGCCCAAGCACTCTATACTGCCTTGTGCGAAGCAGCATTTCTTCAAGTTATCCCTCAGTTGGTGCTCCTACAATATCTCTAAACCCTTTTCAAATGCTCCTAGTGCTCCTCCTCGTCCTGCTGTAGACCAGGATGTCGTCAAAGAACACCAATACAAATAGTCTGAGATAAGGTTTGAAAACCTTATTCATAAGGGCCTGGAAAGTAGCAGGAGCATTAGTGAGGCCAAAAGGCATCACCAGGAACTCATAGTGTCCCTCATGAGTTCTAAAGGCCTTCTTGGGTACATCCTCCTTCTTCATCCGGATCAGATGATAACCTGATTTCAAGTCTATCTTGCTGAAGATCATTGTTCCACTCAATTCATCTAACAGCTCATCAATGGCTGGTATAGAAAACTTGTCAGGTACAATCTCCTTGTTGAGGGCTCTGTAATCCACACAAAAGCGCCAGTTGTCATCTTTCTTTTTCACCAATAGAACCGGTCTAGAGAAAGGACTGATGTTGGGTCTGATGATTTCTACCTCCAGCATCTCTTTAATCAACTTTTTGATTTCATCTTTCTGGAACTGGGGGTAGCGATAGGGTCGTACACTGATGGGTGACACTCCCTCCACGATGGCATGTTCCTGCTCCCTTTGCGGTGGCAATCCCTGGGGTGGTTGAAACACCTCTTGGAACAACTGAATCAATGGCTGAATGGAGAGGGGTATGTCCCCTCCCTCCTTTAATCCTACTCCCTCCAAACTGTGCAGCTCCACCAAGTATCCTCCACCTGCCAACTGCATATCCTTCACCATGGTTTTATGAGAAACCCTGGATTTGGATAGCCCCGCATCACCCTTAATCACCACCTTCCTTCCATCTTACCATCAACTCCATCGTGAGTGCTCTCCAGTTCACCTTGGTGTCTCCCAAAGTCTCCCAAAGTCTGCAGCCATTTCATCCCCAGGATGACATCTGTACTTCCAAGCTCCAGTGGAAGAAAATCTTCCTTCGCCTAAATCCCCTGGATAATCAGTAGCACTCCTCTGCAAATCCCCTGGCCCTTCTCCATCTTCCCCGTACCCATCATAACTCCGTAGCAACCCGTATCCACCAATCTCATTCCCATCTGGTCAACGACCTGAGTGGAGATGAAATTGTGGGTAGCCCCACTATCAATCAGCACCACTACCTCCCTGTCCTCGATCTCCCCTTCACCTTCATGGTATGATTCGTCGTAAATCCTACCACTGAGTTCAGGGATACCTCAGCCAGATCCAAATGCAGCTTCTTCTCAATCTCCTCTGCCTCCTCTTCTCCTCCCTCCTCAGTTTCCTCGTCATCACGGAAGGTGAGAACCTGAAGAGTTCGGTCCTTGCAATGATGTCCTGGCATATACTTTTCATCGCACCAAAAGCACAACCCCTTAGCCCTCTTCTCCTGCATCTCCTTCTCTGTCAGCCGCTTGAAATTTCCCCTACTTCCACCTCCTCCTGTCTTCTCCTTGGTGGCCTCTCGACTCCCCCATGTTGCGGGAAATTTCGGTGCTAGATGAGTGGTCGTCATCCTGTAAATCCCCCTTGTGCTGCTACTCCTGGCTCCCCTCTCCAGATTCCTCTGATTTTTCACGAGCTGGGCCAGCTTCATGACCTCCCCCAAGTCACGGGGCATCAGAACCTTCACTGCTGCTCTGATCTCCGCTTTCAACCCGTTCATGAAATTTTCCTCCAATACTGTATCTGAGATTCGCTCCACCCTGCTAGCTAGGTGCTCAAATTACTCCTGGTAGTCTGCTACTGATCCCTCTTGTGTCAGAGCAAAGAAATCTTCTCCCCGATCGGTTTGAAAACGTTCTAAGATGCAATCATTGAATTCCCTCTAGGTCCTGATAGCCCTCCTCTGGTCTCTCCACTGATACCACGAAAGGGCTTTTCCTTCCAAGCATAAGCCCGCTGCTTTTTCCTTCCAAGCATAAGCCCGCTGCTGTCAGCATTTCCTCCTCCGTCAGCCCATTGATGGCGAAGTATCGCTCCACCTTATAAATCCACCCATAAGTATCCTCTCCTTCGAATATGGGCATCTTCAACTTCCTCACCTTCTGGTCGCTACCATTCCCCCTGATCTGTCCATAGTTTCCCCTCTCCCAAGTGCTAGGCCCTCCCCAAGTTTCCCGGTCTTCCCTTACCCTGCCATAGCCCAAACTCCCTTCGAAATCCCCCCTTCTTTCTTCAAAATCAGAACCTCGGCAGCCATAGTATCCCTCCTAGCGCTCCCCATATTCCGCTCCTCTTTCTTCCCTCTAGATAGGCTCCAGATGGGTTCTTCTTCTTTCCCCTTCCATGATTTCCACCTCATCTTCCACCCTATGAATTTCAGAATTCGTGCTTTTTCCTTCCCTCCCTTTTGTCACGGAAGCCGCAGTTTGGTTTTGAATTTCCAACATTTTCTTCATCATGTCAGAGATCGGTAACTTGTCCCTCCATGGAAGAAATCATTTCCTCTACCGTTGTTTTGATTTGATTAATCTCCCCTTCAATCCTTTCCTCAAAGGCATCCACCTTTTTGGCCGCCATCACAATCCGGAGTTTGTAGATTCACAAAAACTAAATTTTTGAGTCAAAAAACAGCAACTCCCTTCTTTTCCGGGCAAAAAACTGCTGCTGGATTTTGCCGAAAACAGCCCTCCACCGGTCTCAAGACTCGCTCTGATATCAATTTGGTAGGAAATACTTGAGTTCGCAAGTAATCCTATCGGATTTACTTGAGTTCGCAAGCAAACCTAAACAATATTTGACAAAATCAGCGAGAAACACAAGAAATCTGAGCAAATCAAACTAGGAACGATAGATTGCGCCTTGGAAACAAAACAAAGCAAAAGTCAAAGCAAGATACAAGAGATCCTTAATTCGAGAGGAGGATCGTCTCTCCCAAATCTCTAGACAAGATTGTCTAGAGCCCAAGCCTCCAAGGAACCCTAATTTCAATCAATCAAAACATAATCTCCCTAATCCTCTCATGCACTTTAATACAAAAGATTTCCTATTCTGATTTCCCTCCCAAAGCCCTAGCTGCCCCCTCCTAATTAGTTTGAATTTGCTTGAGTGGATGGGGTCCACCCCTTGGCCAGAAAAGGCACCAAGGAGGCGGACTGGTTCCGCCTCCTATACACGAGCTGAGCCGGCCCATTGGCCGGTTGGGCCGGTTCAACCTGAATCGGCGTATCAACAACCTTCCACGAGCGTTCTCCTACAAAACACTAAGAAAATATAAGTGAAATTAAATATAAATCAATATCATAGAAAAGGTACTGAGTTCTTACATGCGGGTTTTCAATGATGCGAAGAAATCATACAAACCACACATTTAATATTGAAGAACTATCTCATGGCAAGCAGGCTTCTTAATTGTTTTGTATGATCCTGGGAAAAAACTCACTTGAAAATATTGCAAAGAGGACTTGGTAGTTGGTTTTCTCAGGGAGGCTATGGTTAGTTATTGAGCCAACCTTTTAACGTAGAATTAAGTTTTATTATTTATATTTTGCATTTAGGGTTTCACAAAATCAATTATAATATTTAGAATAATTAGTTCTATGTAATTATCAATAGTTAACACTCAAAACTCATGTGAGATTCGACACTAATTTGATTCAAAATAGTTTGAATATTCCATAGTTTTTTTTTAATAGACATTACTAGAGGTTTGCAAGGTTTTGCGTAGCCCCCCAAACTACTATACGAAGGCTTACAAACATTTGACGAGAGTTGTAATAATTATTTTTTAGAAATCTCGAATCTTTATAGAGTTTCACAAGCCTTGTGGAAACCCGTAAAGAATTTACAGCGATCCATAAATATTAGCGAAGGCCTGTTAAGTCTAAAAAAAGTATTATTAATTATTTATTTTTCTGAAGCTTGTTTTAGTTATTTTGTACCAAAAACTTGATTTAGTTTATTTTAGGTAGCCTTAAATATTATTTAAAAATATTTTGACTAATAAAAAATATGCTTAAGGATGTTACTAGATGACACATTAATTTAGTTATTTAAAACCATGTCGATCTTTCTAACTTGCTTGATGTGCATGTCTTCAAGTATTTGTTTTGTTTTGCTCTTACATAGAATACTTAAACTTATTTTTTTAATCTATTTGGGTTCGTGTGCTTGAATCGTCCCAATAATGCACCTTCCATAGATTGCATGATCAGGCCTGTTTTTTTGTGATATTTGTGATCATCAAAATCTAATTAAGAACATTAGGGCTCATGAGATCAATTGCAATATGTCAGATTCTAAAATTCTTTTTTGTTGGCTCAATATCTCTTTTCCGCTAATGTTACTTCCTATTTAATCCTCTTTAAGACTTATTTTTATCAGGTTTTCTTTAATTTCCGTTCATTTATTAGTATGAAAACCTATCATTAAACAGTTCCAAGGACAGTGGCTGGGCATGCATCCTTCATAACAGGGTAAAGACTTTTGATGGTAATTTGTTTCTATAGTGGTCGGCTTGGTAGTAGATGTTGAGGCATTGTTTGGTAATATGGTTGTGGTTTTTACAAAATGAAGTTATTCCTTCTTTCATATAGATGAACATAGTGATGTGCATGGCATGCAATGTCTATGCAGTGTAGGGATTTCCATTTTGTGATTTCAACAAAAGTCTGGAGCTATGTTTTGCTGGGTTTTTGAATAGCAACGCAAAACAATGCATTGCCAAATGATGTGTAAATTAGCCCTTATTGTAATCTCCTTCTGTAAGATGGATAATTTATTAAACTGCATGTTAATACTATTTTGAAGACTAAAAAGATGCCAGATGAGTGGACAATGAGTGTGTTAATCCCTATTTTTAAGAATAAAGGGGCTGCACAAGATTGTGCGAATTATAGAGGAATTAAGTTAATGTGTCATACTTTAAAACTATGGGAATGAGTTATGGAGCATAGGTTGCGGCGTGATGCTAATGTTTCTCAAAATCAATTTGGATTCATGCCGGGTAGGTCTACTATGAAAGCCATACATTTATTAAGAGGTTTGATGGAGAAACATAGAGAGAATAAGGAGGATTTATATATGATATTTATTAATTTAGAAAAAGCTTATGATAATGTTCCAAGAGAAGTTCTATGGAGAGTTCTTGAAAAGAAAGGAGTTAATAACGCTTATATTCAAATCATTAAAGATATGTATGCAGGAGCTATTACTTGTGTTCAAACACAAGGTGGTTTGACGAAGTATTTCCCTATTTCAGTTGGATTACATCAAGGATCAGCTTTAAGCCCATATCTTTTTGCTTTAGTCATGGATGTTCTCACTAGACATTTGCTAGAGGATGTACCTTGGTGTATGCTTTTTGCTGATGATATTCTTCTTGTTGATAAGACTAGAGAGGGAGTTGAAGGTAAACTAGAATTGTGGAGGTCAACCTTAGAGTCTAAAGGTTTTTGCTTGAGTAGATCTAAAACGGAATATATGGAGTGTAATTTTAGTAATAATAGACCTAGTGAGGTGATTGTGATTTTGGGCGATCAAGTCATTAATAAGAGTACACGTTTTATATATCTTGGATCTATTGTTCAAAGTGATGGTGAAATAGATGGGGATATTATCAGCAAAATCCAAGTTGGATGGTTGAAGTGGAGGAATGCATCGGGCTTATTGTGTGATAGAAAAGTACCCCTCAAACTTAAGGGAAAATTCTATAAGATGGTGGTGAAACCTGCAATGCTTTATGGTGCCGAATGTTGGCCATTAAAAGAGAAGCATAATTCTAAGTTAAGTGTTGCAGAGATGAGGATGCTCAGGTGGATGAGTGGCTCTACCCTTTGAGATAGGATACGAAATGAGCATATTCGTGAAAAGGTTGGAGTAGCTCCAGTGGAAGATAATATTAGAGAGAGTCGCCTTAGATGGTTTGGTCACATAAAACGGCGGCCTCCTGATGACCCGGTTAGGAAAGTAGAGGTCTTAGGTTTGACTTATGTTAAGAAAGGTAGAGGTAGACCTAAAAAGACTTGGTTAGAAAATATTAGAAATGATCTTTCATTATTATATTTAAACGAGAATTTGACTTTTAACAGGACACAATGGAGAAAAAAGATTCATGTAGCCGACCCCACGTAGTGGGATAAAGGCTTGATGTTGTTGTATGTTTAATAAATGAAGCGTTTTTGTTTGAAGCACTGTTTATTCTAAACACTACAAAATTGAAACACAGAAATATCTGTTGACTGTTACTACTAATCTGTAACCTTTTTAGTGATAGATATGGTGCTATATGGTATTCTAAATTGAGTAGACACAGGACCTGTAGTCATCAAGCATCGGTGCTTGATGATTTATTTGGTCTTTCTCAGCAAGGGTTTTGGCTTTCAGGGCCATCATCCATGATTTTAATTTTGCATTAATGTGTATATTTCGAAATTGTTTTTTTTCATAGCGGTGGAGTTTGCAGTCTATAATTCAGACAACATTTTGGATTGTAATCAACCCGACACGGAGGACACGGTGCCATATGAAAGCAATGATGGGGAAGCCATTGCAATGATTGAAGAATCTCTTTCAGGTAATAATTTTATTGGATGGTCAATTCATTGTTGGGATGTTTTTTCTATTATATTTCATATTATTACCTTTAAAGTACTGTTATTTTCTATTTTGCAACAACATTCTGGAGAACTGGACCATGTAAAATGGTGGACTAATGTATTTTCTCTTTCTTAAAATATGTGTAGCAACAGACTTCCTGTGTTTAGGATTGACATGGAGATGAGCACCAAAATATAGCTACATGTTGATTCACATTGGAAACATTTTGAGAACTTAGATTGAAAAACTTTTAAGAACATGCAGGATGCCCCTATAAACCATTCCAACAATCTGAAGTGATTTTAATGAGTCTTTCCAATTTTGTTTGTCTGATTTTTGTTGAATATTTGGTCAGGTCTACTCTGAGATGAACTGGCTTGAAAGACAGATTTCAGTTTTTACGACCTTCTCTTCCTTTGCGCATTCTCTGAGCTCCTGTTATTTCGCTGTTATTTAGGTGATGCGCCATCTCACAGCAATGACTCTTCATTTGGTATGGATTGTTCTCCTGTTTTGAAGGTCAAGTCTATATTTATCAGTTCTGCAATATTAGCTGCAAAAAGCCCTTTTTTTTACAAGGTAATAAATTGGTGGTTGTAGACGTCTCTCATGCTTTTCTCTTAATTTCCTTTACTGATTATTGTACCTGTTATTGTCTTTGCAACAGCTTTTCTCAAATGGCATGCGAGAATCTGATCAACGTCATGCCACCTTACGAATTAATGAATCAGGTAGTTTGTAGGGTCATGCTTAGAAGAATTATTGAGTAATGAACAAAAAACTCAGATGCGAATGATTTATGTAATCTGTGTGTCAGTTTCTTGGTGAACAAAAGATTTTCTTAGACATATTATTGTCTTTGAAACAGCTTTTCGCAATGCCATGTGAGTTGGTATTTTGCAGCCTGCCTAATCGTTTCATGGACTATCTGAAAGAAGATCATACCTTTTGGTTGTCAATATTTGAATAGGATGAATCTGCTTCTGTGGATATAGGTTTAATGAAATAGAATGTGTATTAGTCTTCTAACCAGCAGCTTGCCACCTTATGAATTAAATAAATAATCTGATCGGCAGTTTTCCACCTTATAAATTTGAAAATTTGATGAGTAGTAATTAAAAGAACTCTGCAGAAAAAATACTGCATTTATATCTGCGTGAAAAACATTTCTATATTTGCGTGACAGTTTCATGATAAACAGAAGATTATGTTGAGACCGGAGTGGTTGATCCGATCTATTGCATGTTGCTTAACCTCTTAAGACTATTTCAAATATCTACCTCAAAAAAAGTCAGGTATGCATTGTTGACAATAATATCTTGAAATGTCTTTCCTAATTGTTTTTTCTGGAGTATGGGACTAAGGTGGAAACTTATATTTCTTTAAGAAGTCTTTCGTGAAATGTTTTAAAGCACAATGTCTTCCTTTATACATGAATATTTAATGATTTTAAAGCACACCTGAAGCAGATGTGATTAAGTTGGATGGTTCGTTTTAACAGTTTTTTATGTTATTTGATGCATTAGCTTGGTGTTCCGCCTCTTCAGTTTGTGTTCTGGCTTGTGCTTGGTTTAATTTGAATAATATATTATACCCGGTCTTATCATACGCTTTTCCTTGAAATTATACTTGTGACAACTCCAGATACATTACTTTGATGAGTTAGCCCCTAGAAATATGTCAGAAAACCTCTCGGTGAAAAAAAATCCTGTTCCGACAATTTCAAGGATTGTAATCTTTTATCTAAATTTTCTTAATGCATAGTTTTTGTTAACCTTTAATCATCCTCAAGAGATCCTTTGAAACATTCCAATGATATTTGACATTCAAATGCATTAATTAACAGATTTCTAAAATGATGGCCTACAGAGAGATCATTAACTGGTGATTTATCTTGGATGGAAACTAATGCATCAATGTAGTTTTTTTTTTCATGCTACACAATAATATTTTTGAAAAAAAACACCATCTTGTTGCAGAGGAAGCTGCCCTAATGGAACTGCTGAGCTTTATGTATAGTGGGAAGTTGTCAACCAGTTCAGAACCAGCCCTCCTTGATCTTCTTATGGCGGCTGATAAGTTTGAGGTTGCTTCTTGCATGAGGCACTGCAGTCATATGCTAAGAAGCTTGCCTATGACTACAGAATCAGCACTTCTTTATTTGGAACTCCCATCTAGTGTTTCTATTGCTTCTGCAGTGCAGCCACTTACAGATGCTGCTAAGGAATTCCTTGCTAATAAATATAGGGACTTGACAAAGTAAGCGTCTCACGAATTTACTTCTCTAATCACATAGTTTCAATCATTAAAATAATTGTCTACCTTTAGGTTCCAAGATGAAGTGATGAATCTACCCTTAGCTGGCATTGAGGCAGTCCTTAGCAGTAATGACCTTCAAGTAGCTTCAGAAGATGCTATTTATGACTTGGTTTTAAAGTGGGCTCGAGCACAGTACCCCAAGTTAGAGGAGCGGAGGGAAATATTGGGAACCCGATTAGTGCGTTTAATCCGATTTCCATTTATGACCTGCAGGAAACTTAGGAAGGTACTCGCATGCAATGATCTTGACCATGAGACAGCATCTAAAGCTGTTTTGGATGCAGTATTCTTCAAAGCTGAGACCCCATATAGGCAGCGTGCTCTTGCATCAGAGGATTCGAACACAAACCGTCAGTTTGTGGAGCGGGCCTACAAGTATAGGCCTGTGAAGGTGTTGGAGTTTGTTTTGCCGCACTCTCAATGCATTGTTTACTTGGACTTAAGGCGGGAGGAGTGTGCCAATCTCTTTCCATCTGGCCGTGTGTACTCTCAGGCATTCCACTTAGGAGGACAAGGCTTCTTTCTCTCAGCACACTGTAATATGGATCAACAAAGTTCATTTCACTGCTTTGGCCTTTTCCTAGGGATGCAGGAAAAAGGCTCTGTGAGCTTTACGGTGGACTATGAATTTGCAGCGAGGACGAAACCTGCTGGTGAGTTTGCCGCCAAATACAAGGGATATTACACCTTCACTGGGGGCAAGGCTGTTGGATACAGAAACCTGTTTGCAATTCCATGGACATCGTTCATGGCTGAGGACAGTCTCTACTTCATAAATGGAGTACTTCACTTGAGAGCTGAGCTTAGCATCAAACAGCCACAGCCGGTGCTTCAGCTCTAGGTGCACTTCTGCTACAGATTTATGGGTCCTATGACCTTCAATCTAATGCTAATGTTACGGCTCACAATCATATGCCTTTTGGTCTTGGCCGATCATGTGGCCTTCATGTACTTTGTCCAGTTAAGGGTACTGGATGGCGGGTTAACCTATGATTCTAACTTCTTATTGACCCATAGCTACCTTTACTTATCAAGATCTGTAAATTATGTTGAAAAAAGGGGAATTAAATGTTCATTAGGGCCAGTTGATAGATGTCCCAACCTTTGCTAGTAGCTTTGAAGAATTTAAGAGGAAAATATTGCGCAGGTAATGCTCCAGTGCTTGAGGAGGAATTGTTGTGCTTGAAGTTATTTTTAACTCTTGTTGTTGATTTTACCATTGTGCTTTGGCGTATTTGGATGCTAGGTTTGTTTTTGTTCTTACAATCATCCAGCTTTAAGGATTATATAATTTTCATGCATCCTTTTTCTGTATGATTGTCCGATCGGCGCTGAGTATGATACTGAATATTGGTAAATTACTTGTTCATAAAACATTGCTTCTTTCCCGGCAGTCGAGTTGTTTTGCCTGCAGTTGGATTTACTTGTTTGGTTTATGTTGCTGCTTTCATTCTGAGTTCATCATATGATTTCCACCTTTTTTATCCAAATGCCATATATATACATCCCCCCTCAGAAAAAAAGGGCCATATTTCTAGAGAGAGAGAGAGAACCTTTTAATGCGATTTGGTTTCAAAAAATTACATTTCAAGCTCGTATATTCAAGTGTGCAATTCTAGAGTTTTTATATTAATCTATATATAATGATGAATTGTATGTAATGAAATTATAAATTTATAATGTAATATTTAATTAAATAAATTTTCTGTGCTTGTTTTCTGAAATATGTATTTCATTTTATTTAAATAAAATAGAATCCAGAAAATGATACTTTAAGAGGGTATTTTTAATTATCAGCTATTATCAATTTTGTTAATGATTAAATATAGTCTTAATAAATTTTCCTATGAGCATAATCCGCTAGGTGCTGCTTATGAACTTCATTGCTTTTTTTTTTGATAGAAAAGCAAAGCTTCATTGATCAAAAGGAAAAGAGCGAACTATAAAGATGATTCCTCCTTTAACAAACTAATAAAAGAAGGAGAAATTTTATTAGAGCTAAAATCATCCCAGACAAAATTAGAAATAAGAGCAAAGTTAACACACATATCAGTTAACTTATTACAACTTCTATCTATACACTTGAAAATAACAAAATTAAAATTATTGAAAAAGTCCAAATCATCATCTCCCTTGAATCCTTTTGCCAACGCAAGCTGAAGAGCCATAATGACATTGAAATTATCACTCTCCACAATGTCACCTTTGAATTTAAACATCCAATCTTTAATCACCTCCTTAAGAGCTTGGAAAGCCAGCATTTTTAGTTGGGAAATGTCCCAATGTATGCAAGAATTACAAAAAGCCAACAAAAATCTGCCATGAGAATCACGAAAGACACCTCCCACGCCAGCTCTATAAGAAGACCCAAGTGAAGCATCAACATTGATTTTTAACCAATCGGGTGGAGGGGGATGCCAGGAATTAGACAGTCTTGACAACTGAGTAGCATCCCTACGGGCCGATTTAAAACTATCAAGCAACTTAGAAGTAGAAGAGTAGCTCACAACATTAGTAGCAATAAAAGAGGCTTTTTCTTCTACTTTATCATGAATGAACCTGTTCCTAGCCTTCCACGATAAGAAAACCACATTGCAAAAAAGATTATGGAGGAAACGGTTATGCTGAACTAAATGCTCCATCCAAGTGCAACAATTCGCAATACTATCAAACAAAGATATACCAAAACCCCACTTATTTAAGAGCAAGAAAACTTCTCGAACTTTAACGCACCTCAATGCAATGTGCTCCACACTTTTAGCCTCAGCACAACCTCTAGGACAGAGATCATTACACTACAGCCTTCTATAAACAAGAAACTGAAAAGTGGGGATTTCATTTCTAAGAAGCCTCCACCAGAAGATCTCAACCCGAGGCATCAGCTTGGCCTCTTTTAACCACTTGCAAAACCTCGGATCAGGTTGCTGGATTTGCATTCCTTCATAAACCAAAGAAGCAAGGGTCCTACTAGAATTCTGGTAGAGCAATTCAAAAGAATCTTCAATAGCTGCATGATTAACTTTGATTTGCACAATGAGTTGTACCAAGTCATTTCCAAAAAACTTTAGAACTTCTTCCACATTCCAGGCACCATTGATGATAAAAGTGTCCAACATAATGACTTCATCCCCTTGAGGCACCACAAAGGTAGGCCACTTATTAATGTATTTATCCAAGATCCAAATATCCCTATAAACATCAATGAAAGACCCATTTGCAATACACCATCTGACCACTGAGTTGAGAAGTTTACCTCCATCACATATAAGTTTCCAGGCTCCAGAGCAAGAATTCATCTTCCTGCTTACATCAATCATCTTACCGTATTTCGGAACCAGGGCTTTATGTACCAAGCTGTCTTCATCCCGTAAGTAACGCCAAGCCAATTCGTTCGTAGAGCAGCTGATCTATCAGAAGAAGAACACAAACCTCGACCACCATACTTAAGAGGTTTGCACAACTCGCTCCATTTAACATAATGGATACCCATCCTTCCATTTGATTTATTCCAAAGAAAACCCCTACAATGCTTGTCAATATCTTTTAAAACACGAGTCGGAATAAGAGAAAGAGTACTATGAAATAATGGATAAGATTGCAAAACAGATTTGACTAGTGTTAAGAAACGATCTTATATCAAGAATAGTAGACAGCCTACGAAATTGGTTTGCAAGAAGCGGAGCAAAGTATGAAGATGCTGAATGACTTGGTATGTCGGGCAAGAGGCTGTTTCATTTTCCCTGGTCTCCTTTTTTTTTTTTTTTCCTTTAAGGGATTTTCAAATATTTTATTTATGTTCAATACATTGTTGGTACGTCCTTTCAGCATATGATATGAATTAGTTTTCCAAAATCAAAATTCATTAGTACATGATACTTTTAATTCAAATTGAAACTACTTAATTATACATCCTACAGTTTGATAAATCTGATTGAGAACACTGGCTGAAGATCTTTTTATAATCACCATCTTACAGTGAAATTTATAGATGGATTTAATTGAATCAAATTCGCTTAATTTATTTCTTTGATGTAATTTAAATTTTACATTAATGGTAGTGTATGATCATTTCAAAGGTTGCGATTCATAAATGGATCAAATTGAATTGAATTTGCTTGATTGGTTAGGCAGATTAACTTTAGAATTAATACTACTTGTATAGTATATTACAGTAATATTACTTATGATAAATACTTAATTCTCAATTTTATTATATTAACTTTGTGTTTTACATGATTATGTTTAAGATTCTAAACTTCATCAATATTTTCAAGACTCGAAAATAAATATAAAATTATTTTTATTGGTACTTGATTTTTGATATTGTGGATTAATGCATTTGAGCTTTAGGTCATTAGCATCTTCCGAGTCATAAGAAATTTTCAACAAGCTCGTTACATATGTTTTCAAAATTCCCTTATTGAATAGATTTATTCTTTCACCAGCTTCAATCTTTTAAGTAGAATTATTAGTTAAAAATTTCACTTATTTTATGATGACAATTATATTTTGATTCTTTAATAATGTTGTGATAAATGTACATTTCCCCTCAGTTTACCGATTTATTTTGAAATTTTAGAGTAATTTACAATTTTGGGTAAGTGCATACTATAAACGCAATAAGTTGAAATCGCTAAGGACTAATAGTTATTCAACAAGTAGGCAAGTGGAGATCATAAGTGACTAATCATTAATAAATTAATAGCAATGAGCGCACTACTGGAAACTACAAAGCATGCCAATTAGATGAAAAACAAGCTATAATTATACATAAAAAACTCTTCAAATAATTTAAAAAAAATTCCCCTTTTTGATATATCTCAATATACACATAAACCTAAAAAACTATACTCTGGATGGTCCTTGATTTTATGGATCTGGTGGGTGATAAAAAAATTCATTAACATAACCAAATTGGTCCTTGAGCTGTGCACAATTCGACTCAAGATGTTGCTGTCGTTTCTGCCATCATTCATCTTCTTATGAGATGTTATGATTAAGCTTTAATTCAAGCCTTAACAAATGCTTCATCCAAGCATCCTGAGAATAAGCATTTATATGGTTGTGAGATGAGAAATTAAAGTGTAATGGTAACGAAAAGATCATAGATACCATGTAAAAGTATTTCTTCAAGTAGTAGCTTTAAGTCGATAATTAATGAATTTTTATTATGAATTTAAGCCTCATCATCTTCAATAGCTTGGAATAAATGTCCATCCTGGGCTAAATATCTTTCACCTTGTGATTTCTTGCTTTTCACTTTTACTAATATGAAAGTGCTTAGAAGAAGAGAACTTTTAGAGTAGGAATTGAGTGTGCGGGATGTGAGAGTCAAAGTCATTATTTATATCAAAGATTAGGTGAATAAATCTTAAAAAATGTTTATATGTGTAATTTATTAAGTGCTAAATAGTTAAATTTTTGTTACAAGTATTGATGAAGTGGTACTTTTTCATCATGGATAATACTATATAATCACCTAATATAATAATTTTAAAGTATAACACCATGCAATTGAGGTCTACTTATTATTGTACTAAGATATAAGTGAGTTTCTAATAAACTGACACATTTTTTATGTGCTCTGCTTATCCACCTTGCATCTTGCAATGCTCGGGGTTCCAAATACATTTGGTACAAGTATCTTAAGAAAACTCATTGCATAATTATTCACAAGTAGCTCCAAATGACATATCATCCACATAAAATTGAACTATAAGTATACTAGTCCAAAATTTTTAAGAAAATACAGTAATATCTACTATCCCCTTATAAAAATTATTTTCTAATAGAAGAGTACAAAGATTATCAAACCATGTGTGGGCTCCGAAAATTCGGCCCCGGCCTCCGCCCGACTCTTTTGCTTTTTGAGGGGGGGAGTTTTAACGAAATAAGTTCCAGGGTAAATTTTGGAAGGCAGATGGGTTTGTAGATAAGACACTACCCAGAGATTTCGCCCTCATTTTGTGAGGACTTTATGATCTGAGTTCTGGTTTCCTATAGGCGCAAGCCCCTATAGTTAATTACCCCTCCCGGTGACGAGAGAGAACTTTCGATTAAGGCTAATCGTCAATCAGATACGTAGGAAATATGTGTTATCTGGCATATAGTAGCAGCATGAGTTTGAGGTTTAAAAGATTGGAAGGGTTTGATATTTAAAATAGAAATTTCACCATCTTGCACTTAAAGCAGATAGTGGGGGAATGGATGATAGACCCGATCAAGATCCCATGGTTCCGTCGTCCCGGGCTATCGTGGTCCCTGGTCTACTTAGTCAGAGGAGGTAGTCGACCCAACCTGACAGAAGGATCCTTGTCGGCAGCCATGGGTTGCTTCGTCCAAGGGTAACTCGTAGACCTGGGAGGAGTGTTTGTCTAAGGGGACAAATTTGAATCCACCTTAGCTAACAAAGGGCTTTGTGCCCTATCGATCATATCCTATTGATTCATATCTCAAGGATTTGATACCATTGGGGAGCGTACGGGCTCTGGTCATAACCATAATATAATGGTGCCATTTGGCGGCGACCACCTGGATCAGAGGGCCCCGAGTCATAACCGTTTATCCTGAAGTGCCATTTGGCGGCGAAACTGCCGGTTAGAGGACTCGTACCACGTCCTTGCTGGCAGGAGATTATTTGAGAATGGATCCTAGTGATATTTTCGACTAGGCATTAGCTCTTTGTGAGCTGAAGTAGTATTCAGATTTGTCCACCTCGCCAAACTATTGTGGAGGGTGGATGTATTTTGCTTTGAGTGATTTGATGGGTTGAATCTCAATTTTAAATATTTGGAATTTATGATTTTTTTTTTGGATTTTGAAGTTAGTGGGAATTTGGGTGGCATTTTGAAATATTTGAAATGGACCCCTCCGGTTGATATTTTCACTCAACACGGCCATCATCGGGGTGTTTGGGGTCATTCACATTTATGGATTGAACCTTGTCCACTTTGTCGAGCTGCCGACAGAGGATCAGGTTTCATAGGCTTTGGAACTTTTTTAGTGAATTCTCTTGATTATAAGCCTTGAAGGCCTAATATGAACTATAAAATAAATATCCCGGTCGATCTTGCGACCGCATATTTATTTAATGGTTCGAGCCGTGTTAACTCCTATCTACCCGTATAAGAGGATCGGGCTCGAACTGGAATTCACTTATTGACCCGCGCAGCATCCCTGGATGTCACGTGTGTACCAATAACACGCTCGCCGGGGCCCATGCTGGTGTTTGGGGGGCATTTTATAATTATTTGTTAGAACCTTGTCAACTCCTATTTACCTGCTTATGAGGATTAGGTTCAAGTCTATTGACCCGCGCAGCATCCCTAGACGTCACGTGTATTCTCACTACACGCTCGTCGGGGCCCATGCGGGTTTATAATACATCCCCTTATGTGTACCTATGTGTATACAAATTACAGTGCACGTGCGGGGATATTTTAGAATACTTGTTGCTGCTTAGTTGTACGGGTGACCGCCATTTGAATGCAACATTCTACTTGGATGCTCATACACGCCTTCTGTCCGCTTGTAAGGATGTTGCGGATCCGATGGCGTGGGGTTAGATGTATAAAAGTCTTCTGCAGTAGCTTGTGGGAGCTCGTATTTGATGATGGTTTTCTGTATCTATTTGGAGACGATGATTTGTATTTACAGAGGGTCTCCTACGGCAGCCCGTAAGAGCTTGTATTTGTTGCAGTCCTTGAGATGATTGGAATGACAGATGTACTTTTCTATGTGTAATTGTGAGGTTAGGCCACCAAACTTTGCATCAGCCTTTAGCAACACATTTGTCAAGTATTGATCATTAATTCTGGTAGGCACAATACAGTGTATTGACGCTTACTCGAATGCATTTTGATGTGTCATATCATTGTTTTCACTGTATGTCAAATCTTTCTAATTTCAACTGACATGTTGATTGTGATACGAGCACCTTGTAGTGTCATTGGACCCTTGCACCAACTCCTGTACGATTAGGGGATTCTTTACATTGGCATTGTATTTCTTGTTGCCTTTTACATGTTACGAGTGAACTTTTGTGCCTACGAAAGCCTCTATAATTGCGTGTGGGTATTCTTATGGTGGTTTGTAGACATTCATGCCCGTAATGGATTCATAACTCTTGCTAACATTTGAATTGTAAGGTATCACTACATCCACTTCGATGAATTGTAATCTTTTGTAGGTGATAGAGATGTTTATTCCTCCTTATGTTGTAATGGACTGTACGAATACCCTGGCGCTTGTTGCATGCTTCTGTACACACTTATAGGGAGGGCATTGCCAATTGTAAGCAGGTTCATTATGTTCACCTGCTTGTGTGTCACTCTTAATTGCAGAGAGTTGTATACATAAGAAGTCTCTTCTCATAGCTGATATGAAGATCGTTGCAAACTTCAATCTCGTTGTTTATGGGTCTTCGCATGTTAAATTGTCATGTTCACTGCAGGCTCCTTGTAGATTTGTTCAAGCCAATCCATTTCATGAACCTTCACTGGTATTTGTAAGTGGTTGATGCTAGAGATCATACGATCTTCATTACTTTTGAGAATAGCTTGTAGTTTGCAAGTGTAATCATCTCAAGTAGAGCTCAATTGTCGGGGCTTCCGTTATCATTTGCGGATGAATGATACTTGCAAGATTTATGTGGGCATCATCCTCGAGCCTTGCTCATAGTACATTGAAAGCTTACACTCGAACTCATATTAATCAAATATCTTATGTTGTTGATTGCAAACATGCCATGTCTGAAGTTCTTGATCGTGTGTAGGCGATTGCATGATTGAAGATCTTGCGTTGTTGATTTCAAACATGTGAGTATCTTAATCAAGGTGATAAATTTCCCAATATTTCATGTTCAAATGAAATTCCTCATTGATTATTTGAGTCCAATTCCTTGTCATCACATTAAGCTCGGATGTTCAAGTTCAAATCAAGCTCTTTTTGTGATCCACACCAAATTTGTTTGGATTCAAACTTTTCAGTTCATGCCCACTATGTTCTTTGTCAAGTTCAAGATGAGTTTAATCAAAGTCCCCTGCTGTCCTTTGCAAGTTCAAATCAAGTTCATGTGATTCGATCTGTATGTCCAGTTCACTATGTTCAAACTCAAATTTGTTTGAATCTTATCCAATTCAGGTTCCAGTTTACAAGTGTTCTATACGGTTCATTATGACTTCCTCAGATTCAAGTTCATTTAAGTTAGGATTCAATGCTTGCAACTTTGATTAATGTTCAATTTGTGTTTGAGTTCACAAGTCTCGTTGTCCTCCTCCCTTGAGTTCAAACAAGTCCAAGTACAGTCATATGATCACCCGAAATTTCGGCAGCCTCCCGGCGTCTCCCCCGTTTAGGGGAAAAAACGACAAGAGTCTGGGCCTTCCCACCACGCGCAATAAAGCGCGTGCATGGTAGGTGTCCTTAGACACCTCGGCCGTGGTCTTCATTCCCACCACGCGCAATAATGCGCGTGCATGGGGTCTTCGACGGTACCTGTTTGAAAAGACAGTTTGCTTTCCCCTCGCTCGAGGGTACTTATAGATAACCCGCCTCGTCGTAGGCGCCGCACCGGGGTCCCAACCCACCACGCGCAATAAAGTGCGTGCATAGGTGTTTTCTCGGTCCGCCGCAAATGACGAAAGCAAGTTCTCGGAGATTACCCCACTCATCGTAGGCGTCGCACCGGGGTCCCAACCCACCATGCGCAATAAAGCGCGTGCATAGGTGTTTTCCCGGTCCGCCGCAAACGACGAAAGCAAGTTCTCAGAGTTTTTAGGGTTTTGGGATCATACCTTGGCGAGCGTCAGGGTTGGCGCGCAGATCGAGGTACGAGGAAAGAGGGAAGAGCACCCCTCTTTTCTTCCCCTTTTTTTATTAATTATAATTAATATTAATTATTTATAATTAATTAACATATTATAATTATATTTAATTTATTACCTATTTAATTATAATTAATTAAAATAATTAATTACATTTTATTAAAATTAATTAAAATAAGTTATAATTAACTTTCAATTAATTATAACTAATTAAAATTAATTAATTTTAATAAATTATAATTAAGTAATTAATTAATAATAATTAAACCTTATAAATTATGATTAATTAAAATTAACTCTAATTAAATTAATTATAATTAATAGGATTAATTATAATTATTTAATTACAATTAACTGTAATTAATGATAATGATTATAATTAATTAAAAAAAATAATAATAAATTAATTAATTATAATTAATTAAAATTATTATAACTAAATACCTATTTATTTAAACATATATTTTTTGCGAATTTACGGGATTAGGTCGAAGTGGCGCACGACAGGGAGGGATTTACCTTCACGGCGAGCGAACTCCCGTTCCTACTTCCGATCAAAATGTCGTAACTTCCTATCCGACACGAAGGAGCGTCGGCTAGGGCTCGGGGAGAGGGAGAGGAGTCGGATGGGAGCTCTGGCGTCGGGCAAGAGGCAGAGTCAGTCGGCCACGAAGGAGGCGTCGGCTGTGGTTAGGAGGTCGGTTCTTCCTCCCTATCTCTCTCTCTCTCTCTCTCTCTCTCTCGACAGGGCAAGGAGTGACGAACAGAGGACCGGGAGTCGGGATGCTTGCGAGAGGTTCTGCGATCAATGGAGCCTTCGTTCGCATTTTAAAGGCGGAGGCAGAGGTGGGAAAGGACTTCCTCGAGCGGAGTTTGAGCAGAAATCGCGGAGAAGCGACTCGAACGGCGCCGTCTCGCGGGATTTGCGGTAGAGGTACGATCTTCCTCCCTTTTTTGTTTGTTTGGGTATGATCCGTAGGTCAACACCATGTCAATGGTGCTTAATTAAATTCATAAAATACTTTTTAATGTTTAAAACAATGATTGACATAAAATGCATTTTTAAATCCTAGAGTTATTTAACATACACACCCCTTTCTATAAAATAATTTGGAGAACTACTCTTAACATCTATTTGATACAATCTAAATCCCTTAAAATATACAAAGGCTAATAACAGTTTGATCACTTAAAGATGAGATATAGGTGCAAAAGTCTCTTCAAAGTTTTCTCCCTCTATTTGACAATGAGCTTTTACAACTAATCTATCATTATTCCTAATCAACATTCATGTATCATTTTTCTTATTTCTGAAGGACCATTTGGTTTTGTTACACTATGATCCTTTGGTCTTGGAACTAACTTTGGTACATCAATCTTAATAAATTGATTTTACTCAACATGGATAATTATGCACGCTCATTCATTTGATAATGCTTCTTTAACATTTTTGCGCTCAACTGTAGGAAAAAATGCAATATGATTAATCTTACTTCATATAACATTTCTAGTTTTTATTCTTATTAAGTGAACTATGAAAGCATGCTCTTTATGATGACTTGCATATTTCTATAACTAACGATAGATTGTCACTTTTTGATCTTTAAAATTTGAGAACTTCTTCAGTTCTCGATAATAATCAACAATAATCACTTGCTTGTTGATTTAGATTCTTTAAAGTTTACTCTTCTCTTTACATAAATAGGAGGGATTTCTTTTCTTAATAGCTTTGATTCTACTAGATTGTTACACTTCTCATACATTCTTCTTTCGACTACCCCAAATTGGATGCATAGTTATGAACATGTCCTTTAAGTAAAGTCTTGAACCTTGTCTTCCTCTCAAATAAGGATGGGGCAACAAGTTCTATATAAGATCTAGGTGGTGATGAATAGGCTATCCTAACCACATTCTGTTCTCCAGCAGTGGTGGATAATGTATGGAAATGACTTCCACCCAAGAGCAGTGAGTTAAAAGGAACTTCTACTACATACTTGATTGCAGCTATCAATAAACCTACTTCTTTTATGATTCTAACATTCTCATCTCTATGCCTCAAATGATAGTTCTTGTTACAACATTGGGATTTGGTTATCTCATTTATACTAGAGGATGACCTGATCTCAAATTTGTTGTATACCTGGAACTTTGAATAAACAACATATTTTAGTTTCTAGTTTATGTAAGGTTTGGAGAATATCAGATTAAAAAGGATAGAGGGTTTAGTAGTAGTTTGGGAGAGGCTATAGACCCACCCATAATTATGATGTCTACAGTAGGTTTCTTAGCTGGGGTTACTTTAGGTTTGGGTGTAGCAAATTGTAGTCAATTTATTATCATCACAAGCTTTTTAATTCCAGATCCAAATTTTATTGTGTTGTCTTTAACCGATTGTGACTATCTAAAAGAAATGTTCAAGCTATCACAGAAGTTGAACATTAACTTAACAACCATTTATGAAATAAAATAAGAATTCCATATAAATTTTTGAACTTACTAGCTTCATACTAGATATTTGGATCAAGAGAATATACCAAACTGAATTTATTAACTTTTCTAGAATAAGTTTAAATAAAGAAGGCTGGATTTTAAATCTATGATCAAAATGATTTTAATTATGGACCCAATCCTAATATCCACATCAAGCTACAAGAATGCATGTAGCTATAATGTACTTCTAAAAACTTGGAGATTAAATGAAGATGGGATTTATATTGAAATTAAAAAATGATTAAAAGTAAGATTTAAAGATTTATAAATTGCTTGATTCTGGAATTTAAGTTTTAGAATTTGAAATGATCGATCAAGTTGGATTTTAACTGTGAAGATTTAATTCAAGAAAACAAATTAATTTAAAGAAGATTGATAATTTTATTGTTGATCACTTCCACCCAAGGGTGAAATGAATAATAAGATGAAAGGTAGCTTAGCCCACTATGAGAGTAAGAGTGCATCTGATTTAAATTCTAGTTAGCATTAAAGATGGAATGTCGATCTTGTCCCTAGAAAAATATATAGACAAATTTTAATTGTTTGTGTCAAATTAATTTGATTTATATTTCTATAATTAAATCTGCATAGTTCATGACATACCATCATAAAGATTGACAAAAGCATGGCTATCGATTCGAAATAGAAACATGATTTTTTACACTCAAACTGAGCATAGGGAATGTAATATTCATCTCAAGAGATAAACATGACAGTCACCTTTCATTTTGAAAATGAAATTAACCAATATATAAGACTTTATCTACATCCATAGAATTTTCCCTTACCCTAGCAAACTAAAGAAGGGTTTAAAATCAACCTTAATTTTAGGGATGAATATTTTAGAATATAAAATCAGTTAAATAAAAATTAAAAATATACCAAAAATTTTAATAAACTCTAAATCAATCCTATAATCAAGACAATTAAAGGTATACCAAACTTTAGATATAATAAATTGAATTTAAAATAAACTATTAATTAACCATTAATAAAAAAAAATTATCCTTAATCATATTAATTCCAAAATTTCATGGATTTCTATTGGTTATCTCTAAGCAATAGTATGAATGACTTAAACATTTGAAATTGATTGATCAAGAAAAACTTTATCCAAAATTCCTTCTATAAGGAAGGGATCAATAAATGTTTAAAAATTCCAATTAAGCTAGATAACCTCAAAAATAAAAAAATTAATAAAAAAATTAGAAAATTTTTAAATAAAAATAAATCATTTAAATTAATTCAAATCAAGCAATCAATCAAATTAAATTCAATCCAATTAAACTAAATAACCTTAATTAAAATTAAAATATAAATTCATTAATAAATACTTAACCTAAATTAAAAGCCTTTATGTATATGCTTGATTCCTAAGGGAGGTCATACATGCATTAAATTTATAGGCTAAGGATGTGTGGGTTGAATACTTCAAAGAAATTCAGAGTATTTAATTTAACATATTTTTTAAAATAACTATGTATAAATCATTAATCAAAATATTAAATTAAATTCAAAGGACTCTATGCAATCATTTTATTTTATATGGGGAAATGAATGCATTATCATTATGAGCCTTAGGATATAGCAGTTAGTGGCTTCTACACTTTAGAGTAATTAACTAACATGATTCTTTAAAATAAAAAAAAAACTCAAATAAATAAAACACATTAAAATTTAAATAATAAGAAAAAATCTAAAATACTAAAACTTAAACTTAAATAAAAAACCCCTTGGCCTATAAAAGAAAGTTCAAATATAAACAACTTAAATAATTAAACCTTTTAAGATATGTGCGAGCCACACAACCTACTCACACAGTTTAGATAGTTTACTAGGATGACTAATTTTAGACTAATTTAGGCTAGTGGTTTGATTTGATGGGATGTAGATGCTTTGTTTGGAGGGTATTTTGTGTATGTTTATTTACTTTCATGCACTCTAGATGTCATACATTATTATTTTTCTATTGGTGCACCTTATAATCTACTAGGTTGCATTAGATTCATTAGTTTGTATACACTTGCACAACACCCTTATATACCCACTTTATTGAATTTTCTTATTAAAAAGAGTCAATGAAGAAATTATCTAGGACTAGATGTAAATGAAATGAGTCAAATGTAAATGTAAAAGTCTAGATTTTATACCAAAATTGAGTCATCAATAAAGATGTTAGCTTATATATATATATATATATATATATATATATATATATATATATATATATATATATATATATATATATATATATATATATATTTAGGGAACAAAAAGATAATGATCCCTCTTCCTTTGGGGCTATCTCTTTTATAATTTTATAGAAGACTAGAAACTAAAAGACCAGAAGATCTTAATAAGCAAGCATCTTTATATAGAGAAAGCCCATAGGTTTAGAAACCAGGTTTGTTATTGTGTGGCACGACTACCTTTCTTTTCCATAGAACCTGGTTTATATTCAAAAATTGAGATAAATAAAAAAAAATCTTTTATATACACTGCTTCGTACATTTGCTTCATATGTATGTATTTCATTCATATTGTGGAAGATTACATTAAAGGGTAGATATTTTTATATGTTTCTTTCAGTTTATATATTATGAACTTTGTAAGAACATGTATAATAAATCTAGGATGATATAGTAATGGAACTATAAACATGAATATCTTTACCCAACCATATACATACATGCATTTTATTTTGTACAAGGTATACTAACCCAACATACAAGTCAATGGTAAGCCAGCGATAACCCATCGCGTTTGTTGCTGAGCCTGCTATTGTTGTTACTATAGGGTCATTATGCTATCTAATTGTCATAGAAAATTTGTCATGTAGATTAGTATAGAAGTTGAATCTATAGTGTATTAAGTGAATCTTAGAGAATATTTAAGTTAAGTGAAGCATCATTTTAAAAAGAATTTGTTTGGTGCATTTAAACCTTACTCATCTTATAATTTTCTAATTTATTAAACCTGAATCCTTGATTTTGACATAAAAATAGCTATCTTACATGCATGCATTAGACTTGAAAATGATGGTTTTAAAATTGTCTGCTTAATTGGTTAGCTGGTTGTCCACTACAAGTTGACATAAGTCTTAATTGCATATACACCCCTTGAAGTTCATTCCATGAGGGTAATCCTGATATTCTAAATAAATATTACAACTTTAAAACTTTCTCGATTGATTGATTGAGAACTTAAATCCATGATTGAAATCCTTTTAAATTTAAAATAAGTCTACCGTCCACTTTACTTGAAAGTTTTCTCTTTGAAGATGTAATTGATCATAGAGGCTTGCTTCTAAGGGAACCCTAGAACCCATTTTAATATAAAATCTATTTTAGGTTTCTAGAGTAGGGGAAAATCTTTGGATGAAGATAAAGCTTATCCATTATTAATTTCATTTTTGAAAAGATAGGCGGATGTTTTATTTATCTTATGAGATGAATATCACATTACTTGTGGTAATTTTGATTATAAAAATAAATTATATTTCTATCTTTAGATCGATAAAGAAGCATCAATCCATCTCTGAAGATGGTATATTATAATTTATGTAAATTTAATGATAGAAATATAAATATGAATCAGTTAGACTTATCCCGATTAAATTGTCTATTAAGGTTAATAAGTCAGTGTCATGCATGATGCAGTCTACTAAAAAAGTTCAATATAGATCGGGGTTTAGCCCATTGCTTTAGGGTAAATTGTGGCATTAAAGATTTCAAAGTTATAATTTACTACAGAGGCTTGCCTCTAAGGAAATCCTAGAACCCTTTTTAATATAAACCCTATTTTAGTTTCAAGAGTAGGGGGAAATCTTTGGATTAAGATAAAGCTTATCCATTATTAATTTCATTTTGAAATGATAGGTGAAAGTTTTATTTATCATTTGAGATTAATATCACATCACTTGAGGTGATTTTGATTATAAAAATAAATTCTATGTCTATCTTTAGATTGATAGTGAAGCATCAATCCATCTCTCAAGATGGTATATTATAATTTATGTGGTTTTAATGATAGGAATATAAATATGAATCAGTTGGACTTATCTAAATTAATTTGTCTATTAAGGTCAACAAGCTAGTATTATGCATGATGTAGTCTATTATGGAAGTTTGATATAGGTTAGGGTTTAGTCCATTATGTTTGGGTAAATCATAGCATTATTTAGGGTTTAAACTAGCTCTGAGATGTTTAAGTTTAGATTTAAAAAGTGGTGGGTCCAATGTCTAGGTCTAAGTCATCTAGACTATTCATCAAATACAAGACAGAGTATTAAGCAATGTCGTGTTTGATAGGCCAAGGTAAGGGACCTAGAATTAGGTTTCTGTTGCTTGATGAAGCTATATAACGCTATAGAGGCATGACAAAGAGTTTCAAATAATTAGGGTTGAAAAGACCACAAATAAGATTTAGGTCAACAAAGTGCAATAGAAAAATTAAAAGACAAATGATAAAGTTAGAAAGCATGGAAATTTTAAAATTTTCCATTTTCATTAAGCTCATCCACACTACATATGCTAAAGATATTGAAGAAAGGAAAAATAAAAATGTGAAAATGTAATCTTTTAGGATTTCTCCCTATTCTTTGTCTTCTCCTTATTCCACCTTATTTGATGTTGCTGTTGTTGTTGCTGCCGATGCTCTACTATAAAATTCAAAGGGTTGGTGACTAGGGACAAAAATTTCTAACCATGGGATTTCATCTTTATGCTCCTAGACATGCTAACCATGGATACATTTAAATTAACTTGATATTAGTACTACCCTTGGTGTTAGAAAATCATGTTGTTGTATCACTTGTACATTCACTATTCTAGTCCTAAAATATGTTATCCAAAGAAATCCACATAAATTAAATCCTATCCACTTTATCTTTAAGGTTTGCCACCTTATATGTTAGAGTTTTAGGCTCTTTAACCCATGACTAGATTGGTTGGGTAGGCTGGTTGGATCCTTCATTTTACTCTAAAAGGGAGTTTTTAAAAAACATGATTTTGGATCTAGTGAGGACAAAATTAGGGAAATTATATTCCTCCCTTTGGATTTCAATAGCTCTTACATCAATACACAATCAATCACTTAAATAAGGTTGACCTAACCCTACGGTGGTAGACCCTCTAAGCATGTACTAAATAGAGTAAAACATAATCTTCCCAAAGTCAATGGTAAACTCCTTCAGAATGCAATAATTTAAAATAGCCCTTTCCTTTGTACTACAACATATTTTTAGTAGGTATAAGCTTAATAAAAATAAAATAGTGTTAGGCTTTAGATTCTTGGGTTAGGACTAACGAAGTGAAGTTCACTATTTTATCTTCCTTTCTCTTCCATATTCTTCCATTAAGCAATAGAATTCCTATAGGTAAGGAACCTAAAGATTTCATCATAATCAATTGGAGAGATACATATGTTAATATATTCATCCCTATCAAACTAATAATTAAGGGTTTGGAAGTCTTGGTTTTTTACTACTTGGTGAAAGGTACCTGAGAAGATGAAAATATTCAATTTAATTATATATTATTATATTATTTTATTCATGTATTCTTGTTATTTTGTGGAGAAAAAAGTGAAAAATCATGAAAATTGGACCAATTCGTAGTGAAACAAAAATAACACCATAGCGCCAGAACTCATTTTTAGTGTTGCAATACTACACCATCACTGCACTAGTGAAGAGATTACCAAAAATCTTCTAGAGATCTTAGCAACAAAGTGTTAACCAGTAAGTGTTGTAGCACTAAATTGAAGCGCCATAATTCAAAATCACCTAGCTCCACAGTTGGAGTCTGTTGTATCGGTGAATTGAAAGACAACTGATGACCTAACATGTCACTTTAATAATGCCACAAAGCCAACGCCGCAACACTTATTTAGTTAAATTAAAAAATTAAAAATAGTAACCCTAGTCTTAGTGTAAAATGGTTGGCACATTATGGAGTCATTTTGTCTGAGTGTGTGTTAGTGTGAGGATTATATTGGGAAGAGTGTAGCTTATGTTCTTATCTATGGAGTCTTATATTTGAGTGAAACAAAGTTAAAAGGTGTAAAGGGGTTGTAATCCAATCTTCGGGTCATTTCTAAACCTAGTTTTACTTGATTTATATTGTTATCCTATGTTTTCTAGTTTGTAACTTGTAAATCATTTTGTTAAATAAAATGTTTGTTATGTGTAAAATGCCTCCATGTATAGCTGAACATTTTCTTTGGATATTTGATGATTTGAAAGGCATGTATTAATTAAAGTAGTTTTTATCATTAATATATTCATCATGTTTTTAAATTTTCCATGCTTCAATTGGTTTATATATAGGTCATACATAAATGAAAAAATTAGTGCGATATAAAGCATTGAGGAAGTAATAAAAGTATAATTAGGGAACATAAAATGTAGCCGATCACAACCAAAAATTATGGTGGTTAGGATTATGGGGTCTTAAGTAGATAAATTAATAGCAGTTAGGAAGGATCCTAATTAATACTCCAACAAGCTTGATAAAGATGAGGAGTAACTTTTTCCCTTATCCATAACAATAATGGGTTGTAAACCTCTCTACGATATAATTTTTGTTTTTGAAATATCATAGGTTCAGAATTTGTCAAACTAATTAACTTTCTTTTTTTACTTTAGAAGCTCTTTATTTTTAACCTCCATAACCTTTTAAATTAGCTAGATAAATTTAGCGGCTTAGTGGGCAATAGTAAACTGAACTAAGGATATTTCCAGTTTGTTCCTTATAGGTGTTGACCTCATTTTCGTATGAGGTCAATCATCCAAAGTTAAATGTTTAATAATCTTCAATAAAACTTCAATCAAGTGTTCAATACTTTGAATTCCATTCCATCAATTAATGTTCAATTCAATTAATCTATTTTATAGTTGTGTTCAATCATTTAAATTTCCAATCAATCATCCTCAATGATCCTCAATAATTTAAATGTTCAATGCTTCAATCATCACTAATCATGCAATAATTATCATTTATTTAATCAATAAACCTTCAATCATTCTTGAATCATTCAATAAACATAAATCCCTCAATCATGTTCAATCATTCAATCACTATCAATTTTAAAGTCCAATGTCCAAAATCCAGTTCGAGTTCAAACCATAGCCTTTGAATTTTTCCCTTATTAGGGGAATTTTTAATTAGATTAAAAAATAGGTGAAACCTTTGAATTTGAGTTTAATCATTCATATATTGATCATACATGTCCTAAGAGTCTCACAAATAATTTTGGAAGCTTCCATGTCTTTAAAAACCATAAAACCTAAAGCCTCCATGATGAATAAAAAACCATCAAATATTTACCATTCATGCCACTCAACATGGCATATTGGTCTAAACAACTTGGAAACCTTTGGAACTCATGAAAACATGTTCATAATCATCTTTGTAATGTTTTGAACCCATTAGGATTGATGGTTGACCATGGTTTACCTAGGTTGACCAAGTTTCACCAAATGGATCTTTAAACCCTAAAACACCTTTACATGCATAAAGCATATTGCCAACAACAATCTAAGCCATAGATTAGACCACTAGACACCTTATAATCACCATTGATCATGGATAGACCAAAATGGACCCTTGGATGGACTAGGTTGACCATGATTGGTCACATTGACCATTAATGAACCATTTAACCCATATACCTTCAAACAAGCATATGAGTCAATCTATACCATGCAAAAAATCCTAAACCTTTAAAAAATTAAAGCACACTTGATAAAACATAACTAAACCCATGGTGGACACTAACCATTATTAATCAGGATTATCACTAAACTTAAACTTGGTCCCATACATTCAATTTAATACAAGTAGAACCTGACTTGGCTTAAAACCACTTCCAACAAGTTTTTAATGTCATTTGGAACTGATTTGACACAACCCTAAGGTCTGGTCAAGCCTGGTTGACCAAGTTAACCTATGTTGATCAAACTAGCCATAAAGGTTCCTGTCTTCAATTCAAGCAATCTGATTGCATTCAAGGTCTCTAAAACCCTCAAACTTGTCAATTGTGTGCCCAAGAATTAAACAAAACTTGCCCATCCCTTGGTCACACTTAGGGTGACCCAAGTGAACCCAAGTTGATTCTTTTGAGCCAAATTGTAACCCTTGAAAACTTAAATCTAATAAATACTTCCATTTTAAGACTTTAGGTCCTCTGTATTGAAACTAGCCAGCCTAGCCCTTGGCTTAACTTGGGGTAGCCATTGGGTTAACCCAAGTAACACAATTCAATGTTATTTGAGCCATTTCATAGCCTTGAAGCAATAAGGCTACCTAACTAATGACATTCATTTAATAACATTGCAAACAACTCGCTGAATCATTTCTAGCTATATGGTGGCCTAAGGTGGCTAGAATTTAAGAAAATATTAAAAGTAAATATTGGTTTAACTATAATAGCTCACCAAACAAACCACATGGCCCTAAACTATCTCTCTGAGCTATTAACACCCCAGTGGACAATCTAAAAAAAGCTATGGTTTGGTGCCACCTCAGCTGGCTAGAATTTATAGTTAAACTTAAAAGAAAATGCCTATAAATACTAACTTTGTAATTGAATAATGGTATTTTTTCATTATAAAACCCTCAGTGTGAGTTCTTGAGTAGATCCCTGAGCTCCCCTCTCCCCCATTCTGCTTCTTGATTGAGTTCGACCATGCTCCGATGAGCTATTTTGGCTATATACTACAGATCAAATGTACTGCTCCTTTTCCTTTGATAACTAAAGGGAAGTTAGTCTATAGATCCAGTGTTGTGCAAAGAAATGAAAACCCCCATCAATTAGATAACATACAAAGTTAATTCACAATCTTGAGTACACTCTTAGCTAAGTATGGTAAGTGTGAAAAGAACTTCAAATATACAATAATCCAGCTTTTGGGTTAGAAGAACGTATCCAGATGATGCTCTGGAACAAAATTGAGCAGGATCCATTCAGTAAATTTTCTAGATAAAAAAGAAATATGTAAATAATTAAGAAGTTGAGTGGGAGGTGGATGATGAAATTAGGGTCATTCATCTGATTCAAATGAGATGAATGGTTCTAATTGAGTTAGAACAAAATCTACGCTTCTTTTTGCTATTTTAAATTAGGATATCTCAGTCATCAAATTTTTGATTGAATAACTATAATTAATGTGGCACTATTTATCAGTCTTACCTATGGTTAAAAAGCAAATCATATAGCACCATTTCTAAAGCCCATGCACAGTCTACTTGGCTAACTTTATAAATCTAGATCTAATCCATTTAATTAATAGAATTTGCCCAAAAATTTGAAAAATCATAACTCCTCAACCACATAGAAAAATTATGATTTTAAGTTCTCTATGGAATTTCTTAGATGATTACTATAAAAGCCCTATGATTTGGAGGCTTATTCTTAATGAATAAAAAGTAATTTTTTATATACTAACCATTGTATTTTGAAATTATTTAAAATAATGAAATCAAATTGGGCTCAAATTGATAGGGATGATTCATGGACATGTTTTACTCATGTCTAAAAATATTCAAGGTAAATTAAATCCAATCAAAGCATCAACTGGAAATTTAAATCCATAGGTTATATTTTGACCTAGTAATTAATATCTAAATAATTATGAATCCATAGACCATTTATGGATTTTCTTTTCTAGATTATTATATATGTGTGTAAGCATTAATTAGTGATGGGGGCAGTGGAGTAACCTAACAAATTATAAAAATGATTTAGGGATTTATTAATCCCTAAATAATGCTTAAGATTTCTTTGATAAAAAAACTATAAAAACCCCACATAATATATGCAAGTATATATGCCAAATTATGTAATATAGTGATAGAGTAGAGTATTGATCTCACGAGCAAGAATATTTACTTCCAAATACCAGTAATGTCTACTTCAACTACAATAATTATCCTACTCAACAAAAATAAGTTTAGTGAAGACTCAATCACTTAATTAAAAATAAAAAATAATTAAATGAAATACTATTTTGATAAAATATTTTGAATTGATGGAATGTAAATACAATATGTTAACTAAGAAATCTATTATATATTATTTCTATTCAGAGCATATGCATCACCGACCACTTAGTCAAGTATGAAGAGATAAAGAAAATACTAAACTTTCCAACCTCAATACCCCTGTAAAGTCCCATAGTCTGTCACCCTTTAAGAATTTTAGAAGAGTAAGTAAAGTATGTATGTTAAAACCCCCTCATGATAATTTATCTCTATATATTTGATACATGACAAGAACTATGCCAATGCTTGCATCATACCAATCTAACATACCTAGTTGTACTTGCTTTCATATTCATAGGCTCTATATTACACCTGGTATCAACTACACATATTGCCATTATGTGCATTAAATGAAGATATGATATATTGAAAATATCATAAAGTTATTGATGAAGAGAATTTATTAGTACTCCACATTCAATTTACATCATCAATCCAAAACTAGAGAATTTAGCCAAACATGAAGAATAAGTGAAGCAAATTTATTTTCATTAATTACACAAAAGACATGAATTATAGAAGAAAATATATCATTAGATGGGTTCAATGATCTCCTCTATACTCCTCCATAAACATCCAGAATCGCTTCCATAAACACATGCCAAACATTCTAATGGAAAGTATTTAGTACTTCTTTGAATTATCTTAGCTATCATTCCTAAGGAAAATTAGAGAAGCACTATAATGACTGAAAATAAATAAGTGGCTGAACTCCTTTACTAACATAAAAAATTGACTATTTATAGATAAAAATAAAAAAAAGGATTTCAGCACTGAGACGTTCGAGACACTTGCACCACAGTGCCCATAAAATGAACTAATATAGCAATGGTGAAGGTTTTCCTCCGTCGAAGTGCTAGTTAACATGAAAGTTTAAAGAATTAATGCATCGGTTTGCCTGAAGATCATGGCCTAAATAGTTATAATTATATCACCTTGGTGCTACTGTTGGTTAAGCATTGCGATGTTCACGTGGTACTCCCATTGACTTGGCAGGGTTAGAATTTGGGACTACGGTATTGTGCACACAAAGACTGGGCTTTACGACACTAACTCCTCCAATGCTATTGCACTGTCAAAAAGAGATTGGGCACTGCCTATCCATATTTGGGTGCTCAGACGATGTTAATGATGGCACCGTAAAAGTATTGTGTTTGACACTACGGTGTTTTACCCTACTTAAAAAATTTTCCCATTTCCTATATTTTTCTGTATAAAAACGACAAAAATAACACATTTTTATTAACAAATTAACACATAAAACATAATATTATTTACACTTATCAAATCCCCCCAGCTTAAACTCCTGCGTGTCCTCAAGAAAATAAAAATTTATAATTCTGATTAAGTGATTAACCAAAAGAAAAAGTGACAATCTAAAACTAATAAAATATAAGATAATACACCACTGTTTAGAATGAGCAAAAATGAATCAAAGCTATACTTTAAGTTTAAAAAATACCAATTATTAAATTTAATATATCATTCTTGTTTTTACCTATTTAAAATTATATGTTATAGATTTAATCATTAACTTTTGAATGTTGAAGTGAATAATGCAGTTTTAATGATTGGATATGTTTTTAGTTAAAATTATACTTTCATTAGTACACTATCTTTTGCATTAGCTATTTCTCATCTTATCCTTTATAATTTTTTATCTAACATTATATTTTAAATCTTAAGCTTTTACTGATACTAATTTTTAAAGGTACTCATCTTATTCTTTTGTTGTTTTTCATTTCTTTTTCTTTTTAAGAACTATTTATAGTTCTTTTTCTTTTTCTTTTTTTTCTTTCGTGGAGTATATAATTAATAATTTTGAATATTAGCTTCAGCTTTAGGATTCTCATACAATCTTAATAGTTTTAATGTATGAACTTGATGAGATTACTAATTCTATTTTTAGGTTAATAATGATTTAAATTTTTAATATACTCATATATAATTTTTAATACTAAAGGTATAACTTATAGATTTAAATTAAGATAATAGCTCAAATAGTCGAATGAGTTAGGTGTTAGTTTTTCCAATATATAAAGTATAAATATATATATATATATATATATATAATAAAACCCTCAACGGGGGGCTTACGTGTTAATATAAGAAAAGGAGTACAAGGTCCTTAAAGGGACCTCTAACTCGCTACTGCTATGAAGAGCTACCAAAAAAGTCAAAAAAGAATCTAAGAGCCAGATTTCTCTACTAAGCACAAATACAAAGCAACCTAATAAGATTCTAAAATCACAAAAAGAAATGTAATAGAAGATCACATTCAGCACAGCCTTTCCAATCATAGTCTGGTCCTGCACAAAATGAGAATGAGACTCCAAAAACCTAAAAAATAGGCCTGCAAGGACATTAAACAAAAAATTTAAGCATAGAAAATCTATATGAAAGAAATTAACATAGCTAACCACTTGATCAAATACCAAGCTAAGAAATAGTTCTGTAAATTAGTATAATTGAGAGTGATAATGATATTATAAGAGCTCTTACACATCTCATATGTATAATCAATCAGCAAAAATGAATGTATAGAGTGCTGTATAACAGGGAAAAATAGCACAGGAAGGCCGGTCTTGCAACTATAACAGGAAACTTTATGATGGAAATTAATCTCATAACAAAAATTCAGACTATGATAACAGCAGTAATGACCCAAATAGTAAGCATTACAAATCCAAAGAACACATGAAATAAAAAAAACCACAACTGAAATAATTTTAAACTATAAAAATACACAGGTCTAAACATCAGCAGAGGAAATCAGAATTTCCACAGAACTGAAGTCATTAGTTAGAACATAGCTCAGGTTTGTAGTACATGCACCTTCATGATATAACCCCAAATGCCACTCACATCTAATCCCTGGACTCGACAGACGAAAGCAGCACAAGGATTCAACATACGAATAGACAGGGAAGTTGGTGAGCGCATGATACATAAAACTCGAGACTCTACCAGAACAGATAGCAATATCCCAGCAATCCCAGATAAAGAACAAATTGCTCTTCAGAATAGAAGAGCAACAACTGAACCTAAAATTGCCAGCATAAACAAAATACCCCACGGGAAACAGGTAAGAAGGAACAAAAGCCACAATCCCCATAAGGATATAACCAAGGAAATGAGAGCACTAATAAGGGGTTAATTTAGCTAGATTAGAGTTCCAATTATTGTTATTCCTCAACCAACCACAACAGTAAAACGCAGTTAGCAAAAAAGTGAACAAGACAACAGTCTAAATAGCAGAGGCCCAAATGGTAATAGTAAACGTCATAGAAAAATAACAAACCAGGAACCAAAAGAACACCATAAAACCAAAACAAACAAACAAACTGTAGAAATAGAAAATAGAACCAAAATCTAAGATAACTATTTAAAGCGAATGTAAGGGAGACCCAGCCGATCTAATCTAGCCAAACCTTTAATCTCTTTAGTGAGAGTATGCTCATAGTATTCAGTAAAACCAGTTAAGTTACAACCCAATTTTTCCAAGGAATCAGCAATAACATTCCCCTTCCTAAAGATATGAGAAATATTATATGTAATGAGAGAAAGCCAGTACTTAATATCTCTAAGCATATAGAAATTAGCAGGATTGGAGGTGATGTTACCATCGACATAATGGATCAAGAGCATATCATCAACTTTAATCCATATATTAGTGATGACAAGATAAATGCATAATTGAATCCTAAATAGGAGGCTCTCTATTTTAGCTTGAATGGCACTAATAGCAGTAGAGGGACCCATAAAAGCCACAATCATAAAACCATTAGAATCCTTGGTAGTACCACCACAACCAGCATTTAAATTTTTCCTTGCACCATTAGTATTAAGTTTAAAATAGCCCTTCAAAGGCTTTCTCCAGTAAATAATCCTGTCATTACAACCAATAGTATAGGAACTAAAAACCAAACCAAACTCACAAGCCACATGAAGAAATCGTTTAAAAAAATCAGCCTTTAAAAGCTTAGCAACAAAAAGTTGAAAACTTTTATTCTTCACTTTAGAAATGACATTTAAAGCATCCATTTTAATATTCTCATGTTTCGAATCATTCCTACTACTCTATAAAAACCAGTAAATAATGAAAGGGAGAATATTCCTAATATGACCTTTAGTAGGAGTAAACTACTCTTTAAGAAAATCACCAATAGAATTAAACTGAGTAGTAGATATCACATTAAACATATTATCAAAATGAACCCAAACTTTCATTGTTATAGGGTCCAGAATAAACACATGATTCATATTCTTAATGTGATAGCAATATTGACATTTGGAGATAATATAAAAACCTTTCCTTAAAAGAATAGAATCCAAAGGCAAGTAATTATGCAAAATCCTCCAAAGAAGAAAAGAGTAAGAGGGAGGTATGCTAGCATGCTAGAAAGATAAATAAAGAGAATTTTTGGGAGTACTTTGCCTAATAGAATTCCAAACTTGTTTAGTTTCAAATTTACCATCATTAGAACAGTTAAACAATTGCAATCCTCAATCTCTGAATGAATCAAAATCTTGAGAATTAACTTAATAAAGTTAGGCACAAAATTGGAAAGTAAATCAATATTCTATCCCTCATTATTAATAAAGTCTTTAACTTTACAAGCAGAGGTAGAGTGACTATATAAAAGATTATCAATAGAAAAATTACCTAACCATTTATCTTGCCAAAAAAAAAAAATTGTTCCCAGCTCCTAAACCCCATTGAATAAGATCTTTATCTTCCCACTTAATGTTACATAATATTTTCCAGTTAAAGGAGTCACCATTTTTAAAAACACAATTCAAAGGGTGCTTCCCAACAAAATACTTAAAAACCATGAAGTTGGCCCATAACTTTTTTTTAGGTCTAAAAGAAAATAATAGTTTATGATTATAGGTCTTGATCATATCAGTAAACATTTTGAAACCTAATTTGCCCTCATCCATAGCCCCCGAGCAATTTCTCTAAGAGCCCCAAACAATAGAGCGATTACCATCCTTAGAACCCCAAGGAAATTTATTAAATAAAGTCACTATTCTACTACAAACATTTAAAGTCAGACATAAAGCATGTAGCAAATATATAGGAATAGAACACATAACATTTTAATAAGAACAAGCCTATCTCCATATGAGAGAAAATTGAAAGCCCAAGAAGAAAGTTTCTTATGGATTGTAGAGAAAATATTATCAAATAAATGAGAACATTTCTTACCCTTGTAGAGAGGCGTACCCAAATACTTTAACAGAAGAAGCCTCTTTTTCAAACCAAATTTTCTTTCAATACTACTAATATGGGTAGGAGAAATAGACTTATCAGGAATAAAACAACTCAGTACCCGAGTTAAGAATTAAACTACTAGCATGCTGAAAATAGTTAAGAAATTTAAAGAGAATGTACAACATTTTAATGGAGCCATTAGAGAAAATAATGAAATCATCTGCAAAGCTGAAATGGGTAATGGGAAAACCACCACCCATTTTATATTACAGAGTAGGGTGAATCCTAAAAATATTGTTAATACCACAAGATAAGAATTCTACTGTAATAATAAAGAAAGTAGGAGATAGAGGATCTCCTTGTCTTAAACCATGAGAAGATTTGAAAAAGCCATGGGACTTACCATTAATAATAACAGAGAAATAACAAAACTCAATATTATTTTTAATAAGATTAATGAATTACAAATTAATCCAAAAAGCTTTAAAATGGCATAAAGAAATTCCCAATTGAGGTTATCATAAGCTTTAGCGATATCAACTTTGAAAATTATATTACCACTAGCAACCTTAGCATGCAAATCATGCACTAATTCTTGAGTGAGTGAAATGTTGTTAAATATAGATCTACCTTTCACAAAACCAGTTTGTTCCAAGGAAATAATATTAGGAAGAATTAAAGTAAGCCTCCCCATCGTAATTTTAACATTAAGTTTATTGAAAAATGTACATAAACTAATAGGAGCCATTTGGGTGCTACTAGCCTTTGCATGTTATGAGGGATTTAAGCTATTTCATATGGATATCAAGAGTGCCTTTTTAAATGGGGTCATAAAAGAGGATGTCTTTGTAGAGCAACTCCTAGGTTTTGAGAGTTCCTAATATCCAAATCATGTTTACAAATTAAAAAAGGCCTTATATGGATTGAAATAGGGACCCAGAGCTTAATATGAGAGTCTTAGCACATTCCTGTTAGAAAGAGAGTTTGTTAAGGGGAGCGTAGACACCACCCCTTTTTTGAAGAGAGTAGGGGATAATTTTATCATTGTCCAGATCTTTGTTGATGATATACTTTTTGGATCTTCTGATAAGAATTTATGTGATGATTTTTTTAAGACAATGAGTAAGGAGTTTGAGATGAGTATGATGGGAGAATTGTCCTACTTTTTGAGATTTAATATAAGGCAAATGGATGATGGAACCTTTCTCAATCAATCTAAATACACTAAGGACATTTTGAAGAAATATGAAATGGATAAAGCCAAGGCAATCAACACTCCCATGAGTTCCACTATTCGATTAGATAAAGATTCAAATGAAAAATCTGTTGATCAGAAGAAGTTTAGGGGAATAATTAGATCACTACTTTACCTGACTGCTAGCCGACCTGATATTATGTTTAGTGTTTGTCTTTGTGCTAGGTTTCAAGCTAATCCTAAAGAGTCCCATCTAACTGCTGTTAAGAGAATTCTTAGAGATCTTTTAGGGACCCCAAACCTATGAATCTGGTACCCTAGGTACATCACTTCTTTTGAGATTATTGAATATTCTGATTCTGACTTCGCAGGGTGTAGGGTAGATAGAAAGAGCATTTATGGTACTTGTCAATTCATAGGACAGTCTTTAGTCTCCTGGTCCAATAAAAAATAGAACTCAGTTGCACTTTTCACTACTAAAGCTGAGTACATTGCCTTAAGAAGTTGTGTGAACCAAGTCCTTTGGTTGAAGCAACAAGTTTTGGATTTAGGATTACCTGTTGGCATAATTTCAGTTCTGTGTGATAATACTAGTGCCATCTGCATTTCTAAGAATCCAATCCAACACTGTAGAACCAAACACATTAATATAAGGCATCACTTCATTAGGGACCATGTTACAAAAGGGGGCATTGAGCTACATCATGTAGAAACTGAAAATTAACTGGCTGACATATTTACTAAACCACTGAACTTTGACTCATTCAACATTTTGAGGATTAGACTAAGTGTGATTGATATAAATGCATGATTTTGATGACTGATGATTTTTGAGTTTGATTATTTTCTTTTGGTTCTGTTAGTCTTTTGATTTGATTATTTGTTTCCTATTTTATTTTTACTCACTATTGATTTCCTTTTATTGTTTGTTATTTTTTATTTGAGTATTTATTTTGATGCAATTTCCTACTTGTTCTTGATTTACTATTTTATTCCTTTCAAAATCAGATCAATACTCACTACTGCCGAAAAACTAGATTTCTAACTGGGAGTTTTGCCTTATTTTTGGTTTGGAAGCTTGTAAGTAGTGATTGACTCCTCTGAATCTGTTAAAAGGAAGAAACATTGATGATTGTTTCTGTTCCGCTAACTCCCTTTAATGGTGTATTATTTCTTTTGGATAAAAATCTTCTTCAAAATTAAAAAGTTGGTTTTTGAAATAGAGATCTATTTTATCTTCCTATAGTAATCTACCTCATATGAATAGTGTTTTCAAAGCTTTGAATTAGTGTTATGTTTTTCTTAATCAAGTGACTGCACTTACAATATGATGTATGGTTTTGTTTTATGAATTACTCTTCCTTATTATAGAGATTATTTTTTGCCATCTCTTATGTCTGGAAGGTAGATTCACGGCTGAGATTCTCTAACGGTTATGAAAGGAAGCAAGCTTACAAAAGATGCGTAAAGAGAGCCAAAATGAAAAGAGGCACAAAATGAGCCCAAAGCTGAAAAGATGCGCAATGTCACCAAATTGGAAAGATACATAAAGTGTATCAAACATCAAAAGATGCGCAAAGCTCCAAGCAGATTGAAAAAGAGGCTCAAAATGAGCCCATAAAGAAATAAGCTTTCTTCCCTTTTAGATCTTTAAATGTCTTAGAGAAATCTATGCGCCACTTAATATTTTCAAAAGTTTGAGACAAAAAATCATGATTTTTAATTCCTTACTTTGTAATACTGTTATATCAGATATTTTTCTAGAACGAGGCTTGAAAGGATCTCTTTTTGAATCTAATTTATTTTCTTTTGAATTAGACTTTTGTTTGAAAGGAATTTGAACCTGTAAGGTGTCCGAGGTAGGAGTTACGAAAGTTGATTTTCCAACTTTTCTGATTTTTAGCATTGTCGATCTTCTTCTTATGGTTTTTGGATTAAAAATCAAGGAAAAATTCTGATTTACTGGAGCGGATCGATTAAAAAAAATCATTATTTTTAGTTTTCATTTTCTTTTTCTATGCTTTAATTACTCTATTTTTATTTTCTTTTATTTTGTGTGTTTTTGGGATCCCTGATCTTTCCTCTCCTTCATTCCTCTTCTTCATTTTTTCTTCACATCATCTAGTTTATTTTACTTTGTTTGTAATGTCTTAGTCTATTATTATTTTTGTCTTTTCTATTCCTCCTTTTTATGATGTCAAAAGTGGGAGTTATTTTTTATGTTGTAGTAGTTTCGTTTGTTATATTGAATGTTATCACTGATTATCTTTTCTCGCCTATGCTTTAATTATTATAATCTGGTTGATTTGAAACTACTGAACAAATATTTGCCATCATAAAAAAAGGGGGAGATTATTATAAATCTGGGATTCAAGATTATAGTTTTGATGATAACAAACATTTCTATGTTCTATTTTTAATTGGCTAACATTTCAGGGGAAAACGATCAAATGCAACCGAAGCAAACTCAAGATCGAGTCAGTGTGTGTTTAAATGTATTTTTTCTATTTCTTGAGTAAAATATAATGTAATTGATCCCCTAGCTAAGTAACCTTGCACACACACACTCAGGGGGAGAGTTTTAGTGAATTAGAGTTTCTGTTATTTTTTATTCTGATCATCTTGGACGATATTCACATCATCTTGGACGATCCAGTGAAAATAAAAATCCTAATTAGGGTGAACAAGTTAAGTCAGTCTGATTAAGCAGATAGTCCTGGATGATCCTCTGATCATAACAGATGATAGGCTCAAATTAGAAATTCTCAGCCGCCAGATTAAGTTAGGCAAGTTTTTATTTTTAGAGATTTGGTTTGATCATCTTGGATGATCCCTTATAATTATGCCTAAATTAGTCTGGTAATTAAAGAAAGTAATTAATGTCTGATTGATACGATTATATCATCCCGGACGATCGCAATATTATACGGGATGATATATGTAAAATCCTGATCGTCTAGAGTAATTCAGCTGGCCAAATAGAACAATCCTCAGTACGATATACCCAGTTTTGAACTAATCGTACTGAATGATAGAGATATTATCCTGGATGACCAAGTCTTTTTAAATCGTACAACACATTATGTGCAGTCTGATCAGCACGATGCTCAGGATGATTTTAGCTATTTTGAACTAATCGTACAGGATGGTATAAGTATCATCTTGAATGATCAAGTTAATATGAGATCATCTAGCATAAGTTACCCTGGATGAATAGAACTATTCTATGCATGAAATTCTTGATTTACAGTAATTATCCCAGACGATCGCAGAATCGTATAGGACGATCTGAACAAACTTTTCTTCTAATCATTCAGAGAAACCAAATCGTCTAGGCTAAAATATGGGTTTTACACTGATCATACAGGATGATCCATCGATCGTCCTGGAGGATATGTGATGACTAATTGAGATTTAGGGTAATTTTTGAGCCCTCCTTTAAAAGATCTTTTTCTTCCAACAAGAAAAATCTTTTGCCACTTTCATTTCCAGAAGAGAGCTTGAGAGAGAGAGAGAGAGAGAGAGAGAGAGAGAGAGAGAGAGAGAGAGAGAGAGAGAGAGAGAGAGAGAGAGAGAGAGGATCTTATAAGGGGGAGTTTGTGAGGGATTCAAAAAGGTTGCTCCAAGCAAGGATCTAAGTTGTCTTCTCCGTTCGTCGTCTCTTATCTTGTGGTGTCTCTTGGGAGGATGTTCATAAGAAGATCCGAGTTCTCTGCTTGCTTCAGGAGGAAGCGAAAGAAGTCCAGGTTCTCTACCTGCTTTAGGAGGAAGCGAAAGGATTCTAGGTTCGTTGCCTGCTTATGGAGGAAGCTAAAGGAGTTCAGGTTCTCTGCCTCTTCGTGTTGGTGGAAAGGAGTTTTTGTACAGGCTTCTCCACCTTGCTGTGGGAGCAAAAGGAGAGTCACTTAGTGTCAGTGCAATACCTAGAGGGGAGGCTCCGAGGAGTGGACGTAGGTCAAGTTGACTGAACCAATATAAAATTTGGTGTATTCTTTCTGATTAATTTATGTACTTTATTTTTCTGTTATTATCTCCTTGGATGAAATCTGTGATTGATCTTTTCATTACTGTGTTTACTTGTTTCTGCTGCAAATTATCAAAAGATCTTTCCTGTTGCTCACAAATTTTTAAAACTACCAATTCACCCCCCCTCTTGGTTAGCCTCGGGACTAGTTCACAAGGGCTTAACATCCCTAACGAACTTTAGAATCCTCATTCTTGATATGATTTTCATTTTGGTTCTTTGAAGAAGATGATACATGCTTGATTCTACCCATTTCTTAAGCTTTTGATTTCCAAGAGAAAAAAGTATGATTCTCACTCAAGAGTAGGTAAGAAGTGAGAAGGGAACTTTCTTATAATTGGTTTTATAATTTTAGCGGGAGGAAAGTTTGAAAATTTAGAAATTTCAATCATTATTGTCCGTCGGGGTGCTACCGTGTTCAAAGGTATTGCGTCATGATACTCCCTTCTTCTCTCTCAAAGGTTTTTTTTGAAGAAAATTAAGCACAACTTAACTTAAAAAATAGGGTTGCCTTCCTAAAAGCGCTAAGTTTATAGTCTTCAGCTAGAGTTGCCCATATTTTCCATTTGGCTAAGGATGATGATTGCTACTCTTCAATTGGGTCCTATTTATATCTCTTTCCTTCTCTTTAGGATTATCTTCAGTGTTACTAGGAAGAGATTCAATGGGTCTTCTACTAACAAAAAATGCAAGCTAACTTAGTTGTGTTTCCAAATTTTTAATTGAAGCCGCTTGATTTTATAATTGAGTTCCCAATTGCATGACATCTTATAGTGGTGTCTTTCTAGTTCCATACTAATTACTTTGATTAAATCTAGGAGGATATGCTGGTTATGTATTATTATTAGCTTGATTTTGATTATTCTAATTTATGCATTGGTTATTTTGATCATAATATTATTGATTTCCACAATTATTATTTGACCAACTAAAATTTGGGTGATTTCTTCAATCTAGATTATATGTATTTAATTTAAATAAGAATTGTTTTGTCTTCTAATCATATTTATATTTTCAATCCCTTGGATATCATTTTCTTTCATTGAGCTTTTATCTTCCAAATGTAATGATGAATCATAATTTAAGCCAAAAGTGCTTAACTTCTTTGATATTACTGCAACTTGTGTAGTAAAAAAAGATAAAAAATCATTTTCAGTGACTCATACCACTCCCTTAGGATTCACCCTATCAAGAGGACACTAAAAATTATTTATTGTCATTTTTTTAATTAATTCATAAGCATCATCAAAAGGCTTTGCCATCAAAGAACCTCCAGCTGTAGCATCAATTATGGCTCTAAGGGATCCTACTAATCGATTATAGAAAGTTTGAATTATTTACCAATCAAGTGATGCATGGTGAGGGCACTTTCTAAGCATCTCCTTGAATCTCTCCCAACTCTCATATATAGATTCTTTTTCTAATTGAGTAAAAGAAGTATATCATTTTTAACCCATGTAGTCTAAGAAGGTGAGAAATACTTTCCTAGAAATTTGTGGGCCAACTCATTCCGTGGGATAATTGAGCCTGGGGGTAAAGAATTTAACCACATGTTTGTTGTATCTCTTAGAGAAAATGGGAACAATCTAAGTCTAATGTCATCATCACTAAGATTATTATACTTAAATATTACACAAATTTTTAAGAAACTTGCTAAATGTAGGTGAGGATCTTTAATAGGAGTTCCTCCTATTTAAGAATTCTGTACTATGTGAATAATCATAGGTTTTAATTCAAAATTATTTTCTTTGATAACAGGTCTATTTATGCTTTGGTGAATTTCATTAACTAATAGGCTTGTAAAATTCTTAACAGGTCTAGAATGACCTAAGTTTTGAACAGGGGCAGCCATTTTAAAAATCTTTTTGGTGGTTATAATTTTAGAAAGAGTTCTCTCAATTTTAGAATCAAAATTTAAACATAACTCCCCTTTAATTCTTGTAAGCATACAACCATAGATGTACAATCAGTAAATTAAAATAAAAGAATAAAAGAATATAGTAGAACTAATTATGCAATTGATTTAATAATATAATAAATTTACAAATGAAATAAATTCTTCCCCAATAATGGTGCCAAAAACTTAATGGGGGTGGTGGAGTAAAATTGTTTAGGGCTCTATAAATCCCTAAACAAAGCTTATATTTTTTTATATATAAAAATTATAAAAACTCCACTTAATATAGACAAGTATACATACCGAATCATGTAATACACTGATAGAGTAGAGTATCAATCCTATGAGGAAAAAATGTTTACTTGCAATACTAGTAATGTCTACGTCACTTATAATAATTATCCTACTGAATAAAAAGAAGTTTGGTGGAGATTCAATGAATTAATTTAAAATAAAAATAATTAAATGATACACTATTTGGATTAAATGTTTTGGATTGATGGAATATAAATATAATATATTTCATAATGATTTCTTTTTAATTGTGCTATTCAAAGCATATGCATCACCGACTGCTTAGTCAAGTGTGAAGAGATAAAGGGAAGACAAAACCTTCAAACCTCACTACCACTCTAAACTATCATAGTCAGTCACCCTATGTGTATGCAGCTCAAAAATTAAGATTGAGCTTATGATTTTTGATAATAAAAAAACTAATTATTGTGATGTTTTTGTTTATTATTTATCCTAGCATAAATTAGAAATTTTTTTTATTTTTATTTGTACCAACATTTTAGAGAAATAAGAAACTACCCCAGATTGCTGAAGTCTTAAAAAAAGCTAAAATTGGATGCCATATAATAGAGTCTATAAATCTCTATTTTTTATTTTTTTATTTTCTTGTGTCTGAGAGAGTGTGAATGTAATTGGGTAACTGTGCACACACACAGGAAATGAGAGACTGAACTTAATTTTTTAAAGCTAATCGTACTATACGATCTACAATCATACTGTATGATTTGACTTAGTGTTTCTCACCAAATTGCAGTTTTCAAATCTGGGCTTGAATTTTTGAACTATTCGTAATGTACGTTACAAGTTAATATAGATAACTGATAGGGTACGAAATTAAGTTTGTACTAGATCATACCACACAAAGTCATGATTTATTAAACTGTTTATAATATACAATGTCAAGTCATACAGACGACTGATAGAGTACGAAATCATGTTTGTAATAGATGAACTTAATAATTTTTTGAACTTTTCATATAGTATGATATATATTCGCACAAATAATTGATAGTGTACAAAAATTGGTTCGTACCAGTTCGTACAAGGATTTTTAAACTATTTGTATAGATGATCAATGATCGTACTGTATGATCTGATGTTGGTTCACTTGAATTTTTCAGTTTTTGGATGGTTTTTCATGCTTTTTCTATATAAGGAGTCCTAAAAACTTTCATTTAAGACCTTTGCTATGAATTTCTCTTGAGAGTGGCCATTGAGTGTGAGTGTTTCGGAGAAATTGTGAGAGTGAAGTGTGAGAGATCTAGTGAGGGGGAGTTATAAGGAATTTACAAGGTTGTCCAAAGCGAGGATCTCTTTGTCTCCTTCTAATTTCTGCCCATCTCCTCTGGAGACCTTTAAGAGAAGATTTTCAACATCATGTCGTGGTACTCTGCCTTCACCAGGAGGGTGCAAAAGGATGTGGGTTCTATGCCTTCACCAGGAGGGTGAAAAAGGATGTGGGTTCTCTACCATCACCTGGAGGGTGAAAAGGATGTGGGTTCTTTACCTTCACCAGGAGGGTAAAAAAAGGATGTGACGGCACGCTGCCATCACTTTTTTATTGAAAATTGCAATTTGCTTTAAGAAATAAAGGGATACAAGAAGCTAAAGATAGTAATCACATTCCTTCTTCAACAAATAAAATAAAGAAGAAGGAATGCAATTTTCAGAAAAGCAATCAAAAGTAACACTACTACCTAAAGCTAAAGTAGGACAACAATTAACTACTTTATTATAATTTCTAGAAATCAAATGAAAGATAACATTATTAAAATCATTAAGGAAAATAAGGTATTTATTCCAATCTTCAAATTGCTGCCATTTCATCTTCTTCAAGGATTCATGAAGCCACTTGATCACATTATAGTTGTCTCCTTCAATAATAACACCCTTGTATTGGAACATCCACCGTTGCAAGTGTTCTCTAAGTAAAAGAATACTTGTAGTTCAAGAGATGCAATATCCCAATGTTTTGATTGGAGTGAATTGTTTTGTTCATGAGAATTCTAATCCAAGTTTATGTTTTTGATGATTACAAAAGTTTATTGTTTGTCAAATACATCTTCTAACATATATATTTGAGTTTTTGTTTGTCTATGTGTACTAAAGTATTTTTCAGGAAATTCACACTCAAGACTGTTGAAGACTTCAAGTTCACTTGTTCACTGTAAATGAAGTCTGTAATTTTCTTTTCTTCTTTTTCTTGAGTCTAAGAGAGTGTGATTGTAAGTTGGATAACTGTGCACACACACACAATGGGGGAGTAAAAAGTTTAAATGTTTTTAAACTGATCGTACAGTACAAATTTATTTCGTACAGTACGATATGAAGAATATGTCCTCCAGGGAGAACCCATCAGACTAGAAAATTTTTCTAAGGCATGTTCGTACAGTACGAATAACATTCATACATGAGTTTTTGCTGTATGAACAGCTCAAAATTGGGTTGGTCCAAAGGTTCGTACGGGACGAATGAATCGGACGATGCTCACTATTCGATTCATCCAAGCATTCGTACGGGACGAAGCGTTGGGATGATGCTCACTGTTAGATTCGTCCAAGCGTTCGTACGGGTCGAAGCGTTGGGACGATGCTCACTGTTCGATTCGTCCAAGTGTTCATACGGGATGAACTATGTATACGAACGGCTCTATTGTATTCGTCTGATGAGTCGTACAGGATGGATTGTTCAATTTTTTGAACTATTTGTACAGTACGATGGACGATCGTACGGGACAATCGGCACGGACTTAACTTGAAAATTCAGTTTTTGGACGGTTTTTCCTGTCCTAAGTATAAAAATGACTCAAAACTGTTTTGAAAAAAGATCCTTCTGCGAAAATTCTTTTGGGAAGTGAGAGGAGAGTGATTGGGAGAGTGTTTGAGGGTGAGTTTTCAGAGATCTTTCAAGAGAAAATTATGAGGAGATTCACAAGGTTATCCAATTGAGAGGATTTCTTTTACTTGTTCTTCAAGCATCTTCCTAGTTCCTTGGAGACTTTTGCAAGAGTATTATTCGAAAGGATTCCGGTTCTCTGCCGCACTTGGAGAGTGAAAATGACGACGGTTCTCTGCCACACTTGGAGAGTGAAAAGGATGACGGTTCTCTACCGCACTTGGAGGGTGAAAAGGATGACGGTTCTCTGCCGCACTTGGAGAGTGAAAAGGATGACGGTTCTCTGCCACACTTGTTGAGTGAAAAGGACGACGGTTCTCTGCCGCACTTGGAGAGTGAAAAGGACGACGGTTCTCTGCCGCTCTTGGAGAGTGAAAAGGATGAAGGTTCTTTGCCACACTTGGAGAGTGAAAAGGATGACGGTTCTCTGTCGCACTTGGGGGGTGAAAAAGATGACGGTTCTCTGCCACACTTGGAGAGTGAAAAGGACGACGGTTCTCTACCGCACTTGGAGGGTAAAAAGGACGACGGTACTCTGTTGCACCGGGGTTGGTGGAAGAGAGTTTGTAAAGGCTTCTCCGCCTTGCTGTGGGGGCAAAAGGAGTGACACTTGGTTTTAGTGCAATGCCTAGAGAAGGGATCTCTAGGGAGTGGATGTAGGTCGAGTTTGACCGAACCACTATAAATTCTGGTGTTTTCTGTTCTCTATTTATTTTTCTACAGTTTATTCTTGTTGTGGTTGAATTTTTATTTTAAAAGAAGAGCAAAAATTATCTTGTTCGTACTGTACGAAGTTATATCGTACTGTCTGATTAGCTTTTAAATTTTCCAAATTATCAAGAGTAATTTTAAAAGGAACCAATTCACCCCCCTCTTGGTTAGCCTAGGGACATTGAGTAATAGGTCTAACAACCTGTTTGCACTATCAATTGGTATCAGAGCACTATTTCAAACTATCTGTTTGAAATACTGTTTGAAATTTCGATCATGGCTAATTTTGGAAATAGAAATACTATGGAAGGATACTCGATCACTAGACCACCATTATTTGATAATATTCCTTTTGATTTTTGGAAAACTCGCATGTTTACTTTTCTGCAATCACTTGACTATCGTATGTGGATGTTAGTTCAGGATGGTTATACTGAACCAACTAGCATTGTAGAAGGAATAAGAGTTCAAACACCTTTTGCAAACTGGACTGTAGAAGAACGTGAACTAGCGCAACTGAATGCTAAGTGTTTGAATAGTTTCTTTTGTGCTTTAAAATCGGAAGATTACATGCGTGTTTCTACCTGTAAATCAGGAAAGGAAATTTGGGATAGACTTTGCATCACATACGAAGGTACAAATGAAGTGAAACAAACTAGATTGAACATTCTCTTGCACGACTATGAACTTTTTTGCATGAAACAGAATGAATCAATCTCTGACATGTACACTCACTTTACACACATAGCCACTTCATTGCATGCTTTAGGTAGGGAGTTAACTAATGCTGAGAAAGTTAACATGATATTACGTTGTTTGCCTCCTGCATATGATGCAAAGATAACTGCAATAATAGAATCTAAAGATTTGAATGTTTATTCTGTTGACAATCTTCTTGGATCACTAATTGCTTATGAGCAATCGGTGACTCAAAGACAGATTGATGTAGGTGAGAAGCGAAAGGAGAAGAACATTGCTTTAAAGGTGGATGACTCTGAAAGTGATCAATCGCTACCTGAGGACGAAGAGGATATTGCCCTGATGACGATGCAATTTAGAAGTTTCCTAAAAAGGAAGCAGAGAAGACGTTAGAATTGGAACAAGGGTAAGTTCCAGAAGAATGTCAAGGCTTCAAATGAAGTCATTTGCTATGAGTGCAGAAAGCCAGGTCACATCAAGATAGATTGCCCCAATCTCAAAGGAAATCTTAACAAGGAGAAGACCGAGGAGAAACCAAAGGATAGAAGGGGTAAAAAGAGAGTACAACGAGCTTTCTGGGCGGACTCAGCCTCAGACTCATCAGAAATAGCACCATAAGAGGAAGTTACCAATTTGTGCTTAATGGCTGATAATCTCGACCATTCAGATGAGGATGAGGTATGTGATTTAAGCTATGAAGAATTATTTGAAGTTTCTGAACGCATATATTCTGCATATAGGAAACTTAAGAAACTGCATACTAAGTTAAATTTGGATTACATAGAGCTGCAAAAAGATTATGAGATCCTCAGAAAAGATCATGCATTAATTGATAGCAACCACATGAGTTTGTTGGATGAGTTTGATGATTTAAACAAGCAGCATAATCTTTTAAAATCATCACATGCTGAACTTGAAAAAGATTTTAAGACTTTTATGGATGAGTCGGATTCTAGAGAGCATGAGTTGAAAATTGATAACTCGATTTTAGAAAGTGCCAATGCATATCTTGAAGTCCAGATTAAAGCACTTAAGGAAAATAAAATACCACCTAAGCTTGAAGAGTTTCATAAATTTTACCACAAGAACATTGACTTAAGATCTAAAAAGAAAATTTTTAGGAAGAATAAATTAGTGAATCCCTTTCCAGGGATAAAGTGTTTTTCTTTTGGTAGTTTAGGACACATTTCCCATACCTGTACTTTGAAGTATAGAACACATTTAGTATGGAGACCTAAGGTGCAGAAACCACAGCATATCACATATGCATCTGGTTTAAAGTTGTCAAGAGGTGAACCCAAACTTGTTTGGGTTCCCAAGGCTAATATTTGAAACACAATCTATTGAGTATTAGTCAATTATGTGACAAGAGCTATCATATTAAGTTTTTACCTATAAGTTGTGTTATTATTCTAAATGGAACTGTTGTTTTGAATGGTGACAGGGTAAATAATGTTTACATGCTAGATTTTAATTCTGTTAAAGCATCTACTGCCTTGTGTCTGAAAATTGTATCTGATGAATCATGGTTGTGGCATAGAAGGCTTTGTCATGCTAGCATGAAAAATCTTAGGAAAATCACTCAAAAGCAACTGGTTAGAGGAGTACCCAAATTGGATTTTGCTAAAGATCATTTGTGTGATGCATGTCAACTAGGAAAACAAGTGAGATCCTCATTCAATTCTATCAAGGAAATTAGAACTAACAAGCCCCTAGAAATTCTTCACATGGATTTATTTGGACCTGTTAGTACCTTAAGTTTAGGAGGAAAAAGATTTGGGTATGTTATTATGGATGACTATACTAGATTCACCTGGATTAGATTTTTGAATCATAAGAGTGAATCATTTGAGGAGTTCAGAGATTTTGCCACTTGGATTCAGAGAAAACTTGATTTTGAAATAGTTAGTATCCAAAGTGATCATGGGGGAGAATTTGAAAATGAAATGTTTAGTGATTTTTGCAAATCTCTTGGAATTGAACACAACTTCTCAGCACCGAGAACACCTCAACAGAATGGAGTTGTAGAAAGAAAGAATAGGACATTAGTGAAAACTGCTAGGGCCATGTTGGCAGAATATTCACTTCCTAAATATTTTTGGGCTGAAGCAGTTAGTACCGCATGTTATGTATTGAATAGGGTGTACATAAGGTCTAAATTGGATAAGACACCCTATGAACTTCTTAAAGGTAGAAGTCCCAATCTCTCACATCTACATGTTTTTGGATGTAAAGTGTTCATTCATAATAATGATAAAACTCTTCTAGGAAAATTTGATCCGAAAGCAGATGAAGGAATCTTTCTAGGATACTCAAGTGTTGGAAAATCCTATAGAGTTTTTAATAAGAAAACATTGGTAGTTGAAGAGATCACACATGTTGTTTTTGATGAATCTTATGATAGTAAAGGGTCTAAGATGGATGAAGATGAGGTTGAGGTGATAAATCAAAAGCTTGAAAATCAAAAAGTTGAAGATAAGGTTGAAAAAGAAGAGGAAAACCAATTGCCTAGAGAATGGAAATTTGTAAGGAGTCATCCAAAAGAATTGATTTTAGGTGAACCAAGTGAAGGAGTTAGGACTAGGCATGGATTGAGAAAATAAGTGAATCATTCAGCATTTATTTCAATGATAGAACCCACAAACATAGAACAAGCACTTTTGGATGAATTTTGGATATTGGCCATGCAAGAGGAGTTAAATTAATTCAAGAGAAATGATGTTTGGGAATTAATTGAAAGGCCAAAAGATCAAAGTGTAGTTGGGACTAAGTGGGTATTCAAAAATAAGATGAATGATTCATGAGTAATTGTTAGAAATAAGGCTAGGTTAGTAGCTAAGGGGTATAACCAAGTTGAAGGAATTGATTTTGAGGAGACATTTGCCCCTGTAGCAAGACTTGAAGCAATAAGAGTTTTGTTAGCCTTTGCCTATTTTAAAGATTTTAAATTGTACCAAATGGATGTTAAAAGTGCCTTTCTAAATGGGGTGATAGAAGAGGATGTGTATGTTGAACAACCTCCAGATTTTGAAAATTCTAAATACCCTAATAATATTTTCAAATTGAAAAAGGCATTATATGGACTAAAACAGGCACCTAGAGCATGGTACGAGAGGTTAAGCACTTTCTTGTTAAATCGATCATTTGTTAAAGGAAGTGTGGACACCACTTTGTTTATGAAAAGATTTGAAAAAGAAATACTCATTGTACAAATATATGTGAATGATATCATCTTTGGATCAACTGATAAAGCTTTATGTGATGAATTTTCAAAAATAATGAGTAGTGAATTTGAAATGAGTTTGATGGGTGATTTGACTTATTTTCTTGGCTTTAGCATAAAGCAAAATAAGGAAGGGACTTTTCTTTGTCAATCTAAATATGTTAAAGAAATCCTCAAAAAGTATGAAATGGATAATGCTAAACCAGTCACTACACCCATGAGTTCCTCAGTCCTATTAGATAAGGATCCAAAGGGAAAATCTGTTGATCAAAAGAAGTTTAGAGGAATAATTGGATCTTTGCTTTATTTGACTGCTAGCAGACCTGACATTATGTTTAGTGTTTGCTTATGTGCTAGATTGCAAGCTGATCCAAAAGAATCACATTTGACAGCAGTAAAAAGGATCTTAAGATATCTTTTGGGAACTCAAAATTTAGGAATTTGGTATCCTAAGAACAGTTCTTCTTTTGATATAATTGGATACTCAGATTCAGATTTTGCAGGCTGTAGGGTGGATAGGAAAAGTACTTCTGGAACATGTCAGTTCATTGGAAATTCATTAGTATCTTGGTCCAGTAGAAAACAAAATTCAGTAGCACTTTCTACAGCTGAAGCAGAGTACATTGCCTTAGGGAGTTATGTAGCACAGGTGCTTTGGTTGAAACAACAATTGAGTGACTTAGGATTAGTAGTAGGCACCATTCCAATATTTTGTGACAACACTAGTGCCATTTGCATTTCAAAGAATCCTATTCAACATTCTAGAACCAAGCATATTGACATAAGGCATCATTTCATAAGAGATCATGTAGCGAAAAGTGAAATTGAACTACATCATGTGGCTACTAAAGATCAGCTTGCAGATATTTTCACAAAACCCTTAGCCTTTGACACATTTAGCATGTTGAGAACAAGGCTAGGTGTGATAGATCTAAATGCTTGATTAAAATTTTCTGCAAATGTATTTGTATTTGTTTTGTATTTGTTAGTTTGTTTGTTGATTTGTTTTCATTATTATGTTTTTATTTCTTGTTTGAATCCTGTATTTTTGTTTTTATTTTTTCCGTATTTGAATGTTGAAAGGCTGAAGTTTTTGGAGTGTTGGGGTTTTTAGTTATATTCGTACTGTACGATATGTCATCGTACTGTACGATCACATCATCATACCCACATTTCGTTTGTACGAACGGATAGGAAACACGGTTAGGGGCAGTTATTATTGGCGATCGTACGTACGAATACGTCATTTGTCTGTACGATCCATGTGTCGTTTCACGTGAGGGACGAACCTAACCGTCGCCTGAATGACCTTTAATTTTCTGATCGTCCCGGACGAACACGTAATCGTCTGTACGATCAGGAAGTCAAAAAGCCTGTACGAAAGGATGCCTCGGGACGAGCAGTTTACGAAAAACCATTTCATTTTGACTGTTTTCATTCGTCTCGGACGAATCGAGGATCGTCTTGTATGAATGCTATTCGTACAGTACGATATCAGGTTTTTTCTATATAAAGGAGGGTCATTTTCTTTCATTTCACCATCTATCTAGAAACCTTTAGAACCTTGAGAGAAAATGTCTGGGAGTGGAAAAAGGGCACGAGTGGCTAGGCGTCCGACGTCTAGAAGAGAATGTGATGAAAATTTCCTTAGTGAGGAGAATGAGGAAGCATACCTTTAGTATGCTGCGTCTAAGGTTACTCCTTCCCGCATCCTACTGCAAGAAAACATCCATTTTGCAGTTATGCCCCTCTTTGACTCGGCACAGTTTTCTTTTCTATTGACCTTGATTTATGCCTTCAATAAGGACTTGTTTCATGTTTTCCTGGCAAACATGACCTTTAACGAGGATCATACTGCCATCTCTTCCTATGTCCTTAAACAAAAGGTTAGAATAACTAAGGAGGATCTAGGAGAATATATTCATCTTAGAACTGAAGGGATTAGAGCTCATACTTTCTCCACAAAACCTGAAAATGGTTGGTCTGAAATTAACCAAGTTCTTAGAGGTGCAAGCAAACCTACACATGTTGCTCGGGTAGAAATGTTGAATCAAAATGCTAGGATAATTCAACATGTGCTTAGGACATCAATAATACCTAAAGCAGGAGATAGAGTTAATATGACTCCACTTCTTTCTTCAACGACATTTCTTATTATGACTGGTCAGCCTATAGATGAAGCCCAATTGATCTTAGATTACATCTATTATCTGTCTGACATTGGGTTGGCTAGTGTGAAGAGGAAGAAAAATATTGCTTTAGGACATGTTGTGTGTTACATCCTAGAGAGAAAGTACAATCTAGTTCATCCTTCTGGTCCTTCAGAGCTCCCACTATACTTCACTGATGCTTCTTTTAGAGCATTATTTGGGAAAGAGGGTACAGCTGACAGCTCAGATGATGAGCCTCATTTTGCTACTGCTCCTTCAGGTGCACCCTCAACTGCACCTGGACCTTCACAGGATTTCTATCAAAATATGGTCCAACGTTTTGATAGAATGGACCAACGTTTTGATGACATGGAGGCTCATTTAAAGAGGCAGGATGATCAGTTTGATGCTGTTAACACAAACATTGCTACTCTTAACAGCTATTTCTCATTGTTCGGTGGTATACCACCTCCTCCACCTCCTGATCAGGGTCCCTCTCAGTACTAGCTTGGATGATGTTGTGTCACTCTTTGTTTGTTTTTAAGTTGACTATGAGTATCTTGTTGTGAGTTGTTATTTTGAATATATTTTTAGCAAGTTCTTTATTTGATATGTGCCTTAAAAGTGTAACTTGCTATGGTTGTATGGTGTGAAGTTATTAGTAATGAAATGTTCCAGTGTTTCGGTGTTTATTCTTTTTGTGTTAGTGAATGGCCTTGTTTCACTTGAATATAGTTGATTACTGATTTAGAATGTTAATTAAGTTCATATTACAATAAAAATAGTAATGCATAACTTTATAATTTCAAATCTTTTAGATTTTGTTATGTTGTGATGTGGATTAGAAGATCTTCTTTAAATCTTATTTAGACATATTATTTAGTCTAAAATTATGTATGGTTGTTGTTTTAACATTATTCTCACATTCTATATCTTTGTGTTTATTATTGTATTTGTGACTAAAGAGATAATCTTATTGGAAAGAATCTTAAATTCATAAGCAAAGCTTGAAAAGATGCACAAAATGTGCCATATAAGAAAAGATGCGCAATGTCGCCAAATGTAAAAGACATACAAAGTGTGTCATCAAATCAAAAGATGCGCGATGTAGCCAACTGTAAACAGACACACAAAGTGTGTCATCAAATCAAAAGATGCGCAAAGTCGCCAAATATACTTTCCTTTAGTTTTTTTTCTTCTCTTTTTCACTAATCAATAATTGTCACTTTAGACCTAGAATTTTTGATAATGTTATCTCTCCTTCTATACAAAAATTGAGACTGCTAAACATGTCTAATACATTACTACTATAGATCGACTTTTCTTGTCCTTAACATAATTTGAAATCTAACATTTTTGAGTCTTTAGTTTTTGCATCTCATTTCAATATTATAATTCAACTTCATTTAACATAATTCCATTTCTCAGCTATCTTCTAGTGCTCTTTTTGCTGTTGGCAAAAGGGGGAGAGTTTTATTGTTTGACTTATGTTCTTGTATGGTTGTATGTGCTTTGTATGTATGTTCTTGAATGATTGTATGTGCTTGCTTTGTTTTTGTTGCTCTACACTCTTTTCTTCCCTTCTCTTGTCTATCCGCAAATATCTTGATTTGTCTTTAAGGGGAGCTTAAGGATAGGATAAGTCAGTTTTAGGGATTTAGGTTATTTTGGGGGAGTGTAGATCTTTTATTTAAAGGGGATACATTGAGTGAATGTTAGAAGATCTTTTTATTTTTTTGTATATCATCAAACAATAGTTGTTTTGCCATCATCAAAAAGGGGGAGATTGTTTTGATTGGAGTGAATTGTTTTGTTCATGAGAATTCTAATCCAAGTTTATGTTTTTGATGATTACAAAAGTTTATTGTTTGTCTAATTCATCTTCTAATATATATATTTGAGTTTTTGTTTGTCTGTGTGTACTAAAGTATTTTTCAGGAAATTCACACTCAAGACTGTTGAAGACTTCAAGTTCACTTGTTCACTGTAAATGAAGTCTGTAATTTTCTTTTCTTCTTTTTCATGAGTCTGAGAGAGTGTGATTGTAAGTTGGATAACTGTGCACACACACACAATGGGGGAGTAAAAAGTTTAAATGTTTTTAAACTGATCGTACAGTACGAATTTATTTCGTACAGTACGATATGAAGAATATGTCCTCCGGGGAGAACCCATCAGACTAGAAAATTTTTCTAAGGCATGTTCATACAGTACGAATAACATTCGTACATGAGTTTTTACTGTACGAATAGCTCAAAATTGGGTTCGTCCAAAGGTTCGTACGGGACGAATGAATCGGACGATGCTCACTGTTCGATTCATCCAAGCGTTCGTACGGGACGAAGCGTTGGGACGATGCTCACTGTTCGATTCATCAAAGCGTTCGTACGGGACGAAGCGTTGGGACGATGCTCACTGTTCGATTCGTCCAAGCGTTCGTATGGGATGAACTATGTATACGAACGGCTCTGTTGTGTTCGTCTGATGAGTCGTACATGACGGATTGTTCAATTTTTTGAACTATTCATACAGTACGATGGACGATCGTACGGGACGATCGGCACGGACTTAACTTGAAAATTCAGTTTTTGGACGGTTTTTCCTGTCCTAAGTATAAAAATGACTCAAAACTGTTTTGAAAAAAGATCTTTCTACGAAAATTCTTTTGGGAAGTGAGAGGAGAGTGATTGGGAGAGTGTTTGAGAGTGAGTTTTGAGAGATCTTTCAAGAGAAAATTGTGAGGAGATTCACAAGGTTATCCAATTGAGAGGATTTCTTTTACTTGTTCTTCAAGCATCTTCCTAGTTCCTTGGAGACTTTTGCAAGAGTATTGTTCGAAAGGATTCCGGTTCTCTACCGCACTTGGAGAGTGAAAAGGATGACGGTTCTCTGCCACACTTGGAGAGTGAAGAGGACGACGGTTCTCTGCCACACTTGGAGGGTGAAAAGGACGACGGTTCTCTGCCGCACTTGGAGAGTGAAAAGGACGACGATTCTCTGCCATACTTGGAGAGTGAAAAGGACGACGGTTCTCTGCCGCACTTGGAGAGTGAAAAGGACAACGGTTCTCTGCCGCACTTGGAGAGTGAAAAGGATGACAGTTCTCTGCCACACTTGGAGAGTGAAAAGGACGACGATTCTCTGTCGCACTTGGAGGTGAAAAGGATGACGGTTCTCTGCCACACTTGGAGAGTGAAAAGGATGATGGTTCTCTATCGCACTTGGAGGGTGAAAAGGACGACGGTACTCTGCCGCACCGGGGTTGGTGGAAGAGAGTTTGTAAAGGCTTCTCCGCCTTGCTGTGGGGGCAAAAGGAGATACACTTGGTTTTAGTGCAATACCTAGAGAAGGGATCTCTAGGGAGTGGATGTAGGTCGAGTTTGACCGAACCACTATAAATTCTGGTGTTTTCTGTTCTCTATTTATTTTTATGCAGTTTATTCTCGTTGTGGTTGAATTTCTGTTTTAAAAGAAGAGCAAAAATTATCTCTGTTCGTACTGTACGAAGTTATATCGTACTGTACGATTAGCTTTTAAATTTTCCAAATTATCAAGAGTAATTTTAAAAGGAACCAATTCACCCCCCTCTTGGTTAGCCTAGGGACATTGAGTAATAGGTCTAACAACCTGTTTGCACTATCACCCAATGCTTCAACTGCTTGCCAAAAGCATAAAGGAAATGCCCCTTATGATCTCTAATGATAACTCCAATACCTGCATTGTATGACTCCTTAAGAATAACATCCACATTGATCTTTATCCAATCTAGAGGGGGAGGACACCAAGTATCAACAAACTTCAATTGGAGTTCAACATACCAGTTCCCTAGAATTGGATTCTTTAATGGCTGTATAATAAAAGTTAATACATTTGAAGCCAAAAAATTAACCGATGAAGAAGCCATTTCAAGCTTTATTTGGTTTCTTCTTTTCCATGAAAGTAAACTACTGTACAGTATAGTTTAACTATATTCAAGTTAACTATAGAAAATCTTTTCAACTCCTCTAAGCACTTAGAATAGGGATCAAATATAGGAACTTTAACTCCCTATTCACACAGCTTATGTACAATCTGAAGTAGCTGACTGTAGAAAATAGCCACATGCTCCTGGTGTTGCAAATCTGGTTTTGATGATGACAAACATGTTTCCAGTGTATTTTGCTTGGCTAATCTGTTTCAGGCACAAAAGACCGCGAGCCCCTCAAGCCAACTCAAGATCGGGTCCAAGTGTGTCAAATGTATGATTTTTCCTTTTATTGAGTTAATTGTAATGTAACTGATTCCCTAGCTAAGTAACCTTGCACACACACACTCAGGGAGAGAGATTGAGTGAATTAGAGTTTCTGTTAAAATTTTGTTCAGATCGTCCTGGACGATTTTCACATCATCCTGGACGATCCTGCCAAAACAGAAACCCTAATTAGGGCGACTAAGTTAAGAGGGTCTGATTAAGCAGATCGTCCTAGACGATCTACGGATCGTACGGGACGATATGCCCAAATCGAAATTCTCAGCCGCCAGATTAAGTTAGGCAAGTTTTATTTTAAGTATTTTAGTCTGATCGTCCCGGACGATACGTGTATCGTCCTGGACGATTCTCTACAATCATGCCTAAATTAGTCTGGTAATTAAAGAAAGCAATTAATGTTCAATTGATACGATTACATCGTCCTGGACGATCGTGATCGTCTAGTGCATTACAGCTGTACGACCCGAACTGTGTACAGGACGATTTAGGGCCTTTTTGAACTAATCGTACAGGACAATGTCCATATCGTCCAGGACGATCAAGTCATTTTTTGGTCGTCCAACACAGATTTCTCTGGACGACCCGAACTGTCTTCTGGACGATTTTCCCCGATTTGCACTAATCGTCCCAGACGATCGCAGGATCGTACGGGACGATATGAATAACTTTTTCTACTGATCGTCCAGAAGAGCCTAATCGTCCAGGCTGAAACAGCTGAATTTGAACTGATTGTACAGGACGATCGATCGATCGTCCTGGACGATCTTGGCCGACCAGTTGAGATTTAGGGCAAATTTTAAGCCCTCCTTTAAAAGAACTTTTTCCAATTTTTGGAAAAATCTTTTGCTGCCTTCCTCCCTGAGAAACCTTAGAGAGAGAGAGAGTTAGGAGAGAGAGAGAAGATCTTCTGAGGGGGAGTTAGTGAGGGATTCACTAAGGTTGCTCCAAGCACGGATCAGAGTCATCTTCTCCACACGTCGTCTTTCGTCTAGTCGGTGTTCGTCGTGGGAGGATCGTTCGCAAGAAGATCCGGGGTTCTCTGCCAGCTTCAGGTGGAAGCAAAAGGAGTTCGAAGGTTCTCTACCTGCTTCAGGAGGAAGGAAAAGGAGGTCGGGTTCTCTGCCTCATCGTGTGGTGAAAAGGAGGTGATTGTACAGGCTTCTCTGCCTTGCTGTGGGAGCAAAAGGAGAGACACTTTTGTTTAGTGCAATACCCGAAGGGGAGGCTCCGGGGAGTGGACGTAGGTCAAGTTGATCGAACCACTATAAAATCTGGTTTGCTTTTCTGATTCAGTTTTGCACTTTACTTTTCTGATATTAACTGCTTGGGTGAATATCTGTGGTTGATCTTTTTATCATTGTTTTAATTCGTTTCTGCTGCACGTTGTAAAAATATTTTCATTGTTATGGTGAAATTTTTAAATAACCAATTCACCCCCCCCTCTTGTTTAGCCTCGGGACTAGTTCACTAGGGCTTAACATCCCTATCGAACTTTCAAGTGGTATCAGAGCGGGATTCAAAATTTAGGTTTAAAAACTTTTGAATTTGATCCATGGCTAATTGTAACAATCGTAATACTGCTGAAGGATATTCTATTACAAGACCACCGTTGTTTGATAATATTCCTTTTGATTTTTGGAAAACACGCATGTCTACTTTTATGCAATCTATTGATTATCGCATGTGGATGTTAGTTAAAGACGGATATGAACCACCTTTTAGATTGATTAACAATATGAAAACTGAATTGCCTTTTGCTGATTGGACGTTTGATGATCGTGATTTAGCACAGTTAAAAGCAAAATGCTTGAACTGTTTCTTTTGTGCTTTAAAATCTGAAGACTATATGCGTGTTTCTACTTGTACAACGGGAAAGGAAATCTGGGATAGATTATGTATAACATACGAAGGTACAACTGAAGTCAAACAGTCTAGGTTAAACATCTTGTTACATGATTACGAACTTTTTCGCATGAAACCTAGTGAGACTATTTCAGAAATGTACACAAGGTTCACTCAGATTGTTACCTCTTTGCATGTTCTAGGTAGAGAACTTACTAACTACGAACGAGTGAACAAAATTCTTAGATGTTTGCCTGCTTCTTATGATGCTAAGATTACTGTTATTACTGAATCTAAAGATTTAAATACTTACTCTATTGACAGCTTACTTGGATCACTCATTGCTTACGAGCAAGGGGTGAACCAAAGGCAACTTGATGCAGGTGAACGCAAGAAAGAGAAGACAGTGGCACTAAAGGCCAAGGATTTAGATGCTAGCACTTTCGGGTCTGATAGCGATGATGTTGCCTTAATCACAAGGCAATTCAAAAGCTTTCTAAGAAACATAAGAACTATCAGAAGTGGAACAAGGGTAAGTCCAATAAAAATTTTAAGGGTTCATCTGAATCTGTTTGTTTTGAATGCAGGAAGCCTGAACACATTAAGGCTGATTGTCCTACACTTAAAGCTCACCCAAGTAAGGAGAAGGGTGAGGAGAAACCAAAGTTCAGAAAGGACAAGAAGCGGATTCAGAAGGCATTCTGGGCAGACTCTGCATCCGACTCTTATGAGACTGAAGCTGAAGAGGAGGAAACAAACTTATATCTTATGGCTGATGATCACCCTGGTCAGTCGGATCAAGAAGAGGTATGTGAGCTTACCTACGATCAATTATTTGAAGTTTTTGAAAGAATTCATACATCGTATAGGAAGCATAAGAAAACTCATGCTAGTTTGAAATTAGATTACTTAACTTTGCAAAAAGAGCATGATTCTGTAGTTAAAGATCATTCCACACTTGATTCAAATCACATGTCTTTGCTTGATGAATTCGATGAGTTGAATAGAAAATATTTGGATTTAGTTTCTGAGCATGATTCATTGAAAACTATGCATGTGGACTTAGAAAGAGCTTTTAAAGAGTTAGATACAATGGCATGTGAAGTAGAAAGTAGCAAGGGAACCTTGAAATTTGAAATTGCAAGTTTAAAGAAAGAAAATGAGTTTTTGAAGGTAAAGATCAGTGCTTTTGAAAAGAACAAAACACCGCCTACTTTTGAACAGTTTTATGCACCGCCACCTTTTGAAAAATCTGTTGCAAGTTCTTCAAAGCATGTTTCATATACATCTAGGAAGAGGCATTATCATCCACGTAGATTAGTTAACCCTTTTCCTGGTGTTAGATGTTTTTCATGTTGCATGTTAGGACATATTTCTCACACCTGCACTGTTCACCGTAGTACACATTGGGTGTGGAAACCCAAACTGCCTGTTTCACAGCACAGCACGCATGCATTGCATTTTTCTTTTCATAAGAAGGAACCCAAACCTGTTTGGGTTCCTAAGACTGACGTTTGATACTCTTGTAGGTGTGCTCTCACACAAGATCTCGTGAGAGCATGTGGTACCTGGACAGCAGATGTTCTAGACATATGACTGGAGATACAAATCAGTTCATTTCACTGGAGGTCAGAGCTGGAGGCAAGGTTACACTTGGAGATAACACCACCTGGAAGGTGGTAGGCACAGGTATAATTGGTGATTCAAAGAACTTTATGATTGATAATGTTTTGCTTGTAGATGGACTGAAACATAACCTGCTGAGCATCAGTCAACTCTGTGACAAGGGATACATCATCAAATTCCTGCCCACTGGCTGCATTTTAAGCTTAAATGATGAAGTTGTTTTGCAGGGACAAAGGATCAACAACGTCTACAAGCTGGATGTAAGTAGCATTAAATCTGATAATTCAATTTGCTTAAAAACTACTGCTGATGAGTCTTGGTTATGACATAGGAGATTGTGTCATGCCAGTATGAAAACCCTTAGGAGAGTTACCCAAAAGGACTTAGTTAGAGGTGTGCCCAAGCTTAAGTTCACTAAGGATCACCTGTGTGATGCCTGTCAGTTGGGGAAGCAAGTCCAGTCCTCTTTTCACTCTGTTAAGGACATTAGCACCTCTAGACCTTTAGAAGTTCTTCACATGGACCTCTTTAGACCCATTAGCACTGCCAGCTTAGGGGGGAGAGTCTATGGTTTTGTGATTGTAGATGATTATTCGAGATTCACTTGGGTTAAGTTTTTGTCACATAAATCTGAGTCATTTGATGAGTTTAGATCCTTCTCTACTTGGATTCAGAAGAAGTTAGGATGTGAGATTATTACCATCCATAGTGATCATGGAGGGGAGTTTGAAAATGAAAGATTTGGAAGTTTTTGTGAGGATCATGGGATTAGTCATAATTTTTCAGCTCCTAGGACCCCTCAGCAGAACGGGGTAGCTGAAAGGAAGAACAGGACCTTAGTGGAAGCCGCTAGAGCCATGCTTGCTGAGTATTCACTTCCAAAATACTTTTGGGCTGAAGCGGTGAACACTACCTGTTATGTGCTGAATAGGGTGAATGTGAGAGTCAAACTGAACAAGACACCTTATGAGATCATTAAGGGTAGAACTCCAAATCTGTCCCACCTCCATGTCTTTGGCTGTAAGGTTTTCATTCTGAACAACGGGAAGTCACCCTTAGGAAAATTTGACCCCAAATCTGATAAAGGAGTGTTCTTAGGATATTCAAGTGTGGGGAAATCCTTTAGGGTGTTCAATAGGAGGACTTTGGTGGTGGAAGAAACAACCCATGTAGTGTTTGATGAATCTGATCCTAAGGAGTCTAGATCTGAAGTAGAAGATGAAGAGATTATTGAGGTTACCCAAGGAGTTGGAAATACAAATTTGGAGGAAAGGGTAGAACCTCAAACAGAGTTGCCTAGAGATTGGAGATATTCTTCGAGTCATCCTAAAGAACTGATCTTAGGAGACCCTTCTGAAGGTGTTAGGACTAGGCATGGACTTAGGAAGGAAGTAAACCATTCTGCCTTTATCTCAATGACTGAACCCACCAACATCAATCAAGCCCTGTCGGATGAATTTTGGATTTTAGCTATGCAGGAAGAATTGAATCAATTTGTAAGGTTGGGAGTTAGTTGAAAGACCTAAAAATCAAAGTATTGTGGGAACCAAGTGGGTCTTTAAGAATAAGATGAATGATTCTGGTGTGGTGGTGAGAAATAAGGAAAGATTGGTGGCTAAGGGGTATAATCAGATAGAAGGGATTGATTTTGAGGAGACTTTTGCCCCTGTAGCTAGATTAGAAGCCATTAGAGTGCAACTAGCCTTTGCCTGTTATAAGGGATTTAAGCTGTTTCAAATGGATGTTAAGAGTGCCTTTTTAAATGGGGTAATTAAAGAAGATGTTTTTGTAGACAACCCCCAGGTTTTGAGAGTTCCCAATATCCAAGTCATGTCTATAAATTAAAAAAGGCCTTATATGGATTGAAACAGGCACCCAGAGCTTGGTATGAGAGGCTTAACACATTCCTGTTAGAAAGAGAGTTTGATAAGGGGAGCGTAGACACCATCCTTTTTCTGAGGAAATTAGGGGATGACTTACTCATTGTCCAGATCTAAGTTGATGATATAATTTTTGGATCTTCTGATAAATATTTATGTGAAGAGTTTTCTAAAATGATGAGTAAGGAGTTTGAGATGAGTATGATGGGAGAATTGTCCTACTTTTTAGGGTTTTGCATAAGGCAAACGGATGATGGAACCTTTCTCAATCAATCAAAATATACTAAGGACATTTTGAAGAAATATGAAATGGACAAAGCCAAGCCAATCAATACTCCCATGCCCTCCTCAGTTCAGTTAGATACGGATTCAAATGGAAAATCTGTTGATCAGAAGAAGTATAGAGGGATAATAGGTTCACTACTTTACCTGACTGCTAGCCGACCTGATATCATGTTTAGTGTCTGTCTTTGTGCTAGGTTTCAGGCTGATCCTAAAGATTCCCACCTGATTGCTGTTAAGAGAATTCTTAGATATCTTTTAGGAACCCTAAACCTAAGAATTTGGTACCCTAGGCACAGCACCTCTTTTGAGATCATTGGATATTCTGATTCTGATTTTGCGGGGTGTAGGGTGGATAGGAAGAGTACTTCTGGGACTTGTCAATTCATAGGACAGTCGTTAGTCTCCTGGTCCAGTAGAAAATAGAACTCAGTTGCACTTTCACTGTTGAAGCTGAGTACATTGCCTTAGGGAGTTGTGTGGCCCAAGTTCTTTGGTTGAAGCAACAAGTCTTGGATTTAGGAGTACCTGTTGGCACAATTTCTGTTCTGTGTGATAATACTAGTGCCATCTGTATCTCTAAGAATCCAATCCAACATTCTAGGACCAAACACATTGATATTAGGCATTACTTCATTAGGGACCATGTTACAAAAGGGGACATTGAGCTACATCACGTAGCAACTGAAAATCAGCTGGCTGACATATTCACTAAATCACTGGCCTTTGACTCATTCAGCATTTTGAGAACTAGATTAGGAGTGATTGATATAAATACTTGATTCTGATGACTGCTGATTTATGATTGTTCTGATTGGTATTCTGATTTCTGTTAGTTAGTTTTCGTATTCTGATTTCTGATTTCTGTTAGTTAGTTTTGGTATTCTGATTTCTGATTTCTGTTAGTTAGTTTTGGTATTCTGATTTCTGATTTCTGTTAGTTAGTTTTGGTTGGATTATTTGCTTTCAGTTGATTTTATTTCTTCTGCTGATTTCTGTGTTAGCCTTACTATTAGTTTGATTTGAGTATTTACTTTGCTGTGATTTTCTACCTGTTTTTATTTACTGGTTCATATATTGCACTTACTGTTTTATGCTTTTTAAGATCTGATCACCGCTCACTACTTCTGATGATCTGAATTTTTGACTGGGAGTTTTTACCTTATTTTGGTTTGGAAGTTGGTAAGCAGTGATTGACTTCGCTGAATCTGTTAAAGGGAAGAAACATTGATAATTGTTTCTCTTCCTCTAACTCCTTTACTGGTGTGTAGTTTCTTTTGAATAAAAATCCTCTTCAAAATTAAAATGTTACTTTTTGAAATAGAGATTATTTTATCTTCCTACAGTAATCTACCTCATATCAATAGTGTTTTTCAAAGTCTTGAGTCATTAGTTTGATTTTCTAAACCAAGTGATTGCATTTATCATATGTTGTATGGCTTTTGTTTTGTGAATCGTTCTTCCTTACTACGGAGAGTCATCTCCTATGTCTGGAAGATAATCTCACAGCTAAGACTCTTTAATGATTATGAAAAGGAGAAAGCTTATAAAAGATGCGCAGTGCGCCAGATAATTTAAAAAAGAGGCATAAAATGAGCCCAAAACTGAAAAGATGCGAAATTGCCAAATTGGATACACAAAGTGTATCAAAAATCAAAAACATGCGCAAAGCGCCAACAAATTTGAAAAAGAGGCATAAAATGAGCCCAAACCAAGCTTTCTTCCTTTTCAGATTATTAAATGTCTTAGAAAAATCTGTGCGCCACTTAATATTTTCAAAAGCTTGAGTCTTGAAAATCCTGATTTCTGATTTTTTACTTGGTAACACTATTATATCAGATATTTTTCTGGAACGAGGCTTGAAAGGATTTCTTTTTAAATCTAATGTCTTTTATTCTGAATCAGATTTTTATTTTGAAAGAGGTTTGCATCGATAAGGTGCCCGGGGTCGGAGCTACGAACGTTGATTATTTCCAACCTTTTCTGGATTTCAGCGCTGTCAATCGTCCTGTCATTGGTTTTCGAATCTAAAGTCAAGGAAAAAATTCTAATTTTCTCAAGCAGCTTAATCAAAAAAAAAAAAAGCTTCTAAGTGTTTTTGCTGTCAGTTTTATTCGTCTTTTTGTTATTTTGATTTCATGGTTGTGTTTTTGGGATCCTGATCGATCATCTTCATCCTTCATCCTTTTCTGCTTTTCTTCCCATCATCCTGGACGATACACCGATCGTCTTGGACGATCCTCTTCGTCCTGGACGATCCAAAATCATCCTGGATGATTCATTCAAAATCATACCCACTGCTCCTGCTGCTGAAACTATCCCAATTATTGGTGATCGTCCTGGACGATCCAAACATCATCCTGGACGATATGATCCATATCTTCCTGATCTGATCAAACGGTTGATATTGCACCAATTATTTGACATCGTCCCGGACGATCCTCTTATCGTCCTGGATGATCCACCTGTCAAGCCGCTGGACGATTCAACTTCGGCCCGTCCGACCTATTTATTGTAAATCGTCCTGGACGATCCACCTAATCGTCCGGGACGATACCTTTTCGTCAACGGTCGGCCAACTGACTCCTTGGGACGATCGCCTGTGTCTAATCATCCCGGACGATATCTGATCGTCCTGAATGATCGGACCGCCTTTTTGACCAATCGTCCAGGACGTCATAAATGTCCAGATCGTCCCGGACGATGTCACGATCGTACAGGACGATCAGGCCGTTTTCTTTATAAACAGTAATTTTCTTGAGATTTTTTCACACCAATTTTCTCCACTCCACTTCTCCTCCTTACCCTCTCAATTCCTTATGGTTGGTGGCAAGCGTTCCCGTCAGAAGGGTGCCAGTTCCTCCCGGGGGCCGGTTGATCCTCGCTTCCCTAATGCAGCCGATCAGGCTGCCTTTGAGTGATACTGCGAGGTGGGGATCACGCCTTCGAAAATAGTAAATCCTCGCACACTCACTTATCCAGTCCTTGATCTCTTCGCACACACTTCTCTTACCTTCATCCTTACCCTCGCTTTTCTCTTTAGTTCCGAACTTCTTCGGGTTTTCTTTGCGAACCTGCAGATTTCTACTGACTACTCCACTCTCCAAACTTCTTCGCATTTTCTTTGCGAACCTGTACAGTATAGTTTAACTATATTCAAGTTAACTATAGAAAATCTTTTCAACTCCTCTAAGCACTTAGAATAGGGATAAAATATAGGAACTTTAACTCCCTATTCACACAGCTTATGTACAATCTGAAGTAGCTGACTGTAGAAAATAGCCACATGCTCCTGGTGTTGCAAATCTGGTTTTGATGATGACAAACATGTTTCCAGTGTGTTTTGCTTGGCTAATCTATTTCAGGCACAAAAAATCGCGAGCCACTCAAGGCAACTCAAGATCGGGTCCAAGTGTGTCAAATGTATGATTTTTCCTTTTATTGAGTCAATTGTAATGTAACTGATTCCCTAGCTAAGTAACCTTGCACACACACACTCAGGGAGAGAGATTGAGTGAATTAGAGTTTCTGTTAAAATTTTGTTCAGATCGTCCTAGACGATTTTCACATCGTCCTGGACGATCCAGCCAAAACAGAAACCTCATTAGGGCGACTAAGTTGAGAGGGTCTGATTAAGCAGATCGTCCTGGACGATCTACGGATCGTACGGGACGATATGCCCAAATCGGAAATTCTCAGCCGCCAGATTAAGTTAGGCAAGTTTTATTTTAAGTATTTTGGTCTGATCGTCCCGGACGATACGTGTATCGTCCTGAACGATTCACTACAATCATGCCTAAATTAGTCTGGTAATTAAGGAAAGTAATTAATGTTTAATTGATACGATCACATCATCCTGGACGATCGCAGGATCGTCCCGGACGATCGTGATCATCTAGTGCATTACAGCTGTACGACCCGAACTGTGTACAGGACGATTTAGGGCCTTTTTGAACTAATCATACAGGACGATGTCCATATCGTCCTGGACGATCAAGTCATTTTTTGGTCGTCCAGCATAGATTTCTCTAGACGACCCGAACTGTCTTCTGGACGATTTTCCCCGATTTGCACTATTCGTCCCGGACGATCGCAGGATCGTACGGGCCGATATGAACAACTTTTTCTACTGATCGTCCAAAAGAGCCTAATCATCCAGGCTGAAATAGCTGAATTTGAACTGATCGTACAGGACGATCGATCGATCATCCTGGACGATCTTGGCCGACCAGTTGAGATTTAGGGCAAATTTTAAGCCCTCCTTTAAAAGAACTTTTTCTAATTTTTAGAAAAATCTTTTGCTGCCTTCCTTCTCTGAGAAACCTTAGAGAGAGAGAGAGAGTTGGGAGAGAGAGAGAAGATCTTGTGAGGGGGAGTTAGTGAGGGATTCACTAAGGTTGCTCCAAGAACGGATCAGAGTCATCTTCTCCACTCGTCGTCTTTCATCTAGTCGGTGTTCGTCGTGGGAGGATCATTCGCAAGAAGATCCGGGGTTCTCTGCCCGCTTCAGGTGGAAGCAAAAGGAGTTCGAAGGTTCTCTGCCTGCTTCAGGAGGAAGCGAAAGGAGGTCGGGTTCTCTGCCTCACCGTGTGGTGAAAAGGAGGTGATTGTACAGGCTTCTCCGCCTTGCTGTGGGAGCAAAAGGAGAGACACTTTTGTTTAGTGCAATACCTGGAGGGGAGGCTCCGGGGAGTGGACGTAGGTCAAGTTGACCGAACCACTATAAAATCTGGTTTACTTTTCTGATTCAGTTTTGCACTTTACTTTTCTGATATTAACTGCTTGGGTGAATATCTGTGGTTGATCTTTTTATCGTTGTTTTAATTCGTTTCAGCTGCACGTTATAAAAAGATTTTCATTGTTATCGTGAAATTTTTAAATAACCAATTCACCCCCCCTCTTGGTTAGCCTCGGGACTAGTTCACTAGGGCTTAACATCCCTATCGAACTTTCACCTGGTTCTCCACATCATTACAACCACAAGGACATCTACTTCATTGTAGTAAGTTCCTATAATTCAAAAAGGAGTTAGTAGGGAGAGCATTCTTATATAATCTCCACTAGAACAACTCAACTTTAGGCAGAAATTTGAATTTCCTGAAACAATTCAATGTCTCAGTAAGACTATTTTCAACACTTTCAGGTGTCCGTGAGCTTCCATCCAGGCTTTAAAAGAAAGAGCTATGATCGATTTGCCTGAATGCTATTTAATAAGTTCATTGCTATCTTCATTCAGATCTAGAGACACTTTGATTAACTTGATAACATATGTCAATTCTTCATTAAAATAGTTCTGCATCTCCAAACATTTCTAGCTATCGTCATCCGAAATAAACTTCTGGACTGATTTATTGTGAAGCTCATGATAATTAACATAAGTAGGCCATTTATTAAGAGGTTTATCAAAGATCGAAGTATCATTCATGATACTCACTTTGATTCCATTCACCAATTTCCATCTAACAATGTATTTTAAATACTTTGCTCCATCCACCAAAATTTTCCAAGATGGAGAATTTCCTCTTCTAACCATACCACTCCACACATCACTTCTATATGTTGAGATTATTGCAAATTAGTTTTCAAGACTTTATTTTTATAATCATGTGAGTTTTTGATGATACCAAAATCTTATTATTTGATTATTATTTTTCCAAACATATATTGGAAAGTTTATTTTTGTGTGTACTAACATTTTTCAGGAAAATCATAATCCGGACTGCTAGAGAATTCAAGACAGATTAAACTAGGGTTTATTATAATTGAAGTCTATATTTTTTATTTTTCTTGAGTCTGAGAGAGTGTGATTGTAATTGGGTAACCGCGCACACACAGAGAAGGGGAGTAGTACAAAACTTGCAATTTTTAAACTAATCGCACTATATGATTTATGATAGTATAGGATGATTTGTCTTAGGTGTTCCTCCAAAATTGATCTGATTGGCTCAAGTTTTGAAAAAATTTCTAAGTTTAGATCATACTGTATGAATTGTATTCATCCTGGAAGCCAATCAGAGTATGAAATTTGGCTCGTCCAGTTCGTCCTGTACGAATACAATAAAAATTTGATCTGATCGTACTGTATGAAATATAATCATCCTGGATGCCCATCAAAGTACAAAATTTGGCTCGTCTAGTTCATCCCGTATGAGTACACGAAAATTTGAACTAATCATACTGTATGATACGAGGTCATACAGACACTGATCAGAGTACGAAATGGGGTTCGTACACGTTCATATAGATGAAAGTTTTATTTTTTGAACTGATCGTACTGTACGATATGGGTTCACATAGATGCCAATTAGAGGATGAAATAAGGTTCATACCAGTTTGTCTCATATGAGCTGGGCATTTTTTGAACTATTCATACGTACAAAGTGCGATCATACTATACTATATTCATCCGTAAAACTTGAAATTTTTAGTTTTTGGATGTTTTTTTATCCTTTGTATATAAGAGTCCTAAAAACTGACTATCTAATTAATCTTCTTCAAAAATTCTCTTAGTGTGCCTTTGAGTGTGAGTGTTTGGGAGAGATTGTGAGATCGGAGTGTGACAGATTTAGTGAGGGGGAGTTGTGAGGGTTTCACAAGGTTTTCCAAAGTGAGGATCTCTCTATCTTCTTCAAGTTTCTGCCATCTCCTCTGGAGGCTGTTGAGAGAAGATTTTCAAGAGAAGGTTCGCTTCTCTTCCGACAGCAGGAGGGTGTGAAAAGATGTTGGTACTCTGCCATCAGTAGGAGGGTGAGAAAGGACGGTAGGTTCTCTGCCTTCACCAGGAGGGTGAAAAATGATGATGGTTCTCTACCACACCGGGGTTTGGTGGAAGAAAGGAAAATTATAAGGGCTTCTTCGCCTTGCTGTGGGCACTAAAGGAGAGTCACTTTGGTATAGTGCAATACTTGGAGAAGGAGTCTCCAGGGAGTGGACGTAGGTCTTGTTAGACCGAACCACTATAAAATTTGGTGTCTTCAATTCTTACTTTTACTGCATTTAATTTTTTCACATTTACTTTAATTTTTTTGTGGTTGAAAAATTACTTTCAAAAATTTAGTAGTGTGATAATATTTAATCAAACAGTTTTAAGAAATAACCAAGAAGAAATTGAAATTACCAATTCAGCCCCCCTCTGGTTAGCATTTGGACATTAGCTTTAGGTTTAACAATCTACTGAGCTTCAACACCATATTTTGAGATGATAGAACGATTACACAATGAATTAGGATTTTGAATAAATCTCCAAGTAATTCTTGACCTCATGGATCCAACCTTAGTAACTCAAGAATGAAGGCCCAATCCACCAAGTGACTTTGGTTTACAAAGATCTTCCTATGATACATAGTGTAAGCCCTTCCTACCTTTATCTTTATTCCATAAGAAATCTCTACAAATTTTATCCAATTCATACAAAATTCCTTTAGGAACCAAAGAATGTGTAGATAAAAAGATAGGTAGTGAAAGAAAAGAACTTTTGATCAGAAGAACTCTTCCTCATGCATTTAACCTTTCCAACACATGGTCTAAAATATTTTTGAAATTAGAATTCACAAGCCTTCTCAATGCCATCTTCACTCCCAAGTATTTCATCTCTTTCACTATCTTGAACCCTAACTTCTTAGCTATTTTCTTCTTACAACTTTTCTTCACTGAATTCTCAAATAAAATTTGAGATTTCATGTTATCCACTTTTTGACCAGTCCACCCACAAAAATCCTTCAAGATTTTCTTTAAACATAGAGCTAATCTCATGGAAGCATTAGAGAATACCAAAACATCATCGGCATATATTAAATGTGTAATTTTTTTAGATTTAGGGGATACTTTATACCCAACTCATCACCCCTTTGATATATTGCATTAGAAAGAAGCTGGGAGTATAGAATATACAAATAAGGGGATAATGGGCATCCCTGCCAAAATCCACTTTTAGCATCTATCCAACCTGTTCTTCTCCCATTAATGAGTATAGAAAATCTCACCTTTTGAACACATTCCATAACAAGCATAATGAGTCTTGGAGGAAAACCAAACCACTTCAAATATTTACTAGAGTTGGCCAACACATGCTATCATATGCTTGTTCCATATCCACTTTTATCATCATAATTCCATTCTTGCAATTAGAAAATCAGAACTTGTTGAGGATTTCTTGAGCCAATAAGCAATGTTCCGACATAGATCTTCCAGGAACAAAGCAATTTGATCTTCAGTAACTATTTTGGGCAAACAATACTTCACATGATTCATAATCATTCTAGACACCACCTTATAGATTGATTGACACAAACTAATTGGTCTGAATTGTAAGGTCTCCAATGGATTCTTCACCTTTGGGATTAACACAATCAACGTGTCCTTCCATTCAGGATGCATTTCTCCACAAGTGAAAAATTCATTCACTGCTCTCCACATGTCTTCTTTAATAATACTCCAATAGAACTTGATGAAAGAGGCAGTTATACCTTCCAAACAAGGCGATTTGTTATTCCCCAAGATTTTTATAGCTTCCAGCATCTCATCTTGCATAAAATTAGCATTAAGTATATTCCATTGATCATTATCAATTCTTTGTTGACTCCCTAATTCAGGACAGTCCAAAAGGCAACACTCTCTCTGCTTCCATTTTTGATTGAAGAATTTAAAAAATGTTGCTTCAACTTTTTCTTGATCAACCACTAAGCCCTCAACTTCATCATTTATTTGATTAATTTGCTTCCCATTCCTCTTAGATAAAGCATAGTCATGAAAAAACTTAGAATTGGTGTCCCCTTCTTGTATCCATCTTTTCTTAGCTCTCTGATTCTACCAGGTTATTAACCGAGCTAACGTGACATTAAGCTCACACACTTTGCTCCTTAACAACAAAAAATCCTACTGATTAAGACCATCTTCATAATTTTCTTTAATTTGCAACTCCATAATCTCGTTCTTCAAAGTGTCCTTCAACATGGATAGATCCTTTACTTTATTCTTGCTCCAATAGTACAAAGCTTTCAGAGCTCTATTCAGCTTCCTTTTCAGAATTTCAACATCATTACCAAAATCCTTCCTTTTCCAAGCTTTAGGTACTACATTCGATGCAACAGGGTAAGATCTCCACACATCCTCAAATCTGATATATTTCTGAATAGGCCTCGAAGCCACTCTCGCCAATTGTCTCACCAAAGCATACGGGACTTACTGAAGAGCTACAGAGTTCAACAAGCATCAGTCCAACCTTTCCAAAATCTTGAGTTGCCATCCTTATTATTACACCAAGTAAATCTTGCTCCAATAATACCTGCATCATGCAAATCATTGTTAGCTAAAAAGGATTTCATCTCTTGAGGGCCTTGGGAGAAAATTAACCTCTTTCCCTCTCTTTTATCCTCCTTGGAAAAAAATGTAATTAAATTCCCCTCCCGTTATAGAAGGAACATCACTAATCAACACCTTATCAAGACTCTCCCATAAACATCTTCTAGCCCACACATCCTTACTCCCATAAACCGTTGCAACATTCAAACATCCGTTATGTGTAAATTGGAAGCACCCAAACACAGCCTGAGAAGAATTAAAAACAACCTCAAAACTACCCTCCAGAAGTACTAATAGCAGGATGATGAAAAAAATCCCACTCCTCCCCAATAATCCTATTCACATCATTTCAATCCAAGCTAGACAACTTTGTCTCCACCAACCCAATGAAGAACACCTCATTATCCCTCACTAACTCCCTAAGATATAGAGATGCCTCTTTTTTTGGCTCCTCTATAATTCCAAAATAAGAAAGAAAACATCACAAAACCAATGGCGAATGGACCCCAGCACCAAGAGTACCGCCTCTATCTCCTCTTCTTCTTCTTGGGATATCGTCAATAGGTCCTAAAGATTTAACTTCTTTAACAAGCTTAACTTTATTTTTCTTAGAGGTTGCATCCATAACACCACTTGAAGAAGAAACATGCTTCTCAAATTGAACATCAACCTTCTCCTTAACATAAAATTCTGCAGAAATCTGCTCAGTTATTTCTTTAGGAGTAGTAGAGCTTCCATCAACTGGCATACTATGCTTCACCATTTTTTTTGAAGAGATGCAAATAGCATTAATAAAAGGAAAAACTATTACAAACTAGAAAACAAAAGCAAAATGAGCCCTTTGAACCTATCATAATGGATATGTGATCTACTAATTCCCATTTTAAACCCATTGGGGTGATGGGGACACCAAACATTTAAACAACCTAAAATGTTGGTTAGTATCCGAGAGTTCCCAAAAGATAGAGAATGCCAACTAGTAAGAATCCTATATGTCATTACTTTAAATCCAAAAAGGCAAAAAGAACCTACAAGAGAAGCAAAAAAATAAAAAACAACTATCAAAAATACACAAATAAGCTCAACTACACCCAGATAAACTCCTAACGAGCATCCACCAACAGCCATAATAACCACAAAAATGTTGTCTAGCTTCAGATTAGAGAAACAATCTTGAATCTCCAAATCTTAAGCAGTTGGAAATAGAAACTTGCAGCAATGATTTTGAACCCTGTCTTCAAATACATGCCTGCGATCTACTAGACTTAATAAAGTCTGAATATCCAAATCTGATATATTAGATTCAGGTTCAATTCAACAACTAACCATTGTTCTGAAATAACCTGAAGCTTCGCTCTTAAAAGTTCCTTCCCCACGCCAATCACTAGTATCAATCATCCAGCAAAAATATTAAAAGGTTCTGCCACAACAGGCTTCATATCAGTTTTCCTCTTCCAAGGGAAATCCTCAATAGGTCCTAAGAATTTAAGTTGTTTAGTGCTTTTTTGTTTAACACTGTACAAACTTATATCCTTATTGCTATCAACAATACAAGAAGAAGTTGAACTCTTATCTTAGGAACTTCTCACTTAGGAGAAGACACCAAAAATACTTGCTGAGCTCCCACTCCACTACTTTCAATTCCTTGCTTATTAATTTCCTTATCTGTAGTTTCAGAATTAGCCAAATTACCTTCAGCATCTTTCGCTACCATCCTGAAGCCAACTTCCATAGTAGTTTGAATACCGCCATCTAATACTTCTGGTTTAGATAAATTTCCATTATTTTTTATAAAAATCTTGGAATCACAAACACAACCAACTCCACTAATCAGTTCTTGGAACAAAGCTGAATCCGGAATATTTCTTCAAAAATAGTGGTCATATCACTCGACTTTTCCTAAGATAAAATATTAAAACTATTAGTAGATGCCAGCTTCACACCCACATTCTACTCTTGAGGTTTCACAGAATACCTCTGATTCAAAGAATCAACATTCTTGATGCCTTTCCCAACATTTCTACTATGTTTTTTAAACTTCACATGCATCCAAGGACCATACATGTTTTCAAAATTTGTAACATCAGATTTCCCCTCCAAAACCTTCGCAGCCTTATATGAAGCCTCCGCCTTCCCTTGGCAATCATTACTCTCCACTTCTTTAATGTCATTCACTTGACTTTTAAAATCAGGACACATTCCAACAACATGACCTATCTTACCACATTTGAAACAAAATGAAGAGATTTTTTCATATTCTACTTTCTGGAAGAATTTACCATAAATACCTTCTATCTAAACTACATGAGATAAAGTAGAGTCCAGATCTATACGAACACAGGCTCTAGAAAATTCCCGCCTTCCCAATTTAAACATGTTTCCATCTAAAAACATAGGAACCCCTTTCTTGGACACAATCTTAGTAATATTAATCTCATCCCAACAATGTAATGGTAAATGAGGCAATTGAATCATAATTGGAGAGGATAGACCTTTCAATGACATAGGAGAAAATTGAGGTGTCCATTTATCCATCCCAATAACATGACCTCCCACATACCATGGTCCTCCACTAAAAACTTCTTCCATAGCTTGGGTTGAATGGAAAGAGCACAATATCCAGTCAAGGCCTAAAGAAGTAAGATGAAAGCTTCCAAATTAACTCCATTGACGCCTCAATTCAATACTACAAAGAGAAAATGGAATTGTTTTACCAAAGACCTTAACTACAAGTGACTTCTGGAGTAGCTGAAAGTTTTCACATTCCTTATGAGCATTCAATTTTGATAACATTAGCATTCTCTAAATCATCAGCATCTCTTTCCATGTTATTTATTCTAATTTGTTGAGTTCTAACCCAGACATTTCTTGATTCAACCTTTATAGCAGCATCCTCCATCCTAATATCAGAGCATTTTATAACTTTAGGAATAGAACCCTCAACCACAATCTCTGTATTCAAATTTTCCTAATTTACAGGATAATTATCCTGATTTTCTGGAATAGAAGAAGCAATCAAGAAATGATTAACTTTTAAATTAAAACCTAAAGATGTTGAAGCTTCAAAATCATTAGCTTGAGCATCAGATGTAATACCCGCAATGGTGATGAATAGAATACCTTAGGAGAAATAATTATCTTCTTCTCACTTGAGATTTGAGCAACTACCATTCTTTACCCTTTCCTTCCACTGGAATTGGATCATGAGCAGGAGGAATACGTCCTTCATCAATCACCAAAGGATGTTGTATACAACAAGCATTACTGAAATCGATCATCTCAATTCATGTTGCTTCTACCTTTAGATCCCCAACGAAGGTTAGGAGTCCTGGCAGAAAGGGGAGTGGAGGTGTTTAGAGGTGTTTCGGTCATCAGAAGAAGATGACTGGCAACCCTCCGCCACCATAATGGAACAAACAAGGATAAGAGGAATGGGAAATTTTGAAAAAATGGAATTTTCTCTCTCTAAAATCCGGCTGAAAAAAGACTTAGTGAGAGATCTGATGCATAATCTTGTTCATCCTTCACCAGTCAAGTGGTATGATTTGTAGGAGAAATAGAATTAGAATTCAGACTATTACATGCTTCCGTGATAGCACATTTCACACCTTATTTAATCTTCATGTTCTGATTAGCATGAAAGTCAGTATTTTGCTTCAATTGCTCATTGCCCTGTTCTTTATCATCCATATTCTCCATAAGCAAACTAAATTTGTTTTCATTCATATCATTCTCACCATCTTCTTCAATTTGAATGGCATTAGACATACCATTGCCTTCAGCATCAACCCGAGAAGGAATATCTTGCTTGTATTTCATGTTGAGCTCTTTGCTTCTAACAAATCTCCTCTTCCTATTTTGAAACTTCACATGAATCCACAACCCATACTCTGCTTAATCAGAATGTTTTTTATTCAAGCTGCCCTTGCAAATTTCCTTTGAAGAAGAAATTATGGCCTCTTTATTAAGAGACGCAATATTATCCACCTCAATAACTTTATCAGGACACATGCTAACTTTATGCCCAATTTTCAACAATTATAGCAAAAAGAAGAGATTTTCTCATACTCTATTTTTTTGATAAAATCTACCACCCAAACCATCCACCCAAATTCCTCCTGGCAATTTCTTATGTAGATTAATTCGCACACAAGCTCTTGCGAATTCCCTCCTTCCCCATTTGAACATGTTACCATCAAGGAGCAAAGGGACACCAACCTTAGAAGCAATCTTTGTAATATTCATCTCATCCCAACAATGCAATGGGAGATGAAGCATTATTATCCATACCAGAGAAGATAATCCCTTCAAAGAAAGAGGGGAGAAAGTAGGTGTCCATCTATCAATCCCAATAATGTATCCACCCACATACCATGGACCTCCACTCAAAATACCTTCCAAAGCTTCATATGAATGAAAAAGACATAAAATACAATCTAACCCCAATAAAGTTAGGTGGAAACCACCAAACTTGCTCCATTGCTTCCTTAGTTCCATATAATAAAAAGGAAAAGGAACATTGTCACCTAAAACTTTCACCACCAATGAATTCTTCTACACTTGGGCATTGGCATTCTCCTGATCTGAATTGTGCTTGAAGCAAGTCCATCTTCCAACATTTCAGTAGAAATAAAATTTGGATTTACTTTTAAATGTGGATTAATATTCCATGAGTTTGGCTAATTCTTAACATTCACAATATTCTCAACCAAATCGATATTTTTAAACAAATTAATAGAATCATTAGCATTTTTAGTCACTACAGGTTTGGATGGCACTAAAGAAATGAAATCTTGATTAAAATTATTTTTTATTCTAGGATCAGAAGAATCAGAAGTATTAGGAGTGATAAATATGTTAACCTTCAACGTCAAACTAGAAGATGATGCTTCAAAGTCATTCTTTCCATGATTCAGACTCATTAATCCAAGATGCATAGACTTAGGAGTTACTTGATTATTTACAATCGTATTTCCTTTACCTTCAACCATTATTGATCGCTGCACTGGTGGACAAAATCCCTCTCAAATCTACAAAGCCTAATTCCTTAGTTGAGCATTATGTGATCTTCCTTCGAGCAACGACGTCTGATCTTTGTAGCTACCAAATCTTCTTTCGAACTATTGTGGATTTGTTGAAGCATGAAGAAGAGAAGGAGGATTGACAGCCAGCGATCGCTGGCAGTCCTCCTCCACCACTTGAAACTTCCTGTGAAAAAATAGGAAGAAGGAATTTTGAAAAACCTTTCTCTCGCTAGAAAACACTCAGACTTTCTCTCACTAAAAAACACTTTGAAATAACTTCTCTCTCGAAGAATGTAAAAGGCATCGGTTCTCTGCCGCATCGAATTGGTGGATGAGTGTTTGTAAGGGCTTCTTCACCTTGCTGTGGGGGAAAAAAGGAGAATCATTATTATTTTAGTGCAATACCTGAAGAAGTCCTCACGGAGTGGACGTAGGTCAAGTTTGGACTGAACCATTATAAAATTTGGTGTTCTTCTATTCACTTTATTTTTTTTGCATTTTTATTTTTTAATACTTTATAGTTTTGTGGTTGAAAAATATTTTGTGATAATCATATCTAATCAACTACATATTTTTAAGGATCATTGATTAAGTTTTCTAGAAATGGTTTTCAAAAATCCAAATTTTTTTTAAATTACCAATTCACCCCCCTCTTGGTTACCCTTGGGACAGTTCTATTAGGTCTAATAACCTACACAAACTTTTAAGTGGTATTAGAGCCTATTTAAAAAATTAAAGTTTAGATTACTTTTTAAAAAATGATCATGGCTTATTTTGGAAATTGAAACACTACTGAAGGATATTTTATCACTAGACCACCTTTATTCGATAACATTCCATTTGATTTTTGGAAAACTTACATGTCTACTTTTCTGTAATTAATTGACTATCGCTTGTGGAAGTTAGTACAGTATGGCTATACTACACCTACTAGACTTATAGATGGCATTAAAATTGAAACAACATTTACTGATTAGATTATAGAAGAAAGGGAATTAGCACAGTTGAATGATAAATATTTAAATAGTTTTTTTTGTGTATTAAAATCAGAAGATTATATACATGTTTCAACTTGCAAAACTGGAAAAGAAATTTGGGATAGACTTTACATAACTTTTAAAGGGACAAATGAGGTGAAACAATCTAGATTGAATATTTTATTATATGACTACAAACTATTTTGCATGAAACCAGATGAGTCAATTGCTGATATGTATATATGTTTTACTCAGATTGTTATCTCATTGTATGCTTTAGGTAGAGAACTAACTATATCTAAAAAAGTAAAAAAAATCATACGTTATTTACCTACTACTTATGATGCAAAGATAACTGACATAATTGAGTCAAAAGATCTAAATGTATATTCTATTGACAATCTGCTTGGATCACTGATTGCTTATGAGCATGGAGTAAATCGAAGACAGATTGATGCATGTGATAAGTGGAAGGAGAAGAATATTTTGTTAAAAGTGGATGATTTAGAAAGTGATCAATCAATACTTGAGAATGAAGAAGATATTGTACTCATGACTAGGCAATTCAAAAGTTTCCTAAGAAGAAAGCAACAGAGATATCAGCATTGGAACAAGGGTAAGTTCAACATGAATGCAAAAATTACTAATGACGACATTTTTTATAAATGCAGGAAGCCTGGACATATTAAGATCGATTGCCCAAATCTTAAAGCTAATCCTAGCAAAGAGAAAGTTGAGGAGAAAATAAATATCAGGAAGGGCAAGAAAAGATTGTAGAGAGCTTTTTAGGCTAACTTAGCTTCAGACTCCTCAGAAATAGAAGCAAAAGAGGAAGTCACCAACATGTGCTTGATGATAGATAAACTTGATCTTTTGGATCAAGAGGAGGTATGTGACTTATCCTATGATGAATTATTTGAAGTTTCTAAGAAAATACATAATGCATATAGGAAACTCAAAAAATTGCATGCTAGTCTTAATATCGAATATTTGAATTTATAAAAAGAGCATGAAAATTTGAGAAAAGATCATGCAAACATAGATAGTAATTACATGGCCTTACTTGATGAATTTGATGATTTGAATAAGAAGCATGAACATTTGACAACATCTTATATTGAGATTGAAAATGATTTTAAAGTTTTTATGGGTAAAGCTGAACATAGGGAATTTGATTTGAAAATTGAAAATTTAATTTTGAAAAATGCAAACTCATACCTAGAAATAAAAATGAAGGTTTTAATGGAAAATAGAATGGCTCCCACACTTGAATAATTTTATAAGTCTAAACACAATCGCACAAGTTCAAAACCTAGGAAGAGATATTATAACTCATATAGATTAATAAATCCTTTTCCTGGTGTGAAATATTTTTCATGTGGAATGTTAGGATATATATCCCACACTTATACTATTTATAGTAGAACACAATTAATTTGGAGACCTAAGATCCATCAAACACAGCATATTAAGCATGCATCTAGTTTATCATTGCCAAGAGGTGAACCTAAATTTAATTGGGTTCCCAAGTATAACGTTTGATGTTTTTGTAGAAACACTCTCATACAAGCCCTCATGAGATAATTTGGTACATGGATAACTGATGTTCAAAATATATGATTGGAGATATAAATCAATTTATAATACTGGAAGCCAGGAATGAAGGCAAGGTAACACTGGGAGATAATACCAATAGGGGAGTGGTAGGTACAGGTATGATTGGAAACAAGCATAACTTTTTTATTGAAAAATATTATTGGTAGAAGGCTTAAAACATAACCTGCTAAATATTAGTCAACTTTATGATAAAGGTTTTAATATAAAGTTTTTACCTACAAGCTATATTATAAGCCAAAAATGGAATTGATGGGTTACATGAAAATAGGGTAAATAATGTTTACATGCTTGATTTAAATTATGTTAAATCTTTTAATGATTTTTATCTCAAAATTATCACTGATGAATCTTGGTTATGGAATAGAAGACTTTGTCATACAAGCATGAAAAATCTTAGGAAGATTACATAGAAAGAATTTGTTAGAGGCATACCCAAGTTAGGCTTCACTAAGGATTACATGTGTGATTCATGTTAATTAGGAAAACAAGTAAATCCTCCTTTCATTCAACTAAGGATCTTAGAACTAGCAAAACTTTAGATGTCCTTCACATGGATCTTTTTGGACCGGTTAGCACTGTAAGTCTAGGAGGGAATGTTTTTGGATATGTAATTATTATTGATTATTTAAGATTCATTTAGATTAGATTCTTATCATATTAGAGTAAATTATTTGATGAGTTTAGAAATTTTTCTACTTAGTGTGAGAGGAAGCTAGGTTGAGAAATTCTTATAATTCAAAGTGATCATGAAGGAGAATTTGAAAAAAAAAATTTGAAGTTTTTTTATAAAGAGCAAGGAATAGATCACAACTTTTCAACTCCTAGGACCCCTCAACAGAATGGGGTTATTGAAAGAAAGAACAAAATATTTATAGAAGCCTCTAGAGCCATGTTGGCTGAATATTCACTTCCTAAATATTTTTGGGCTGAAGTAGTTAGTACTGAAAGTACGAGATGCGCCAAGAAGGGGGGTGAATTGGTATTTTAAAAAATTCAACCCTACACAAGAGTTCTAATTTTTTTATTTTTAAAAGATAACTCAACAAATAACGTGCGGAAGCAAGTACAACGTTCACAATGATGATATTGATAATTCAATTTTAAATTTCACAACGCAAGATTTAAATCATGATTTTTCACCAAGCAATTTAATGTACTAATTAAGAGCATAAAAAGTAAAGTGCGGTAAACAGGAAAAACACACCAGAGATTTTTATAGTGGTTCGATCACTTGACCTACATCCACTCCCTGGAGTCCTCTACTCCAGGATTTGCACTAGTAAAAGTTGATTCTCCTTTTGCCCCCACAGTAAGGCGGAGAAGCCTTTACAATACTCACTTTCACCTCCCTCGTGCGGCGGAATACCAAACGCTATGTCACCCTCCTGGTGACGGCAGCGGACCTTCTCCTTTTTGTCCCTCCTAGAGATGGCAGAGTACCTTGACGATGTTGATCTTGAAGTGACTCTTTCCATGAGAACTTTCTTGAAGCTTCCCAAAGCCACAAGAGGAGCAAAGCATGAAGCTAGCTTGGAGCCACCGTGTGATCCCCTCACACTACTTCTCCCTCACGCTCAAGCTCACCTTCACCTTCCTCTCTCAAGCCATGGATCTCTCCAAAAACTTCTCTCTAATGAATCCCCTTCTTTCCTCAAAGCCTCTCACAGCAAAAGGATAGATCAACAACCTCTTAAAAAAATTTTAAGTTGTTTTTATATCAGGCTTCAAAAAACCCTAAAAGTTTTAACTTTTGCATTTCAGTTCGTACAGTACGATCTATAATCGTACAGTACGATCAGTTCAATTACAGCTCCATCCAGTACGAGTACAGACGAATAATTATCAAATTTTATACATATCGTACTGTCCGATATGTATATTATACAGGACGATACTGTTGATTCGTACTGTTCGTACAGGACGAACTGTGGGACGATCCTTGGGATGAAAGAATTCGTCTCTGTCAGTCGTCCAGCACTCCTTCAGTCATACAGTACGATTAGTGTTTTTCAGGATATTGTCCTGTACGATACGAATATAGTCCAGGACGAATAGAACAAAAATTTCTTGGTTTCGTCTGATACGATCGATGGGACGAATGAAATCGTCTCTGTCAGTCGTACAGTACGATATATGATCGTACAGTATGATCGACCTTTAAATTAGAAACTAACATTTATTTCCTGATTAGGGAGATAATTTTGGTAAGTATTAATTAATCGTACAGTACCATAATCATCGTACAGTACGATCAGTTCAGGAAATCAAAATTAAGAACTTACCAAACTTATTCTGGCGGCTAGGGTTTCTCAATTGTATCTTATCGTACAGTATGATAGGTATCGTACAGTACGATTAGATTATAAATTTAATCATCTAAAAATTAGCCGTTAGCCTGAGTATTGTTAATTAATCGTATAATATGATATTAAATCGTACAGTATGATATTCTTTTAAAAATTTTTTTAACACATTTAAAATACTTCTCCCCCTGTGTGTGTGCATGGTTGCTCCTTTCACATGCATGCTTCTGTGGCAGACTCAAGAAAATAAAAATAAAAAAATAAAAATTATAGACTTTTCAACATCCTATTCTACCCGGTTTGAGTCTCCAGTAACCTTGAGCAGTGTGCATCTGACCTGAAATGTTAGTGCTCATATACAATGATTAAGTATTTGTAATCTAAAGGAAGTCTATATGGATTCAGTAAGTATTAGTTGTCACCATCAAAATTAAGTGCTCGGGATCCTAGATTTAACAAGTACAGCTTGTTATATTCTGAATAGGGAGAACATTAGATCTAAGTTAAATAAGACGTCCTATGAACTTCTTAAGGGAAGAACACCTAACCTTTCATATCTACAAGTCTTTGGATGTAAGATGTTTATTCATAATAATGGTAAAACTCCTTTAGAAAAATTTGATCCTAAATCAGATGAAGGAATTTTTCTAAGATATTCTAGTGTTGGGAAATCCTATAGAGTTTTTAACAGGACTTTGGTAGTTGAGGAAACCACTCATGTAGTTTTTGATGAATCTGATATTTTTGGAGGGTCTTAATTAGAAGAAGAAGATGTTGAAGAAATAACCCAAGAAATTGAAAATACAAATCTTAAAGAAAGGGTTAAAACAAAAAATGCCTTGCCTAGAGAATGAAAATATTCCTAAAGTCATCATAAAGAACTGATTTTAGGAGAGCTGAGTGAAGGTGTTAGAACTAGGCAAGGATTGAGCAAAGAAGTGAACCACTCAACATTTATTTCAATGATTGAACCCACTAATATAAATCAAGCACTTTGTGATGAATTTTGGATTCTAGCCATGTAAGAAGAGTTGAATCAATTTGTTAGAAATGAAGATCAAAGTGTTATTGGAACTAAGTGGGTTTTCAAAAATAAGATAAATAATTTAGGTGTAGTGGTTAGAAATAAGGCAAGATTAGTGGCCAAGGGGTACAATCAAATAGAAGGAATTAATTTTGAGGATGCTTTTCCCCCTGTAGAAAGACTTGAAGTGATAAGGGTGCTACTAGCCTTTGCCTGTTTTAAAGGATTCAAATTATTTCAAATGGATGTTAAAAGTGCTTTTCTTAATGGCGTGATTAATGAAGATGTTTATGTTGAGCAACCCCTAGGTTTTGAAAATTTTGAATTTTCTATTCATGTGTTTAAATTGAAGAAGGCATTATATGGACTAAAACAGGCACCTAGGGCTTTTATAAAGGATAAGCACATTCCGACAAGAAAGATTTTTTGTTAAGGGGAGTGTGGACACCACTCTCTTCATAAAAAAGGTAGGAGATGAAATACTCATTGTTCAAATATATGTTGATGATATCTTATTTGGATCCACCAATAAAAATCTTTGTGATGATTTTTTAAAAATAATGAGTAGTAAATTTGAAATGAGTTTGATGGGAGATTTGAGTTACTTTCTTGGTTTTGGCATAAAGAAGAAAGAGTATGGGACCTTTCTTAGTTAGTCAAAATATATTAAGGATATACTTAAGAAGTATGAAATGGATAAAGCTAAACCAATAAGTACTCCCATAAGTTCTTCAAGTCAATCAAATAAGGATTCTAAAGGTAAATCTATAGACCAGAAAAAATTTAGAGGGATGATTGGATCATTACTTTATTTAACTACAAGCAGACCTGATATCATGTTTAGTGTTTGTCTATGTGATAGATTTCAAGCTGATCTAAATGAATCTCACCTATTTGTTTTTAAAAGAATTATGAGATATCTTTTAGGAACTCAAAATTTAGGGATTTGGTATCCTAGGCATAGCTCCTCTTTTGAAATAATTGGATATTCTGATTCAAATTTTGCAGGATGTAGGGTTGATAGAAAGAGCACTTTTAGGACTTATCAATTAATAGGGAACTCCTTAATCTCTTGGTCCAGTAGAAAGCACAATTCAGTAGCTCTTTTTCCTGCTGGAGCAAAATACATAGCCTTAGGGAGTTGTATGGCACAAGTTCTATGGTTAACATAACAACTAGTAGGCTTAGGTTTTTCAGTTGGCACTATTCCAATTTTCTATAATAATACAAGTGTCATTTGCATTTCAAAAAATCCTATCCAACATTCTAGGACTAAGCATATAGACATTAGAAATCATTTCATTAGGGATCATGTCACTAAAGGAGAAATTGAGCTATATCATGTAGCAACTGAAAAATCAACTTGCAGCCATTTTCACAAAACCACTAGCTTTTGAAACTTTTAGCACCTTAAGAACAAGATTGGGTGTTATTGATATTCATGCTTAACATTTGTAATTCTGCAAATTAAATTTGTAATGTATTTCGTGTATGTTGGTGTTTATGATTGTTCTCTGTTGTATTTCATAAATGTTGGTTATTTTCTTCATTTTGGTTTTATTTTCTCATTAGTATTTTGTTTTATTTTCATTTTTGTATCTTGTGGATCTTGGATTGATTTGTTTTTAGAAAAGAGTTTTGTTTATTATGTCTAAAGTTCATTTTCCATTTGTACTATATGAACCACTTTTGTACTATGCGAATTTCAATAGATCTTACATGATATTTTTCCAGAGTTGGATAGACAAAAATGTGTTTTTTTTCTGGCATATTGAACTGTACGTTGACATCATCAGCTATACGATCATTTATTTTTCGTATCTACAAATGAGATAGGTACAATCCATTTTTATGTATGAACACTTTTTCGTTTGTATGATTATGTTATCAATCTGCATTCAGATGAATTCATTAGGCAGGTATGATTATTATAGCTTGATCATCCTGGATGAACACCCATTCGTCTATACGATCAGAATGGTCAAAAGTCGTATGAAATGACACATTATAAATGCAACTTTACGAAAAGATGTTTCACTGCAATAACTGTTCTTAACCATTTTTGTTCGTATGTATGAACTTTAGTTCATACTATATGAAATTTTGGATCATACATACGAACCCAAATCATATTGTACAATCATGTTTGAATTCTTTAAATTGGAGTGTGTTCTTTGAATTTTTCCAATCATTTTCATCTCATGTCCCTTTCAACTCTTGTATTCGAACTTCATTCCATATGGAAAGTAATAGCAAGCAACCACGAACTTTTAAGGGTGGTTCATCTCATTCAGAATGAGATGACAACTTTCTATTAAGGGAACATGAACAAGCTTATGATCGGTTCATTCAAGGTAAGATTACTCCCTCTCAACTTCTTATTCAAGAAGATATAAATTCTTCAATCATGCATCTTTTTGACTAAACTAAGTTTTCATTTATTCTCACTTTGATCTATGCTTTTCATTCTAACACCTTCTATTATTTTCTTGCCAACTTGAGAATGGGAGAAAATAATACCATTATGTCCTCTGATATCCTTCATCAACGTGTGGAAATAACTTAAGAGGTTTTAGGGACCTTCCTAAATCTTAGGACTGAGGGGATTAGGGCTCATTCTATGGCTTCTATAGGTGATTTTGATTGGACTGATGTTAATCAAACTATTAGGGGTATTCATTATGTTCAACATTTATCCCTACTTCAGTCTTTGAATCAAAATGTAAGGATTATCCAGTATGTTTTAAGAACCTTTATTATCCCTAAAGTTGGAGATCGAATCATTATCACTCCCTTTGAAACACTCCATTTCATGAAGCCCACTTGATTCTAGACTACATTCAAAATCTCACTGACATTAGAAACCCTTCCACTAGGAGGAAAAATAATGTGGCTTTAGGATATTTAATTGCCTATAGTTTTTACAAAAAAATACAATCTTATCCATCATGATCCTCCAAATAATCTTCCTTGCTATTTTACCAATACTTCATTTCTTATTCTTTCTCATCGGGATCAAGGGGAAGAGGAGAAGAATTTGATGAAGAAGGAGGTCCTACACCTGCACGTACACTAGTACCTACACCTGATCCTGCTTCTGGTCCATAGCATAACTTCTATCAAGAAATGGTTCAAAGATTTGATTGCCTCAAGACTCATTTTGATCAACTCTTTAATCATATTGAGACTCGCCTAGATCAGCAGGATGCTAAATAAAATAAAGACATGGGCTATGTTAGAGGACAGGTAGATTCAATCAACACTAAAGTAGCTACCATCAATAGCTACTTTACAAAGTGGTATCTTCCTCAGCCACCTTCAGATCCAGATCATCCACCTCCAGCGTATTAGATTAGTTAGTTTAGTTAGTATTGATGTATGTTTTGATTTTCTCTTTATGTTTATGTATTCAGGTGTTTTATTGTGGATCAATTTTTTTTATTAAATTAGTTATTATTTTTTTGAATCTATGTTATGTTGTTGATTGGAAATTGATTGCAATGATTGACTTGTGATATATTCTTAATTCTCTCAAATTGCTTATAAGTTACTATCTACTAATTTACAAATGTTGATCTAAATACTAAAAATTTTAAAAGTTTTTACACTATAATATTATTTCCTTTGTCAAAATTTTGTTCATCTCAAGTTTTTTTTAAATCAAATTATAATTAGGCTTAGGTAAGGAGATCATCTTCAGTGTTCTAATAGACATATATCTTATAGTTATAATTGATGCAAAAAATATTTCTCAATTTTCATTTACTTTCTTATTCACTGTGTTGCTTTTGTTGTTATCTATTGGGTTGATTATTGCTTTAGATCGTGGAAAGAACAAAATGTCAAAAGAAGCACAAAGTGTGCCAAAATTGAAAAGAGGCACAAAATGAGCCCAATTGGAAAAGATGCGCAATGTTTGCCAAATAAAATTGAAAATCAAAAGATGCGCAATGATCGGCAAATTTGGAAAGAGGCATAAAATGAGCCCACACTACATCTAGTTCTTTCCTGTATAAAGAAAAACCCTAGCACTTAATAATAACTTCAACTCATGAATTTGAAACTAATTGATTTTTATTCAATTCTTATATTACATTCATTATTCTATTTGATATACATGCTTTTTGAACGAACATTGACCCTGATCAACTTCTCTTGTCTTAGTTTATTTTTTGATTTAAAATATAAGGTTTTCAAATCAGGAATTTAATGTTGTTTTTGCAAATTTCTTAAATTCCCTTCTTTATTAACTATCAGATTAGTTCATAGTATCTTACATTTCCAGGGAATTCTCCTCTTTTTGTTGATGTCAAAAGTGGGAGGTATCAAGTGTGAATGTTTGAAGTCTTATTTTGTTTGTGTTAGTCTTGTGTTGTTTTGTGTTTTGTCTTGTGTTGTTTTGTGCTTGTTTTTGAAAATTTTTAATTTTTAGTCATTAGTCTTGTGTCTGTGTTTTAGTTTTTGTTTGTGTTGTTTGTCTTATCTTGTGTTTGTGTTTTAATTTGTAAGATTTTTTTTATTTTTTATCAATTGAGGGGAAGCTTAGGAGAAAAGAATGTTAAGTAGTAGTTCAAACAATAATTATTTTGCATCATCAAAAAGGGGAGATTGTTGCAACTCAGAAATCAAGATTGAGCTTGTGATTTTTGATGATAACAAAACTAATTATTATGCCATTTTTGTTTTCTATTCCTCCTAGCATAAATTGAAAATTTCTATTTGTTTTTATGTGTATTAATATTTAAGGGAAATCATAAACTAACCCAGACAGCTGAAGACTTCAAGAAAAGTTAGAATAGGATGCCATGTAATAGAGTCTGTAAATCTTTTTTTTTTATTTTTTTATTTTCTTGAGTCTGAGAGAGTGTGATTGTAATTGGATAACCGTGCACACACGCTCAAGGAATGAGAGACTGAACTTAATTTTTTAATGCTAATAATACTATACGATCTATAATTGCACTATATGATTTGACTTAGTGTTTTTCTCTAAATTACAGTTTTTAAATCTGGGCTTGAATTTTTGAACTATTCATAATGTATGATACAAGTTCATATAGATGGCTAATAGGGTATAAAATCTAATTTGTACCAGATCGTACCACATAAAGCCCTGATTTGTTGAATTATTCATATTATATGATGTAAAGTCAAACAGACGTCTGATAGGGTATGAAATTAAGTTTGTACCAAATCACACCAGAAGAACTTATTAATTTTTTAAGCTATTCATATAATACGATATGTATTCATATGGATGATAAACATTATACAAAACTAGGTTTATACCAGTTTGTAGAAGGATTTTGGAACTATTCGTATGGATAATTGATGATTATACTGAAGATCTGATGTCAGTTTAGTTGAATTTTTCAGTTTCTGGATAGTTTATCATGCTTTTTCTATATAAGGAGTCCTAAAAACTATCATTTAAGATCTTTGCTATGAATTTCTCTTGAGAGTGGCCATTGAGTGTGAGTGTTTGGGTGAATTTGTGAGAGTAAAGTGTGAGAGATCTACTGAGGGGGAGTTGTAAGGATTTTACAAGTTGTCCCAAAGCAAGGATCTCTTTATCTCTTTACATTACACCTGATATTAACTACACATATGACCACTATATATATTAAATGAAGATTTGGTATATTGAAAAAATCATAAAATTATTGATGAAGATAAATCATTAGTAATCCACATTCCATTTAAACCATCAATCCAAACTGAAGAATTTATTGAAGAACAAGTGAAGTAAATTCTTTTTTATTAAATATAGAAAAGAAAGAAAGTATAGAAGAAAAGATATCATGAGATGGGTTCAACGATCTCCTCTACACTCCTCCTTGAAATTACATAATTACTTCCACAAACATAAGCCAAGCACTTTAGTGTAATGTCTCTAGTACTTCTCTAAATTCTCATAGTTGTCAAATCTAAGAAAAGAATGGATAAACACTATGAAGATTGAAATTAAGCAAGTGATTGAACTTCTCTACAAACATTATAATTGGTCTATTTAAAAAAAACATAAAAAATAGATTTTGGCATCTCAGCGCTCGAGAAGCTTGCACGGCGGCACCCATAAAATGAACTAATGCCACATCACTGAAGGGTTTCCTCTATTGAGGCACTTGCTGACATGGACCCATTATTTAATGAATTGATGTATCACTTTGTTGGTAGATCATGGCCTGAATGATTACAATAGTAGTGTCATAACACTGCTGATGGTTGAGCACCACGGTGTCCATGTGGCACTCCCCTTGATTTGGTAGTGCTGGAATTTGGCACCGTAACACTACAGATAAAGAGTGGGCTTTATAATGCGAATTCCTTTGACACTATGGCACTGTTAAACAAAGATTGGAGGCAGTCATGTTAATATTTGAGCACTCCAATGATGTTAATAATAGCTGTGCGGTACTATACCATACTTAAAAATTTTATCCATTTTCTGTATTTTCTTGCACAAACATTGGTAGAATAACACGTTTTCACTAACAAATTAACACATAAAATATAACATTATTTATACTTATCAGTTAGTCACTAACTTCATATCATTCCTTTCTCTAAACATTGATTATGAATTTTCTAAGATATAGATGCATTTATTTTGGAAATTTACCATAAATTTTAGTAAGGCTTTGATGAGCTCAAATTTTTAAGGTTTAAACCTTAAATTTTCATTGACATTGGGTATAAATTTTATGCCATTTTTAGTTCCTTTTGTTTGTTAATTAGTAAATCCTAATTTTACCTATATAACTCTAAGTACTTCATTAAAAAATTAAATAAAATGAAACAATATATAAGATAAATTGTAATAAAACATAAATCAACAAATATTTCAATAAAATTAAAATCACCTTGATAAAACCAAAAAATTAAAAGTTAGAGAAATTTTAATAAATAAGTAAATTAAAAAAATAAAAAAAAATCTCGAATGACTTTAAACTCTTATAATCATCATTTGAGGTTACTCATGACCTCTGGTAATTATTTCAAGTTGAATTTAGATAATTTGATTAAAATAAATAGTCTAATTATCCAAACTAAAAAATTAATTAATTCAAAATTTTTCAATAAATCATAATAAAATAAATAAAAATCATAAAAATAAAAACTAAATTACATAAGACTCTAAATAAAATGAAGAAATAAAATTAATTAACCTCTAAAATTTCAAATAAAAAATAGAACGTTAAACTTTGGTCAAACCAATCAATAAAGGATAAAAGAATAATAAATTAAATGACTAAAAATAACATAAATAATAGCTAAAAAAATAGTAAACATAAATATGTATGAAAATAAAAAGTAATTAATCAATTTTAAATTATTTCAAAAAAAATATAAATTAGGTGGTGGTGGTTGAAAGTACTGGTGAAGAGCAAAAAATTGATCGCTAAACTAGGCTCTATCTTCCTCGTATTACTGCTACTATAAATGGCCCAACTACATAGTAAATTACTAAAAATATTTATTCAACTGCACCTCCAAGCAGTCAAATCACTCTACCATCATGTCACAGAGCTAGGATTAGTATTTAGGAGCTAGTGCTGGTGCTCCCCTTCCTCCTTTGGCTTAGGATCCACCACATAACGACCATGGTGATGTTTGTCATTATAAAGTAAGTGAAAAGTGCTATTAGAGTAGAAAGGTGGTAGGTGATTGGGTGGTGCAGGATATTATAGGTTGTATTAGGATTCCATGATATAGGCTATGAGGCATCCTAGTGTTAAGTTCTGCATACATTTAATCCTTGGATCTCTAATACATATCACATACTTAATGTTGTGAATAATAAGGTATGCTGCATTGAACTCAATTTCTATCATATTTAAATGTGTCAAGGGATCGAAGAGGTGTGATGTTGACCCTATCTCTTTTTTTAAGAATGATGGAGTTTTTATAGATATGTTGAATAATACGTGCATCTTAAATAAGTGTGAGGACTAAAGGAGCATGAATATTTAGTGGAGTCACTCTAAGTGTGATGTTGGCTTGTGTCCAGTCATGGTCAGGGATAAAAACTATGGAGTGAGATTTGAGACCAATAGTAGAGAGGCATAGGATTTAATCAAAATCTTTATAGGTTCTTTTTATGGGTCTCCTACAGATAAAAGATGAAAGTGTTGTGCGCTCACTATTGACTCTTAGGCTGAAAAATAATTTGAAAAGCAATTCAGAGTTGAATGGGAAAGCTAAGGTTAAAAGAAATCATAGTGTGGTGCTAGTAAAGAGGCTGAGTACCAAAAAGTTAAGAACTTCCTAGTTGATAACTTTTGAGGGAGTAATCCAAGCAGCCTTATACTTGTGGTAGGCTTCTTCATCTATAGCTTATTAAAATCTTGGATCTATAAGATGTCAGGAGGAGTTGCCTATAAGAGCTCTAAGAGAGTAAGAGTTAAGATTGAGAAGAAGGGACTAAGAGTGTTAGAGTTAAGATTGAGAAGGATGAAATGTGTGCTTGAAAAGATTAAATTCTCTTTCCTTAAGTAGAAATCAGGGACACCATACAGTATGATCAGAAGAAGTTCATTCTTGCAGTCCAATCAGTCAAAATGTTTGGTCAAATCATACAGTATGATTATCAAAAACATATTGGACGATCTTCATGAAAGTGATCATCCAGAGAAGTCAGCCTGTACGATCTTTGACTAATAGATCATACAATATGAATGGGTGTTCAAACAATATGATATATAATTAAATATCATATCAGTGAATTGAATTCATCCAATGGTCTGTGCCACGTGCATTGTACAATATGAAATTGGTGTTCATATGGTATGACCATGAATAGTTGATTCAATCAGGGCCAATGGGTGTGCTGAGCGGCGGTAATGTGGGGATTTATTAAGATAATATAGTACGATGTAGATCGTATCGTATGATGTAATAAAATTTTATTATTTCTATGTGATGATAAGGGAAAAAATTCAATGAGCAAATTTCACAAACAAACACACATGAAATAAACCACAAATAGAAATAACCAAATACAATAAATAAAAAATAGAAATATATAACCTAAAACATATACTAAATATTTTCGTATCCTTACCTCATTTTCTTTAAGCATTGACATGAATGACACCAAGTCTAGTCCTAAGTGCACTGAAAGTCTCATAATTAAGAAGTTTTATAAAAAAATGGCTGCTAGTTGGTTTTCTGTAATTACATGATGCAATTCTATGTCTCCCTTGGCTACTTTTTTTTTTAAGAAACTGCATAAAGAATTTTATTAAGAACCAACTACTTACAAATAAATTCCACCTTTTATAATGACAGAAAGGAAGGAGTAATTTTATTACAACTTAAATCTTCCAAAAAAAATCAGAAAAGAGCTAAACTAGCACAGAAGTCTGCTAGCTTATTACATTCCCTATTCACAAAAAGAAATAAACTTGCTTTAAAATCACTAAGAAAATCTAAATCATTGGGATTTAGACTTTCCACTTTAACATCCACCTTATTCATTAAATTCTAAAAGAATTTGATAACATTGTAGTTATCACCTTCTATGACAATACCTTCTGCATCAAACATCCAATCTTGAATAAATTTTTTTAACAAAATGATAGAAAGAATGTCAACTTGAGAACAATCCCAATGTAGTAAACTAAAATTGAAAGCACTTAAGAATCTGCCTTTACTATTTCTGAAGACTCCACCTATACTAGCTTTGTTTATACTTGTCAATGATGCATCCACAGTAAGTTTGATCCATCCAGGAGGGGGAGGATGCCAAGACAATTAAAATAGCTGACCCAGCTGATTAGCATCCCAGTTCTCCCAAACATGATCTAAAGGAAAAGAACCAAGAATATTACTAACAGAATTTGCTGCAATGTAAGAGGCACTCTCATCCAAACCACCATGCACAATTTTATTCATGCTCTTCCAACAATAAAATACCACTGAACAATACATGTTTCCCAAAAAAGAATTAAACTTTGTACATTGCTATAAGTAACTGGTACAATCTTCAAAGGATGTAAAACCAGGAATAACAAATCCACATTTAGCAAGACAACTAAACACTTGATTAAGCTTCTCACAATGTACTTCCAAATGCTTAACATCTTCTTTGGCATCACAGCCTCTCGGGCAACCATCAAACTCAACAAGCTTTCAGTAGCAAAGGAAACCATTTGAGGGAATAACATTTCTATTTAATCACCACCAAAATAACTCAATGTGAGGCCTCAATTTTATTTTCTTCACCCAACTTCAGTAAAAATCTTCGCTCACATCTTCAAATAACCTTTCCATAGCTAAGGCTGAAATGGTTTTGCCAAAAAATTTGAATAGGATTTACAACTAATCATTAATCACATTTGAATGAATAGGTACCGACAGAATCATTTTCGCTAACTGATTGCCAAAACATTGCTTTCGTTTACAAACATTCCACTCTCCATTAGTAATAAACACCGACAGATATTCAGTTTCCTAAGATAAATTTGCTACAAAAGTAGGCCACTTCTCTATACATCTATCCATGATCCATGTATCTTTAATCGTATTAATATTCACACCAGTAGATACTCTCCATCTTACAATAGGATGAAGAAACATTACTCCATGTAAAATAATCTTCAATGTAGATAAAGAATAACTCCTTTTAGCAGTCCACAAATCCTCCCCATACTTAGCAGTCAAGGTTCTATTAAGAAGAGAATATGGCTTTGAAATGAAGTTCCAAGCAAATTTATCCCTCAAACGCTGATTTTCTCCACTACCAATTGCAATCCCCATCCACCTTTCCTCTTTGCCTTACACAAAATGTACCAAGCAATATAATGTATGCCATACTTACCATCATTCTTATGCCATAAATAACTCCTACACATTTTATCAAAATCATTCAAAACCCCCATAGGAACTAATGAATGAGTTGACAAAAATATAGCAAGAGAAAGAAAAGCTGAGTTTAGGAGAGTTAACTTTCCTGCTAGAGAGATGAACTTGTTCCCCCAAATGTTCAATTTGGTTGAAGCTTTCTCTATCAGATTTTGAAAATCTAAATAAACTTGTCTTCTCAATACAATCTTAACCCCCAAATACTCCATTTCCCTCACCGTCTTGAAACCCATCTTCTTTGACAGCATTCTACATTTCCTTCTTTTAACCGACTTCCCAAACATGATAGAAGATTTAAGCACATTAATTTTTTGTCCAATCCACTTACAATAGTCATTGAGAATTCTTTTCACTTTCTTCATGTTCTTACAATTTGCTTCGGAAAAAATAATAATATCATCAGCATACATTAAATGAGAAATCAACAGGTCACTAGGAGCCCCCTTAATACCAACATTCCTTCCTCTTTGAGCAAACATATCTGTTAGCAATTGTGAGCACATAATAAAAAGATAAGGTGATAATGGACACCCTTGCCTAAACCCACTTCTTGCCTCAATCCATCTTGAATTAATACCATTGACCATAATAGAGAGCTTTGGATTTTCCACACACTCCATAATAAGATTTGAGAACTTCCTTGGAAATCCGAAACTATCAATCACAAGATTAAGAGTAGCCCATCCCATGTTATCATAAGCTTGCTCCATATCAATTTTAATTGCCATTAACCCCTTCTTCACTTTAGAATATCTCAACCTATTGAATAATTCTTGGACAAGTAAAATCTGATCAAACATAGATCAGCATTTGACAAATGCATATTGAACTTTTGAAATAGTCTTTGGAAGCAAAAAATTCATCCTATTTAATAACATCTTAGCTACAATTTTGTAAATAAAATTATAGAGGCTTATAGGACGATAACTATATGGCGTCAAAGGATTCTTCACCTTCAAAATCAACACCACACTAGTTTCCTTCCATACATGACACATTTTACCGTCAGTAAAAAAGGACTTAATAGCCCTCCAAACATCCTCTTTGATAAAATACCAATATTCTTTAATAAAGGAATAGGTTATCCCATCGTTACCTCATGACTTATTAGCCTCCAACTGATTGACAATCGCATCCAGTTCCTCTTTTGGGAAATCCTTTTCTAGCGGCAATTTGTCAACATCATCAATCTTCGAACAAGGAGCAGACAAACCTGTTAAACAACCCTTTCGTTCCCTCCACTAATCTTTAAGGAAATCATAAAAATTTTCTTCCATCATTCCTTTGCCTTCAATCAATGCCCCATTTCTAACTTTCACTTGACCTATCCAATTTTAATTTCTCCTAGCCATGGCTAATGCATGAAAGAATCTATAATTGGAGTCACTGCTTTCCATCCATTGGACTTTTGCTCGCTATTTCCACCACATGCTCAGATGGCCAAGTGTAGAATTAAGTTCAATAACTTTTTTATTTTAGCATACATACCCTCTGCTCCGATAGACCACCTAAATTGGCTTCTTCTTCATGTAGCTTCAGAATATCCTCTTTAAGCTTATCCTTCAACTCATATAAGTTCCAGTGTTTAGCTTCACTCTAGAAGAGTGAAGCCTTTAAAGCTCTAGGAAACGTTTTGTTCAACACATTCACCACATCTCCCTTAACAATTTTTTGCGAAGATTGAGCAATAATAGAATAAGATGCAGGATAAGTTGCCCAAACATCTTCAAACATCAAAGTTTTTCTCCTCCAAAAACTAGAAGAAAAAATATTTAACATAATAGGACAATGGTCCAAAGCCACTCTGGCCAAATGCTTAACAACCTCCATATTCATATATTTTAATGTAGCATAATTAATGATACACCGATCCAATCTTTCTAAAATTCTAGTTCCACCACATTTATTATTACACTAACTATATTTAGGATCAACTGTAGCAAGCTCATGAAAATCACAATTCCTCCTAAAAGAAAGCATATATGAGGCCCTTAAGAAAGAACAAACTTCTTACCTCCGCTTTTGTCTTCTTGAGATAAAATACAATTGAAGTCTTCTCCTACAAGAGATGGGATTGATCTCCTTGAAAGTGACTCCAAGCTATTCCACAAGTTTCTTCTTTTATAAAAATCCCTACTCCCATACACTGTAGCTACCAACCACACCCCTTTATTAGCTATGTTAAGTTCACCCACAACTAATTGCAAAGATGCTTCTAAAACTGAAAAGGAAGAAACATCTAATTTCCAGCAAACCATGATACCCCCAGATAAGCCTTTCACAGGTAAGAGAAAAAACCCCCACTTATCACCATTAAAATCCTTGAATTCAAAAATATATATAGAGGAAATCTTTGTTTCAACTAAGCCAATAAAAAGAGTATCACAATCTTTCACTATCTCCTTCAAATATTGAGAGGCTTCTCTTTTTCTAGCCCCCTACAATTCCAAAAAATGATGGAAGTCATTTAAGGTTGAAAGTGGGATTAGCCCCACTAACTTTTTTCTTCACCAATTAAACTTTTCTACTACGAGGGATTAAGTTAATGTTTTCAAGGGATCTCAGCTCTTTCAGTAGTTTGAACTTTATCACACCTAAATTGTTACCCTCAACCTTATCAGGAGAGTGAAAACCTCCTCCACATTCATCAATTAATTCCCCCTCTTCTTGTTCGCTACTAGTAGAATTAGCCAGGTCCACCAAAGTATTCATATTCTCATCTACAATCTCCGTATCAAGTAACTTAAACATGTTGACATCTGCTGGTAAAGCTACAAAATCCTTACCAACATCAGTTTGCATAGAAGTCTTCACCACTTGACAATTTGTAATGGCTCCATTTAACACATTCACCATCTCACCCTCACCTTGCTCAATACCTCTTTGTTCTTCTTCATTAACCACCGACAAAGCATCACATTATTTCTCAACACTTTTCTTCATTTTAAAACCATTTACAGAGATATCCTTTTGCTGTAATTTCTTGACATACATAAGAGCATCTTTGTTGGGGATATCTTTCTTCTTAAAACATCTAAAATTATTTGAAAAAATTTTCCTCCTTCCATAATTCACATGTATCCAAGTACCATAAGAAGATCCCTTGTTATCTACCATCTGCTCTGCCTTGTCCCCAATACCTTTTGCTAAATTTGAAATTTCAACATCCTCATTAGAACTTGTTTTTTCCTTCACAATACACTCATTACTCTAATGTCTAATTTTTCCACACTTGAAACAAAATGCGAAAATTTTCTCATATTCTAGCTTTTGAAAAAATCGGCCTTCCTTTCCTTCCACCCACACGCCTATGGGGAGCTTCTTATCTATTTCAACATGTACACAAACTCTTGCATACTCCCTTCTTCCCCACTGGAACATAATCCCATCTAGAAAAAGAGGTAGACCAACTAAAGATGCAATTCTTGATATATTTACCTCATCCCAACAATGAAGTGGCAAATACGACATTTTCACCCAAATAGGAGATGTTAATTCCGTCAAAGAAGTAGTAGAAAACTCAGGAGTCCACTTTTATATACCCACTATATTCCCATTCACAAACCACAGACCTCCAGATAATGCATTTTCCATAGACTCTTAAAAAAATGAGCATAAAACCCATTCTAACCCAAGAATCGTTAGATGGAATGGTCCAAAGTGCATCCATTACCTATGCAACTCATTCCCAATCATCTAAACTGGTATATTTTTGCCAAACACCTTCACAACTAAAGAAAACTATATCTTCTCAAAATTGATTTTGAAATTTGGTTCATACAGTTTCACAGCCAAACGATCCTCTGAAATTATTGACTCATCTTTGGAAAAAATAATTTTAATATTAGGACGCCTAATCCATGGATTACCAGATGTTACTTCCTCCCTACCTTTAATTCCTTCACAAATTTCTTCTTGAACATTATCGCAAACATTTGATACCTCCTTCACGGTCTTCAAACCTGCAGAATTCACCTTACTCTTCATAACCCAAATCTATTCACAAGAAGCTTCATATCTGATGAAGATGATGCTTCAAAGTCATTTGGTTTTCTCAATAATGCGATATCACCATTATCATGATGAGTCTTAAACATCATAGCATTATCAACTAATTTACCTTTACCACTAACTGGAGAAACCACCTTAGCACAATCGATCTTTGATTCTTTAAAAACCAAAGGGCCTTCCTTGATAACAATCTTCTGAACAAAATGTGAATCTACTTTATGCAAGCCATGGGAGATTTGATCTATAGGATTTAGGGCACCAAAAGTCATAGTCAGTGGATCCGATGCCATGTGCAGAAGATCTTCCAACCAAAGCGGAAAGAAGGACTTTCGAAAGTTTATTAGGGATGTTAAGCCCTTATGAACTAGCCCTAGGCTAACCAAAAGGTGGGGGGGGGGGTGAATTGATAGTTTTAAAAATTCTTAAGCAAAACTGATTTTGAAAACCTTTTTGAATGTTTTAAAATAATTACAATAGCACATTGATGTGGAGTTAATTAATTAACAAAAAAAATAACTTTAATCACATGATCATCCATAGAAAAATAAAGTGCAAAAATTAAAAGCCGAACAGTAAGAGAATGAACACACCAGATTTTATAGTGGTTCAGTCAACTTGACCTACATCCACTCCTCGAAGCCTCCCCTCCAGGTATTACACAAAGACTTAGTGACTCTCCTTTTGCTCCCACAGCAAGGCGAAGAAGCCTTTACAAAAACTCCTTTTCACCAACCCCGATGAGGTAGAGAACCCAAACTCCTTTTGCTTCCTCCTGAAGTAGGCAGAGAACCCAAACTCCTTTTGCTTCCTCCTGAAGCAGGAAGAGAACCTTATCTCATTTTGCTTCCTCCTCAAGCAAGTAGGGAACCTCGATCTTCTTACTGACGATCCTTCCCATAGAGCCACCAAAGGTCAAGGGTCGACGACTGGAGAAGACAACTCAAATCCTTTCTTGGAGTAACATTTGTGAACACCTCACAAACTCCCCCTCATAAGATTCTCTCTCTCTCTCCCAAGCTCTCCCTCTCCCTCTCAAGACTCTCTCAGGTGAGGACAGTGGCAAAAGATCTTAGTCGTAGCAAACAAGAGATCTTAAATAGAAGGGTTCAAAAATTACCCTAAAATTTAACTTGCCGTTAAAGATCGTCCAGGACGATCTGTCAATCATCTTGTATGATCAGTACAAAAATAAACATATCACCCTATACAATCTGGTTCTTCTGGTTGATTAGAAGATAAGGTTTATTATGGTTATCTGGGATGATCCTGCGATCATCTTGGCCGATTAGTTCTAAATCAGGAATATCATCCAGCACATAGTTTGGGACATCCAGGAGAAAAGTCTGGATAATTTAAAGAAAATGACTTGATCGTCTAGGATGATATCTCTATCGTCTTGTACGATTAGTTCAAAAATTCCCAATATCATCTGATACATAGTTCAGGTCGTCTAGGATAACTATGTTGGATGATTTCAAAATAAATAATCATCTAGGATGATAAGTCTATCGTCCAGTATAATTAGTACAAAAAGGAACATATCATCCAGCATATAGTTCTGGACATCCAGCTAATTGAGGAGTATCATCCAGGATGATTTTGCGATCGTCTAGGATGATATGATTGATCAATCAAATCTTAATTACTCTCCTTAATCATCTGACTATTTTAGGCATGATCATCCAGAATGATGAGTGTATCGTCTTGTACGATTAGATAGAATTCTTAAAAATAAAAACCTACCTAAAAGAGTCTGGTGACTAAAAGGTTTTGATTTGAGCATATCATCCCAAATTATGGGAGGATCATCCAGGACGATCTGCTTAATCAGACCGACTTAACATGGCTACCTTAATTAGGGTATTTTTTTTCAATGGATCGTCTAGGATGGTATTACTATTGTCTAGGATGATATGAATAAAATAGAATAGAAACTCTAACTAACTAAAAATCTCCCCCTGAGTGTGTGTGTGCAAGGTTACTTAGCTTGGGGATCCTTTATATTACATTTGACTCAAGAAAGGTTAAAAATTACATTGAAATTAAAAGATAGACTGACTTGATCTTGAACTGGCTTGAATTGCAATTGATCTTGTGAACCTGAAAGGTTAGTATGTAAGGCAACTAAAATAAATGTGTAAAAATGTTTATTATCATCAAAATCTTGAATCCAAATTTGCAACAAGTTTGATAACAAACAGGAGATTCTCTCTTTAGTAATGGGAGCTTCTCTCTCTAGAGACGGGTTCCCAATAACTTCACGTAATACTCAACCAATTATAGTCTCCCTTGGCTACTTGATCTCGAATGAAATGGGGTCAAATCTAAATAAACTTTGTTTGAGAATGCTGGATTTGATATTTGAAATGTAGATATCACTAGTGTTTTCATACATGATTGGTTTGGTGCCTATAGAAAATCTAAGGTCAAGAATTTATTGCTTTAGCCATAAGACTTGGGCAACATAGCTTTCTACTGCTGTGTACTCTACTTTAGAAGTAGATAGGGCACCATATTTTTTCTTTCTACTATACCAGGAAAATATAGATTGGCCAATGAATTGATAGTTCCAGAAGTGCTTTTCCTATCTACTCAACACCCTACAATGTTTGAATCAAAAAACCCTATGATGTCAGAGGTGATGCTATGTCTATGATACTATATTTCTATGTTTTGGGAAGCTTTCATATACCTAAGAATTCTCTTCACTATAATCATATGGGATTCTTTTGTATCAGCTTAGAATCTAGCAAATAAATATATACTAAAGAAGATACTGGGTCTACTTGCGGTCATATAAAGAAGTGATCCTATTATTCCCCTATATTTTTGTAATTTACTGATTTTCTATCTACATCCTTATCAAGATGGATAGTTAAGCTCATGGGTCTATTTATACTTTTTTGAACCTTCCATGTTAAAGTTTTTTAATATCTCTTTAATATACTTAGTTTGGCTTAGGAAGGTACCACCATCCTCTTTCTACTTTATACTAAATCCAAGGAAGTAGTTCAACTCGCCCATTATGCCCATCTCAAACTCCTTGCTTATAGTATCTAAAAATTCCTTACATAGGTTTTCAATTGTAGATCCAAATAGTATGATATAAATATAGATTTGTACTATGAGCATATGATCTTTTATTTTTTTAAGGAATTTGGTGGTATCTACGTTACCCTTAATAAAAGATCTATCTAGGAGAAATATGCTAAGCCTATTATACCATGCTCTCGGTGCCTATTTCAAACTACATAAAGATTTCTTTAATATATAGACATAGTTAGGAAAAGATGAATTTTCAAAGCCTGGAGGTTGTTTTATATAAACATCTTTCCTAATCACCCCATTAAGGAAAGCACTCTTCATGATTATCTAATACAACTTGAATCCTCTAAAACATGCAAATGCTAGTTGGACTAAAATAACTTCTAGTCTAGCTATAGGGGAAAACGTCTCCTCAAAGTCAATACCTTCTATTGTATTATACCCCTTAGCCACTAGTCAAGCCTTATTCATAATTACTGCTACAATATCATTCATCTTATTCTTGAATACCCATTTGGTGCCTACTACAGTTTGGTCTCTAGGTCTGCGAACCAACTCCCAAACATCATTCCTAAAAAATTGGTTGAACTATTCTTGTATATCTAGGATACAAAATTCATCAGTTAAAGCTTGATCTATAATTATTGGTTCCACCATAGAGATAAAAGAAGTATGACTAACTTCTTTCCTATGGCCTCGCCTAATTTAACCCTTATTGGGATCTCTTAAAATAATCTCCTTAGGATGACTAGATGAGTATCTCCATTCTCTAAGAAACTCTTCCTAAGGTTCTTCTCTATCTTGTTGCAAATCTGGTTTTGATGATGACAAACATGTTTCCAGTGTGTTTTGCTTGGCTAATCTGTTTCAGGCACAAAAGACCTCGAGCCACTCAAGCCAACTCAAGATCGGGTCCAAGTGTGTCAAATGTATGATTTTTCTTTTTATTGAGTCAATTGTAATGTAACTGATCCCCTAGCTAAGTAACCTTGCACACACACACTCAGGGGGAGAGATTGAGTGAGTTAGAGTTTCTGTTCAATTTTTGTTCAGATCGTCCTGGACGATAGTTGCATCGTCCTGGACGATCCAGTTAAAATAGAAACCCTAATTAGGGCGACTAAGTTAAGAAGGTCTGATTAAGCAGATCGTCCTGGACGATCTTTGGATCGTACGGGACGATATTCTCAAATCAGAAATTCCCAGCCGCCAGATTAAGTTAGGCAAGTTTTATTTTAAGTATTTTGGTCTGATCGTCCCGGACGATACGTGTATCATCCTGGACGATTCACTACAATCATGCCTAAATTAGTCTGGTAATTAAGGAAAGCAATTAATGTTTAATTGATACGATCACATCGTCCTGGACGATCGCAGGATCGTCCCGGACGATCGTGATCGTCTTGTGCATTTCAGCTGTACGACCCGAACTGTGTACAGGATGATTTTGGGCCTTTTTGAACTAATCGTACAGGACGATGTACCAATCGTCCTGGACGATCAAGTCATTTTTTGGTCGTCCAGCACAGATTTCTCTGGACGACCCGAACTGTCTTCTGGACGATTTTCCTCAATTTGTACTAATCGTCCCGGACGATCGCAGTATCGTACGGGACGATATGAACAACTTTTTCTACTGATCGTCCAGAAGAGCCTAATCGTCCAGACTGAATCAGCTAATTTTGAACTGATCGTACAGGACGATCTCCCGATCGTCCTGGACGATCTTGGCCGACCAGTTGAGAATTAGGGCAAATTTTAAGCCCTCCTTTAAAAGAACTTTTTCTAAAACTAAGCAAAAAATATTTTGCTACCTTCCTTCCCTGAGAAACCCTAGATAGAAGAGAGAGTTGGGAGAGAGAGAAGAGATCTTGTGAGGGGGAGTTAGTGAGGGATTCACTAAGGTTGCTCCAAGCATGGATCAGAGTCGTCTTCTACGCTCATCGTCTGTCGTCTAGTCGGTGTTCTTCGTGGGAGGATCGTTCGCAAGAAGAACCGGGGTTCTCTGCCCGCTTCAGGTGGAAGCAAAAGGAGTTCGAAGGTTCTCTGCCTGCTTCAGGAGGAAGCGAAAGGAGGTCAGGTTCTCTGCCTCACCGTGTGGTGAAAAGGAGGTGTTTTGTACAGGCTTCTCCGCCTTGCTGTGGGAGCAAAAGGAGAGTCACTTTCGTTTAGTGCAATACCCGGAGGGGAGGCTCCGGGGAGTGGACGTAGGTCAAGTTGACCGAACCACTATAAAATCTGGTTTGCTTTTCTGATTCAGTTTTGCACTTTACTTTTCAATATAAACTGCTTGGGTGAATATCGTTGGTTGATCTTTTCGTTATTGTTTACTTGTTTCCGCTGCTAAGTATCGAAAAGATTTTTGTAGTTATCGTGAAATTTTTAAATAACTAATTCACCCCCCCTCTTGGTTAGCCTCGGGACTAGTTCACTAGGGCTTAACATCCCTATCAAACTTTCATATCTCCTAGGTTAACATTCTCTACTCCATGCATAATCTCTACATCATCATCATATACTAACCTAAGATGAACAAATTTGTCAGGTTTAAAAAAAATAATATGGGTTGACTCGTCTACAACTAAGGTCTTCTTATTAATGATCCTATAGGCTTTACCAATAGAGGAAAAGCCTAAGAAGACTCCTTCGTCGAACTTAGAATAAAACTTTCCTTGAGGAGATTTAGCATTGATGAGAATAAAGTGCTTACACCTAATGACATGCAAATGTTAAAGGTTAGGTGTCCTATTTTCAAGTAACTCATAAGGTTTTTTGTTCAATATGGATCTGATATTCACCCTATTCAAAATATAACAAGTCGTATTCACTAATCCTACCTAAAAGTATCTAGTAAGGGAATATTATATTAATATAGTCCTAATAGCTTCTACTAAAGTTCTATTTTTCCTTTTATTTCTTCTATTCTATTGAGAGGTCCTATGGAAAAAAATATGTTTAATCCAAAATTCCTTAAAAAATGATTCGATTCTCTCATTCTCAAATTCTCCACCATGATTAGTATGGATAATAGATACCTCATAGCCCAATTTTCTTTAGATCTAGGTGGAGAATATTCTAAATTCATCAAATGATTCATTTTATGAGTTAAGATTCTAACTTACGTAAATCCTTAATAGTAATCTTCAATCACATATCCAAAACTTTTTTCACATGAGCTGGATGTACTAACGGGACCAAACAAATCCATATAAAATATTTCTAGTGGCCTTGTGGTTGAGGTATCCTTAATGGAATGAAAAGATGACCTAGTTTGCTTCCCTAGTTGGCAAGCATCACATAGATGATCCTTAGTGAAATCTAGCTTGGGGATGCCTCTAACCAAATCTTGCTGGGTTATCTACCTAAGAGTATTCATACTGGTACGACATAGTCTCCTATTCCATAACCATGATTCATCCAAAATAGATTTCAAGAAAAGATTATCAGAATTATCAACACAAGACAAATCAAGTATATAAACATTGTTTATCCTTTTTTCTGTCTAACATAACTTTTCCATTGAAAGAAATTAGCATCTATTAGAGAGAAACTTAATGTCAAAACCATTATCATATAGTCGGCTAATGCAAAGCAATTTTGTTTTAAACCATCTACTAAAAGAATATTTTTAATGATAAAATTGTTAGATTTTGTAATAGTACTTTAAGCCACCATTTTCCTAGTGGTGTTTTCACTTAGTGTTACCTTGCCTCTGTTCCTGGCCTCCAATGTTAAGAACTGCTTCATGTCTCCCATCATATGCCTGGTGCAGTCATTGTCCAGGTACCACATACTCTCACTAGGCCTTTTGGGAGAGCATCCTTATGGGGTCAATTAATGATTAGATTTTAGAACCTAAGCGAGTTTGGGTTCCACTATATGCTTTAATAAATATATGGAATGCTTGATATGCTATGATGCAAATGAATCTAATCGGCCTCCACATTATATGTGTTATATGATGTCCTACCATGCCATAAGAATAGTACCTAACACCAAAGAAAGGGTTTACTAACCTAAGTAAGTGATAGTGCCTCTTCCTAGGGATATGAGATGCATGATGCATTTTATTTAGTGACTTTTTTTGCTAGTATAGATAATGGTGTATTATTTAGAAGTGAAAGTACTTTATTTTCAAAAAAATTATTTGTATTTTTATAACTTACAACTTTAAATTGTAATGCATGCTCATTAGAATACAATTCCAATGTAACTATCTCTAGTTCCTTAAATGCTTCCTCTAACTCAATATGCATAGTTTTCAAGGAGTTATATGACTTAGTTAAAATGAAAAATGAAAATTGACTTTAACCTTAGTCTACCTAGTCTTGAGCTGATCCAAATTGCAAATGAATGGTGGATGGTAATCCTGAAATGTTAGTACACACAGTATAAAACAAAATATCACAGAAATAAGATAAATCAATAACAAACACAATAATGTTTGTTATCATCAAATCACATTGCTTGAACTAGGTTCGTAATAGAGACAAGAGAAAGGATAAAGTGGTGGCACTAAAAGCAAATGAATTAGAAAATAATAACTCTATAGCTAAGGAAGATGATGACATAGTATTGATAACATGTCAATCTAAAAGCTTTTTGAAAAAAAAAATAACAACATCATTAATAGTGAAGTAAAGTTAAACCAAAAAAAAAATTTAAAATCTTCATCTGATACCATTTCCTTTAAATATAGGAAGCCAGGCCACTTGAGAATAGATTGCCTCAATATAAAAGCTTACCCAATTAAGGAGTAGGGTCAAGAAAATACCAAAGCTAAAAAAGGGAAGAAGCAAAGGATGCAAAAGGTATTTTGGGCAGACTCCACCTTGGACTCCTTAAAACTTAAAATGGAAGAGGAGGTAACCAATTTGTGCCTTATGGCAGATAATAGTCCTGATCATTCTGATCAAGAGGAAGTATATGAGATTTCATATGATGAATTATTTAAAATGTCTGGAAAATTTTGTAATGCATATAGAAAGCTTAAGAAAATTTGTGCTAGTTTAAATTTAGAATTCTTAAGTTTATAAAAAGAGTATGATAGCCTTAGAGTAGAAAATTATGCATTAGATAAGGTGCACATGTCTTTACTTGATAAGCATGATGAATTAAATAAGAAGCTTGTTGATCTAACTAATACACCTGAATCCTTAAAATAGAATCATCTTGAGTTAGAAGAATCATATAAATAATTAGAAGCATTTACAAGTAATATAGATCATAATGAGAATGTATGGAAATTGGAAGTAGCAAACTTTGAAAGTGAAAATAAACTCTTAAAAGCAAAAGTTGATGTACTCCAAAGTAATAAACCATCACCAACATTGACATAATGGTATAACCCCTCATCTCTACTTATATCATATACCCCTATGAAGAGGCACCACACCCCACAAAGATTAGTGAATCCTTTCCCTTGTGTTAGGTGTCTTTCTTGTGGCATGCTAGGTGACATAGCTTACACTTACACAATTCACTATAGGACACATCTAGTGTGGAGGCCCAAATCACTTGTACCACAACATAGCATGCATGCAAGTCATTCATCAAGGTATAATGTGGAACCAAAACTCACATGGGTTCCCAAATCTAATATTTGATTGACTTTATAGAATTTCTCTCATAAAAGGTCTAGTGAGAGCATGTGGTACTTGAACAGTGGATGCTCAAGGCGCATGATTTGAGATATGAAGCAGTTCATTAAGCTGGAGGCAAGGGAAGGAGGAAAAGCTACACATGGAAATAATGCCACTAGGAAAGTTCCAAGAATTTTATTATTAAAAATGTCTTACTAGTAGAAGGCCTGAAATATAACTTGCTTAATATCAATCAATTATGTGATAAAGGCTTTCACATTAAATTCTTATCTACTCATTGTGTGATCAGTTCAAATGGTAATATTATTTAAGAAATAAAGAGGATTAATAATGTTTATATGATTGATTTTAATTGTATTGAATTTACTAGTTCTTTATGTTTAAAAATTATCGCTGATGAATTTTGGTTATGGCATTGTAGACTATGCCATGTAAGTATAAAAACTCTTAGAAAAATAGTCCAAATGGCCTAATTAGAGGCATACACAAACTAGAATTCTCTAAGTACCACCTTTGTGATGCCTATCAATTCGGAAAGCAAATCATAATTTACTTTCACTTAATCAAGGATATAACCACTTGTAGACCTTTAGAAATCCTTTAGATGGATAAGTTTGGACTGGTTAGCACTACCAGCTTAGATGGGAAAATATATGAGTATGTGATTATTGATGATTACTCGAGATTTACATGGATTAGAATTTTATCACATAAAAATGAATCATTCAAGAAATTTAGGACATTCTTTAGATGGATTTAAAAGAAATTCGGTTGTGAAATAATAACTATCCATAGTGATCATGATGGAGAATTTAAAATGATAAGTTTGAATATTCTATAAGGAGCTAAAAACATAACATAACTTTTTAGCACCTAGAACCCCTTAGAAGAATGGGCTTGCTGAAAGAAAGAATAAAACCTTGGTAGAAGCTACTAGAGCTATGCTTGCTAAGTATTCACTTCATAAATATTTCTATGTAGAAGCAGTGAATACTACTTGCTAAGTTCTCAATAGTGTTTATATAAAATCCTAACTCAAAAAGATACCATATGAATTACTCAAAGGAAAGACAACCAATATCTCTCACCTTCATATTTTTGAATGTAAGGTGTTCATTCTAAAGAATGGAAAATCTCCATTAGGAAAATTCAATCCTAAATCTAATAAGGGAGTTTTCCTAGGATACTCATCTATATGTAAAGCCTATAGAATTTTCAATAAGAGGAAATTAGTGGTAGAGGAACCCACCCTTATGTTTTTCATGAATCTTATAGATCTATTGAGCCTAGGTTGAAGAAGAAGTGGTTGAGGTCACCCAAGGAGTAGAATCTTTGACCAAGAAAATTGAGTAGAGCCTCAGGACCCATTGCCTAGAGATTAAAGATACGCATCTAGTCATCCTAAAGAGCTCATCCTAGGAGATCCATCTATAGGAGTAAGAACTGGTGATAGACTTAGAAAGGAGGTTATCCACTCTACTTTCATCACTATGGCAGAACCCTCAAACATAGATCAAGCCTTATCTGATAAATTCTAGATTCTAGCCATGTTAGAAGAATTGAATCAATTAGTTAAGAATAATGTTTGGGACCTAGTTAGCAGACCTAAGGACTAGAGTGTTACAGGAACTAAGGGGGGTTTTAAGAATAAAATGATTGACTTTGGTATGGTGATTAGAAATAAGGCTAGATTAGTAGCTAAGGGGTACAATTAGATTGAAGGAAATGACTTTGAATAGACCATTTCTCTTATAGCTAGGTTAGAGGCCATTATAGTACTATTACCCTTTGATTGATTTAGAGGATTCAAGTTAAATCATATGGATGCCAAGAGTTCCTTCCTAAACAGGGTAATTAAAGAAGATGTATAGGTTGAGCAACCCCCAAGCATTGAGAATTCTTAATCTCCCAATTATGTATAAAAATTAAATATGGCATTATATGAATTGAAGAAAGCTCCTAGAGCCCTGTATGAGAGGCTAAATACATTTCTAGTAGATAAAGCATTTATTAAGGGTAGTGTAGACACCACCTTATTCCATAAGAAAGTAGGAGAAGATCTACTCATTATTCAAGTTTATGTTGATGATATACTTTTTGAATCCATAAATAAGATTTTATGTGAAGAATTTTTAAAAATAATGAGTGAGGACATTAAGATGAGTATGATGGGAAAACTTATCTATTTCCTTGGATTTAGCGTGAAGCAAAGGGATGATGGAAAATTTCTTAGCCAAATAAAATATATCAATAATATCCTTAAAAAAGTATGAGATGGATAATGCGAACGCAATTAATACTCCCATGAGCTTTACCGTATAATTAGATAAGGATCCTAATTAAAAATCAGTTGATCAGAAGAAATATAGAGGGATAATTGGATCACTTCTTTATTTGATTGCCAGTAAGCCTGATATCATGTTTAATGTGTGTCTCTATGCTAGATTTTAGGCTGATCCTAAAGAATCCATTATAAGTGCTATTAAAAGAATTCTTAGATATCTTCTAGGAACCCAAAGCCTAGGAATATGGCATCCTAAAAATAGCTCATATTTTAAAATCATAGGATATTCTGATTCAAAATTTATAGGATAGAGGGTTGATATAAAAATTACCTATGGAGCTTGTCAATTTATGGGACAATCTTTAGCCTCCTGGTCTAGTAGAAAATAAAACTATATAGCCTTCTCTACTATAGAAGTAGAATACATAGCTATAGCAAGCTATATTGCTCAGGTTCCATGGATCAAACAATAAATCCTTGACCTTGGACTCCCTGACGGTACTTATAATCATGTGTGATAGCACTAGTGCCATCTATATTTCAAAAAATCTAATTCAACACTCCCTATCTAAATACATAGACTTTAGACAACATTTCACTAGAGATTATGTAACCAAGAGAGATATAGAATAACATCATATAGCTACTAAAAGTTATTTGGCAGATATCTTTACAAAAAAACCCTTGTCTTTGAAACCTTTATCACCTTGAGGACTAGACTAGGAGTTATAGACATTAATGCTTGAATCAAAATAAATTACAAATAAAAAACTTTAATGTTATTGTGTGCTATTACGTAATTTATTTTGTGCTTGTTCATGTTTATTATTTATGTTTGTGATCTATTTTGGGTGACTTTTTTCTTGTTCTTTTCTTTCATGAGGTTTTCCTGATGATTATGAACAAATTCAAAACTGCTCACATTGTACTGTACGATATCACATCGTATAGTATGAGCTTCACAAACTATTACACCACTACTCATATCACATCTAATGGCTCTGATTGATCAATTATTGGTGATTATACTATACAAACACCCAATTCATACTATATGATACATGTGACACTCATTGTTGGATGAATTGAATTTGGCTGGTATGATATTAAATATCATAAACTACTATACGAACCCCTATTCATACTATATGATATGACTAGTCAATAATCATCCAAGCTGACGCCTAGGGATGACCATCTTAACACTGATCTTCTAGTATGATTATGATCGTACTATTCGATAAGACTAACTTTTAAATTGATTGAACTGGACAAATTAAATTCCCTATATCATACAATATGATCTTATATTATGCTGTATAATAGGGCATATTTCTATTTAAAGGGAGGAAATAAAATGTTTCTCTTCACTCCAAATCTCTCAATCTTCCTTCCTTCCTCTATAAGTTCCTACTCTTTGCAATGGCTAGTGGAAAGTGCTCAAGGGCTCTTGTAGGAGTTCTTCCCGATGTCCTATTGATCCCTATTTTCTTGAAGTAGTTGATGAAGAAGCATACCATCATTACAAGGATGCCACGATCATCCCTCCTAAATCATAAATCAGGAAGTCCTCAAGTTCAAGGTACTTAATCTATTTGTAGCACCGTTTAAATTATTATTACTCTTGCATTCCCATTCAACTCTGAGCTCCTCTGTGAATTTTTTGCGAGCCTTTGAATTAGTAGAGAGGACACTGCCCTTTAATCCTATGTCAATAAAAGGCCCATAGAGATCACCTATCAAAACTTCGATCAAATCCCACACCTACTATTAGTGAAAAAGTTCATTCTTTATCATTTCTCATTGACTATAATTGGATCCCTAACAACACCAACCCTAATGAGTCATCGGTAATTTTCAACCTTCCAAATGTTAACACTTTAGTTCAAGGAGCCTGAATCATTTAACACATCCTTCATAATTCAATCATTCCAAAAGCTGATGATAGGATAAAAATCACACCTCTTCTATCACCAACTACCTATTTTATCATGGCTAAAATTGATTTCAATGAATATGATTTGATTATTCGATACTTTGGAAACCTTACCTGTATTAGAGATCCTACAAATAAGCAAAAGCCAAATCTTGCATTAGGTCACATCATTGCCTTTATTTTGAAATCCAAATACAATCTTTAGTTGACTACACCACTAGACCAGTTTCCAATCTTCTATTCAAATAGCTCCATGCACAGCTCCAACACCAGCACCTGTACTCCAACCTTTTCAATATGAGACACTCATTTAGAGATTTGATCAGTTGGAGACTCACTTTGACACTTACATCATGAAGTAGCACAAGTAGAATGAGACTGATATGGCATGGGTTGGAGAGCAATTTGTATCCATTCATTGATACTTTCAACCACCACCACCATCATCTCCTCCACCTAATTAGGGACCTTCTTATTTTTACCTTATTTTATTTTAGGTTTTATTTTTGTTATTTTTTTCTTTTCATTTTCATGTTTGTTTTTTTTCATGTTATGCTTAGTCGTTCCTCCTTTTTGGTGATGTCAAAAGACAGAGTAGTTTATTGTTGGTAGGTTGTAATTTCTACTTTATTATAATTAGTCTACTATTTTATTTATTTCAAGTTCATGATTGCGTATTCTTCTAAATCTTCTAATTCATTAATTTTAAAACAAAAAAATAAATTAAAAAGAACTCTCCCTATTTTAGAAAAAAACACATTTAATTAGGCCAAGCTTAGGACATAACAAAAATTAATTTGAAATCATAATAAATAATGTTTGCTATAACCAAAAGTTGGAGATTATTACAAATCTGGACCACTGTCTTGTGATTTTGATGATAAAAAAACATTATTGGACTCTTTATGTTGTTATCTACTACTACTATCATTATTTCATATTTATTCTTATGTATAAACATGTTACGTCCACCTTGTACTGCGCAAAGTGATCAACTCAAGACTGCGTAGAATAAGGTCAAGTGTTTTTGAGAGTCTATATTTCTACTTTTATTTATTTCTTCTTTTTTGAGTCAAAGTTATATATTTGGTGGATGCTAAACTTGGTGGCAATACACACACACACACACTCAGAGGAGTGAGATAGTGATAAAATTAGATGTGTAATTTTTTTAACAAATCGTGCTGAATGATACATATCATACCATATAACCAGCTATTTAGAAAAACATTATAATGGCTAATTGGCATAATCAAAGCTATTTAAACTAATTATATTGTATGATCAATATCATAAAAGATAATCAGTTGAAATTAAGATCTCAGCAGCCAATTATAATTTTTGTAATATTTTAAAATTCAAATTGATAGTCATCATACTTTATGATATAATAAAAACTTGCCTAAATTAATCATGTATTTAGGGGATCAAATTTGAATTAATTATTCTAATCAGATCATACTATACGATTGGACCAGTCATGCTGTATGACCCAATTTCATGCATGGGATTATAATTATTCGCCACCAATCATATTGGACGATAATCCAATTTGATTGAACTAATCATGCTTGATGATGTTCTATATTGTACTTGATGATCAGCTCAAATACTTAAATTGATCATATAATGCCTTATTCTTCATACAGTACTAATAGGGCTATTTTAACTAATTGTATTATCACGAGTAGTGTCGACAAAATTAAATTATTAGGATTTTTATGAAGCCTTGTATCTAAGCTTTCTTAATAGATTTACTTCATGTCTTTGGTTGTTGGGTTTTTGGAGAGAGAGATCATGGAGAAGATATATTAGAGAGCTTTGGGAAGGAGAAAGGAGAGTTTGTGTGTGAGGGAGAAGAATTGTTGGGGGTTTTCACATGGTTACTCTAAACAAGCTTCTATCTTATTTCCTTCAAGTGTCTTTCTTGGTTTCTTAGAAGATCATCGGCTCTAGGAAGAAGATCATCAGCTCAAAGATTGTCGCGATTCTTTGCCTTCATGAGGAGGGAAAAAAAGGAGTGCAAGGTTCTCATCCTTCACCATAAGGGTGAAGGAGTGAGGGGTTCTTTGCCTTCATGAGGAGGGTAAAAAGAGGTCAAGGTTCTCTGCCACAATGGATTCGTTAAAAGATTGCAAGGGCTTCTCTGCCTAGCTATGGGGGCTAAAGGAGAGACATTAAGGTTTTAATGCAATACTCAGGAGGAGGACTCTGGGGAGTGGACATAGATTCTTCTTTGACTGAACCACTATAGTATTCTAGTGGTTACTTTCTAAATTTTATTTTTTCGGAAATTTACTTTTTTATACATTGATTTTTTAGAAATTGCATGATAGAAAATTATTTATTTGATGATATATTTATTTGAGCTATTTATCTTCATCATAATTAAAATTTTATTTCATAATTTTGCTTCCACACCGGGTGATAATTTTGTTGGTTTTTAAGTTATTAAAAATCCAAAAAAAAATTTTATTTAATTTGTGTTTTTTTAAACTACCAATTAATACTTACCCCCCGGGTGTTCCTAGGGATAATTCACCAAGGATGTTACATCAAACTTTCAACTAGAACTGCCCAAGGCTAACCAAGAGGGTGGTGCTGGAGGGGGGGGGGGGGGGGGGGGGGGTGGCTAATTTGTGTTTTAAAAAATTTCTCTCAAGGACATTCTTTTAAAAACATAAAACCAATTGCACAAACTCTATCAAAACAAATTAATGAAACCACTATTTTTTCTCTTATCATTTTTTGTAAAAAAATATTGGTATATAATTTCTTTCTTTTATTTTTCAAATTTTTTTCTTTTTTGAGCTAAGTTTAAATTAAAACCAATACTAATAATCTTAACAAAGATTTACATGAAATGTAAAGACATGCAAGATATTAATATACATAAAAATAAAATGTGGAAAGAAAAGTAAAGAATTAGCTCACCAGATTTATAGTGGTTTGATTAAAACTTAACCTTCATCTACTCCTTGGACTCCTCCACTTTGGGTATTGCACTAAACTTTTAGTTACTATCCTTTTCCCCCATAACAAGGTAGAGAAGCCCTTACAAAATCTCTTCCACCAACCCAGTGAGGTAGAGTACCAAAATCCTTTTCACCCTCCTTGTGAGGAAGTGTACTGATGATCTTTGGCCTTAAAGACTTTCTCCTTGGAGCTTCCATCAAGATCTATGAAGACACATTGAGGAACTTAGGTAGAAACAAAAAATCCTTTCTCAAACTACTTCTCCCTCACAAATAACTTCTCTATCTTTCTCTCCAAACTCCAAGATCTCTTAAGAAGACACAACCCTTCAAAGCACTTTCTAAAAAATTTTCCAATAGCCAAAGAATTTTTCAAATTCTAATAAGAGAGCTTAGATATAAGGTTTCCAAATATTCTAAAATTTTAATTCAAGCATTTCTGATCGTACAGTACAATATAGAAGGATCATACAACATAATTAGTTTAATATCTAGTTAGTTTTGTACGATAAATAAGAGTCTATGTAATTAGTCCAAATACTTAAACTTATCCACTAGTATGATATCATGGTTGTATAGTATGATTAGTTTAATCAACTAAGATTTTATATTGTATAAAATCTAGCAATTAATTATCGTCTTTAGAGAAAGTCAGGTAGTACTATACAAAGTGGGTCATTATACAATACAATCTCAAATATCAATTAATCCTAATTCTATTACTTAATTATGAGATTAGATTAGGTAAGAGTTAATTACATTATATAGTATGATGGTAATCATACAGTACGATTAGTTTAATTTTTAAATTTCAAAATATGTGATTGGCAGTGGGGTTTCATGATTATAAATGATCATTCTATATGATTGGGATCATATAGTATGATTAATTCGAAGTTAGATTTATTTAATTAAATGGTTTAATTAATTTCTTTTTAGCCCATATCATACAGTACGATCCCAAATTGTATAGTATGATATTAAAAAATATTTACACAATTATATTTTCTCCCTTGTGTGTATGTGTGTGTGTGTCCATGGTTTTAAAGCTAAGCATATACCTTTTATAATTCATATACACAAGAAAGGTAAAAATTATAGACTCTTACAAACATCAATCCTAGACTATCCAATCTTGAGGCCTGATCCATTGGTGGTGCTTATGGTACATTGTACCTAAAATGTTAGTAGCTATTAAAAACAATATGTAATAATGACAAGCATGAGAAACTTTATAAAACCAAATAATGTTGGTAATAATCAAAATATAGGTTCGAGCTCCTTGATTACAACACTTGATTATAGATAAACAAGAGCTATCTGCCTTGCATACATTAGACTTGAAAGTATGCTTTTAAAGTGTTTAGGTGGTTAGCTTAATATCCACTCCATGTAGGCTTAAGTTTAGATTTCCATACAATAAAAAAAATAAATCCTAATTTAGTTCACTAGAGCAGGGAAAAATTTCTTGACATTGATTAATGTTTTACCCTTGTTTAATTTCCTTTTTAAAGTGATAGTTGCATATCAAAAGTTTCTTTCAGGATGAATAATTTATTCTCTATGATGAGTTTGATTATAAAAATAAATTCTATTTATATTATCAAATTGATAGTCTAGCAACTATTTAGCTTTTGAGATTGTATAATGTTAATTATACAAAATTTATTATTAAAATGTAAAGGAAAATTATTGGCACAATTAATTTTTACAATAGATATTGTTAGTGACTCCATTGGGAAATGGTTTCTCTCTTCATATTTAGTGGTTATTGGATTTTTTAATTGATAGTGAACTTTATTTTTGAAGAAATTTTAAACTACCTTCCACCCCATTATTTATTTCATTCATTTCACCCTTGAGTGGAAGTGATCAATATTAAACTCCTATTTTACCTTATGTTGAATTAAACCAATGCTAAATATTTATATCTAAAATCCATTATTCAGTTAATTTCCCTATTTCTAAATAATGCATCTTAGTTTCATTTCTTCATGTATCTTAGTGTAGTTTTTTGGACTGGGTCTAGATCAATCATTTTAAATCATTAATCTAAATCCTGGTTCAATCAATTTCTAATCCAAATCTATGTTTCAATTTCAATGATTCTCCTAGTCATAGGCGATTCATTAAAGTTACATTTCATCATGTAGCTTGATGGGTTTACTTGCACTAGGTCCAAATTCAAATAATTTTAATCATAAATAAAATTTCAATTTCAATCCTATAATTTTAATCATAAATAATTTTAATCATAAATAGTGTAATTCGAAACATAAATAATTTTAATCCAAATTCAAATCATTAATCTTTCCATTTTTAAAGCCATAAATTAACAAATTGATACAAAATTTGGTTCAATTTTAGAAATGGCAAGATAGTTGATATTCTATTTTCTAATTACTTGAACATTGTTGTTAATCAGGCCCAACTACTTAAGGGAAATCTCATTAAATTTTATTTTGACCTCAATAAACTCAAAATGATCGTCAATGGGCCTTAGTTCACTATGGAAAGTATAAAGAAATTTTTATATAGAAGCCAGCTATTGAGTTCACTTTTGAGGGTGGGTCTACAGTTGCCTCTCAGCCACTAAACCATCTATGTTCTCTTGCTTGACTTCCCCAAATCCTATCTCACATAGAAGTTCAAGTCTGCTATTCCTTTTGAACTCTCTATATTTAATACTTTTGAGGTGGGATCACATCCATTGAATGAAAATGACCAAGTCTTAGCGCCACAACAAGAATCACCATCTATAGTGAAGAGAAGAGAAAGTAAAACTTATAAAAGAATAGATTCTGACAAATGACACAAGGCAATCAGCAGCTTAAAAGATTCCTGTTACATCACCACTATTAGGTGGAATTCATTTCCACCTAATATTTGTTAAAAAAGAGAGGAGAGTATCATTATAATGGAAAACTCTCCACCACCTATCTTCTATAGGGAACCCATTGTCCCTTCCATGTCTGGGAGGAAGAGGAATTTTAATTTATTATTAAAAGGATTAGTATTAGATTGTGCAACAAATTTTGGGTAGTCAAAAGCATAATTTTATAAAAGTATGGATGGTGTGATAACTAACAGGACAGATCCCAAGCTACTCAGAAAAAAAGTAGTTTTTGTTCCTATCAAAAGATGTGCAAATTTTTAAGAAATAAAGTTAGCTGAATATGTGGTTGCTACAAGTCATGGAAGAGAACCAAAGAAGTTATCATGTATCAATGATCAAGGAATTTCAATTAATCATCATCACAAATAGTTATTAATTAAGTCTAATAAAATTGGCAGTTCTTCCCATCCAGGTGGCTCTGCTTCATCTTTGTGTGCATTAAATAAATTTCAGTTAAACAACCAATCAATTAAAGTCTCTCATCACACTTTGATCCATCAGTCACTGTGAGTTGATAAACACCTTTTAGAAAGTAAGTAGCTAATCATCTTCTCACCGTAATGTGGGAAGGCTTAAGCCAATAAATTAACAGACCCTAACATCTCATGGAAGGAAGGTTTGGACACCCAAATTGTTAGCCACATTATCTATACTAATCACAAGTAGAGGGTGCAATAAAGGCGTTAAGTAGAATGAAAGGTAAACCTTTGATGGAGTCAACATTTTATAAAGAATACAACCTAATATCAAAGCATGTATTATAAAATAGAGTGTCCCCTTTATCTAATGTATAAATCGAATCACCTTTTAATGAATAAATCCAAATAAACAGTAAAAGAAAAAATCAATATGAAAATAGATAATTAGGAAGTAAAGCTAGAAAAAGAAATAATATATTTTATTAATCTAAAATAAAAGTTAGAGCAATGAGTTAAAGTGGCATTTGCAAATTTTGAAGGTACTTCATTTTTTTAAGGGATAGGCCATACCAGGAAGAACATGATTTGGTCCCATAATTTAAAAAGTTTTTTCTACCGTGGTTTAAAATTTTTGATGGAAGGGGTAACTTTAAGTAGCATCTAGTGCATTTTAGAGCCAGTTATTGGAATGTTTGGGTTAGTGATGCATTTTTATTCATATAGTTCCTTAATAACTTATCTCATGTTGCATTGGATTAGCACGTTGAATTGCATAATGGGTTGGTCTGTACCCTTATAGAATTTGAGAGCCTTTTTATTAAAAATTTTATAGGGGTACGTCATCAAGTCACTGTCAAGGATCTAGTTAATGAAAACAAAAACTTGGTGAGAAACTAGTAGATTACAATATAAGTTGGAGGAATCCTTACATGAAGTGCAAACCTCAATTGTAAGAGCAGTATGTTAGAGAAATCCTTCTTAAAAACATTCAAGGTTTGGTAGCCTTCTTATTAAGGGGATTCACTATATAGACATTCGAGAAGTTGTTGAGTAAAGCCTCTAATATCCAGGAGGAAGCTTCTAGGATATCATTTCTAAAAGTACAGTCAACATTAGATTTTAAAAACTTGAATCCCTAAAAAGTCTTAGAAATGAAATCTAGGTCAATTTCAACTATTGATAAAGGAAAAAAGCTAATGAATTTTCAAGTAAAAAATATACTTTTTGCTTCTCAGTATCATTACTATAGTAGAGTTCAAAATGAATAGTTCAACCTAATACAATCTTACTTAAGAAGTGAGGGAAGAGAAGTTTGAAGCTCTTATCAATCAGACATACTCATTCAAAGTGGAAGCAATTAAAAGAAGTTTCAAAAACCTTCTAAAGAAGTCCGAATTCAAACTTCCTGACCTTAAGAAGCTAAAAGAGGTGGCCAAATTGGGGCAACCTAATTACTATGCATATCACTAGATTTTGGGTCACAAACTTAGGAATTTTATAAACTTTAAGGAGTGTCTTGAGAAAAATATAAATTCTAGGACAGTTGTGATACTAAAGTAGTTTTTAACAAATTTATGTAAGGGATCTGCTAAATATACTATTAATGAGCCTTTTGTGCCCTCTTCGCTTTTGAAACCTAATGATGAGTAGGATGTTGTCCTATCCTAATTTTTCAAAAGGATTTTAAATAAACTATATCATTTGTCTACTTGAGTATCTCAAGCAGTATAGTGTTCCATCTAGGTTAGTCTTATAGCTTCTAATCAAAAAATAACTTTGATTGAAGAGCCTAACAAGATTCAAGCCTGCTAGTCTTCAGAAATTTTGAAGGAGTGTAAAAAAAAGTAAAGAGATAATGGATATAGTTCTAATATTTATGAATGAGTGACCTAAATCCTTTGTGTTGCTTACATAGTATGATTTCTATTTTATCTTGCATGGGTGATGGGGGTGGTGGAATAACCTAAAGAATTGTTAATATGATTTCAGTCTCTATCAATCCCTAAACAATTCTTAGGTTTTCTTTGATATAAAAAATTATAAAAACCCCCCTTAATATACACAAGTATATGTGCCAAATCAAGTAATATAGTGATAGAGTAGAGTATCGATCCCATGTGGAAGAATATTTACTTGTAAATACTAGTATTATCTACTTAACTACAATAATTATTATACTCAATAAAATAAGGTTTGGTGGAGATTCAATCACTTCAAAAAAATTAATAGCAAAGTAATAGATACATTAATATGAATAAAATGTTTTGGATTGATAAAATGTAAAATTAATATGTTTCCTACTGATTCTCTTAATAATGTGATGTTATTCGGAGCATAATCATCATCGACCGCTAAGTCAAGCATGATGAGATAAAGGGTAGGTTTAACGCATTCCACTCTCAATACCACTCTAAAATCCCATAGTCTATCACCATAAAAAATATTAAAAGAGTAAGTAAAGCAAGTACTATTAATCACCCCCTCATGGCAGTCCATCGCTTTAAATTTGATAGATGACAAGCACTATGCCTATGCTTGCATCATACCAATCCAATATACCTAATTGTGCCTGCTTTTCTATTCCTAGGCTCCATATTACACATAACATTAACTACACATATGACCACTATATGTAAATGAAGACCTAGTATATTGAAAACTTCATATCATTAATTTAAAGAGTAAGAAAAATCATTAGTGTTCTATACTTAATTTACACCATCAGTCCAAAACTTAAAGAATTAGCCAACTATGAAGAACAATTGGAGCGAACTCATTTTTATTAATAACATACAAGAAATAAAGTACAGAAGAAAAGATATCACTAGATGTTTCAATGATCTCCTCTATACTCCTCTTTAAACTTATAGAATTGCTTCTACAAACACTGACTAAATACTCTAAAGAAGTGGATCTAGTACTCCCCGAATTCCCTTAGTTGTCACTCCTAAGGAAATTTCAAAGAGACACTATGCAATATGAATTTTACTACATGACTAAACTCTCCTACTAACATAACAAAAAGACTATTTATAAAAAAATACAAAAAATGGATTTGGCACCGTGACACTCGAGACACTTGCACTTAGGCACCCATAAAATGAACTAAAACTGAAGAGCTGAAGGGTTTTTTATGTACGGTGCTTGCTGATAAGGACCTAATATTTAATAAATTGATGCATTGCTTCCCTGGTAGATCATAGCCTAAATAATTACAAATATAACATCATGGCCCAGATGAAGTTTGAGCACTACAAAGTCCATGTGTCACTCCTCTGACTCAGTGGCACTTGAATTTCATGCTGCAACACTGTACCGAAAGAGGGAAGGCTTTGCAGTGCTGACTTTTTTGACACTGCGGCACTAACTCCTTCGATGCTGTGGCATTGGGATAGTTGGCTGGGCCTTATGGCCCTAACTCCTCTAATACTGTGATGCTATCAAGCAGAGACTAGGCACCACCATGTCCATATTTGGGAGCTCTAGCAGTGTCAATGATGGTGCCACGACGATGTTATGTCCGATGTCACGGTGCTATGCCATACATGAAAATTTTGCACATTTCCTATATTTTTCTGCATAAACACAAAATAAAATAATACATTTTTACTAACAAATTAAATTAGAAAATATAACCTTATTTACACTTACCAATGGGAAGAAGATAATGAGGATAGAATGAGTGCATGTTTTGCTTATTTTTTATGATGATGAATCAACTAATAATTTTATTAGTTTAATATTAAAATAATTCTCAGGAATCAGATATAAATTTAATTGAGCTGAAAGAATTGCTTCAATATTTCTCTGATGGTGTTGCCTTATTCTTGATATTCATGGTGATCCTATTAGTATAGAAATTGAGATGTCTAATTTTTATAGTTCACTAGATGAAAATATAAAAGTAATAAATGTTCAAGAAGTAGATAATCATGTTGCCCCTTCTCGTTCAAGTAAATATCTATAGTGGTAAAGTTTAGCCATCATGAGCATTTGTAATAGACAAAGGAAACTAAGTACCTGAAAATCCTAAAACTATAACAAAACCTCAACAAAATAAGATTAAGATGTAGTTATCTAAAAATTCATAGAGTAGACTATAATGTCTTAGCTCATCTTAGAAAGTTTCCTAAAACATTAAGTATTTTTGATACTCTAGTCCTTTCCTAGGAAATGAGGGAGGACTTCATCAATGCTTGGCTTGGCATAGAGATCAATATGGCTTAGTTATGATCAATGTAAACGAAAGAAGCCATTTACTTAAATGATATTTTATGACTAACCTTTTTAGATGAAAACTTATTATTAGGAAGCAATGATCATAATCACACATTTTATATTTCTATAAATGGGGAAAACTTTAAATTGTCTCATATCCTTATTGATCTGGGTGAATTAGTCAACATAATAATGCTTAAAGCTCTTCCATAACTAAGGGTGGATACTTGTTAACTCAATTCTTATAAAATGATGTATTGACGATTCAATAAAAAAGGCAAGAGGGCCTTAGGTTCTAAAACCTTACTATTAGAAAAAGATGGCCTTAGATCCAAAGCTAAATTAAACATTATAGATTCAGAGGATTCTTTTAATGCTCTCTGGGTAGACCCTAACTTCTCAAGTATATAATGGCGCCTTCCTCTCCACCTCAATACGTTAATTACTCGTGTGGGGGTGTTGAACACTATATCAATAGAGATTTCTAACTGTTCGTTAATTCATGAGGTAGATATATATGATAATGCTACATATTATCTACCCAAAAGTAGACAATCTTCTCCAAAAAAAAAAAATTTATTGATTAAAAATAAAAATAAAAGAAACAAAAAAAGTAAAATAAAATCAAGAAAAGGAAAGAAAAGCATCCAAACCTCAAATACAATTTTTGTTGGGAAACTACTCATCCTGTATATAAGGTAAAAAATGTCTCAATAGGCTTGAGTGAGTGGGAGAAGATGGAAAAACAAGAAATATTAAAATAAAGATAAAGAAAATATGTCAATAAAAATACCCATAATACATATCAATTTGGAATCTAGTTTAGAGGATAATCTTATGTGTTAAGAAAAAATAAACAGGATGTAGACTATATGAATATTGATGAGTAGCCAAAGTTTAAAATTTCATTAGAAGCATTTAGAATTGAGATAAGGTTGAAATTGCCAAAGAAGATAATATAAAAATTTCTACCTTCAAAAGAATAAAGAAGTTTGTAGAGAATGTGATAAACAGGTCATTAGAGAAGAAATATTTAAAAATAAGCAACTTGGTGTATACAACTTGAAATCGGGAAACAAGTCATCACTAAAATTAAGAAATTAATAGAAGCTGGTTTCATTAGAGAAAAAAAAATATTTAACCTGGTTAGCCAATACTGTTCCAATAAAAAAGAAATGCAATCAGATATGTTTCTACATTAACTACAAAGACTTATATAAAGTCCATCCTAAACATGACTTCCCATTACCTATACTAGAACTCATGGTAGATATTGCTTTCTTACATTCAATATTCTCCTTTATGTACTGCTCATTCGTATACAATAAAATTAAAATGGCTTTTAAAGATGAAAAATATGCAGCATTTTGAACACTGATAGGAGACTATTTTTATAAGGTTATGCCCTTTGAACTAAAGAATGCTAAAGAAACATAACAACGAGTAATCAAGAGAACCTTTGATAAACTTATCCACCAACAGGTTGAGTGTTATGTTTATAATCTATTTTATTAAAAATTATGAAAGAAAAAAAATTTATATGACCTAAGAATTATTTTTGAATAACTTCAATTATATTATTTAAAAATGAACCCTCTAAAATGTGCCTTCAATATCACTTCTGGGAAGTTTCTAAGTTTCTTGGTAAGACACCACTAAATAAAAATAAATCGCTAGAAAATTAAAGCAATCCTAAAAAGTCACCACCTTGAAGTCTCACTCAATTGATATCTTTCCAAGGTCGGTTGGCATATCATTGAACATTTATATCAAACTTATCTAAAATATGCATCCATTTGTAAATTTGTACAAGAAGAATGTATGTTTCCAATGGTATGAAAAATATCATAAGACTTTTAATAATATCAAGAAGTATTTGATAAATCCTCTAATTTTGGCCACTCATATATAGTGGAAGTTATTAATCATGTATATAGCATGAATCTCTTAGCACCATATTAGCTTAGGTTAATGAGGAAGTAAAAGAGAATGTGCTTTATTACTTGAGTAGTTAATTGCTTCTAATTAAATAAAACTACCCTACAACTAAGAAACATTGTTTGGCTCTAATCTTCATTGCTCAAAAGTTAAGACACTACATGTTGTCTCATAAAGTAAATTTGTAATCTAGAGTAAACTATGTTGGAAAATTTGTTGACTCATATGACATTATCAAGATGATTAGCAAGGTGGTCAAAGATTCAATTATAATTTGACATCACTTTCATCCCCTTGTAAGCTTTTAAAGGATAAGCCCTATTAGATTTTCTAACAACACATCTAATTCTAGAAAATTATCCTTTAAATGATGAATTACTAGATGAGCAGATCATGAATTTAGAAATACAAAAAGAAATCTACTTGGGAGTTTTACTTTGATGCAACTTCATCTTGTTAAAGAGATAAAGGATCACAAGATATATCCCTAAGGAAAGGTAGAATTAGTATAATTTTGATTACTCCATATAAAGGCTTGATGTATTACACTTACCACTTATCAGAGCCTTTATGAATAATGAAGCTGAGTGCGAGTCTCTAATAATTAGGATAGAGTTAACTATCTTAAATGAAATTAAATAAGTTAAGATCTTCGAAGACTCATAGCTTTTCATTAATTAGATTAAAGGAATCCATAAAGTATGAAAGGAAAATAAGTTTCCATATCGCCAGTATATAATTAAACTTCTCATGTAAAATCCAAATATTACTTTGTAACATATACCACATGGAAGAAATTATATAATGGATACCCTAGCAAAGCTAGCTAAGGAATTAACTTATCCAAAAGAAGATTTTATTCCACTATAGGTATAGGGTCATAACCTCTTGTCACCCATAAACACAAAATATATAAATATAGAATCCCAAACCAGGGTGAATGTTATTCTTGTTGTGGATAATAAAGTGGTAGACCGAGGAAACCCCTTAATTGGATATTTGCAAGAAAGGTAGCTCCCTCATAATAAATCTATTATAGATCAAATTAAAAGTTGATCCTTATCATATACATTAGTTAACAAAACTATATACCAAAGATCATTTGACCATATATAGTTTCATTGTCTTAGTAAACTAGAGCTAAGAATATTACTTAAGAAGTACATAAAAGACAGTGTGGTGCTCATAAGTATGGCTCTAAAATGAAGATGAATATTAAACGGATGGGATACTACTAGCCATCAATGATAGATGATTACATGAATATTACATGTCATTTTCATCAGGGTCAAGTACACTGTGTAGCCCTTCATAAACCACCAAATATTCTACATCCAACCATTACGTCGTGTCCAATTAAAAGATGGAGTATTGATATGATTGGTTTGATTGATCAACCATCCTCTAGTGGTTATAGGTTATAATTGTAGAAATAATTTACTTCTCAAAATAGGCTGAAGCAATCACGTTAGGAGAAGTTAAAGCACAAATTAATGGTTTTTTTAGACGTTATAAAAAATTAGAGATACTAAACTATTTATTACCCTTGGGCAAATGGATAAGCTGAGGCTTTCAATAAAACATTGGTGAAAATATTAAATAAAATTATAGATAATAATAAGCCTTAATGGCGTGAAAAGTTAGGAGAAGCTTTTTGGGTGTATTGAAACACATAGAACTCAAACTCAATCTATACCATTCACTTTTATCTTCGGAGTAGAGGATGTTCTCCTCATAGGAGAGTTAGTGCCTTCTCTATGCATCTCAATTAACTACAAAATCACATCATAACAAAATACTAAACTCAAATGAAGAGATCTTGAAGGTTTAAAAGAGAAATGATAATAGGCGCAATTTAATCTCGAGTTATATAAATCCAAAATTATTCATGCACATGACAAAATGGTTTGTGAAAAAAAACATTCCAAGCAGGAGTGTTGGTCTTAGTTCTATAAAGACCCATTTTGGTCAATTCAAAGATGGGTAGTAAATTTGAAGTTACATGAGAAGGTTCAATTGTGGTGGAGAAATTCTATCAAGGAGGTTCCTTCTAGTTGGTTGATAATAAATAGTCCTATTTTTCCAAAAAAAAAAAACTATATCTTAAGAGATACTATGATGGATTGATTTTGTAAATAAAAGTTCAATGAATAAAAGAATTTTCATAAATTGCTTAAGTTTTTGGATGTTATTTAATGATCTTGGTATGAGTGGTGAGAATTGGTCCAAAGAGTTATACTATACTAGTAAATTTTAAAATTCTTAGTGCTTGCTTAAAGCCTTATTCTTAAGGATTGGTGTAAGTTCCTAAGTGACACCATTCCAATGTAAACTTTTGCTAAATAGGCAATATGATCTTTGGTATTGTCCTGATCTGGCAATTTAATTTATCTTATTTGGGACCAACCTCCTATTGGAGTCTTCTTTAGTTTGTTTATTTAGGATAGATCTCTGCTTTAAGTATAAGTTCTTCTTATTAAAAATTGTTATAAGTTTCCCAGTAGCATCGTTTCCTTTAGAACTTTTTGCTGATCGAGTAATTTGATTCTTAGCATTTTCCAGATCTAACCATCTAAATCTATTTATTTGAGAAGGATCTCTCATTCAAACATCATAAATCTATTTGTTTGAATACGACCTTTCATTTAGTGTAATTCTTGCCCGCTATTTTTATATAGTCATGTGATTATTATATCCTTATCTTTTGTTATTTTGATTTGGTCAAGAAAATGTTTGATTCTTTTAATTCTTCTACTTTTATTATTTTGATATGGTTAGGCAAATGCAGGATCTCATTAAATCTTTCTCTTTTATTGTTTTAATATGGTCAAGCTAATGTTGGATCTATTTAATCCTACTTCTTTCACCATTTTGATATGGTTAGGTGAATGTAGGATTCCTCTATATCTTTTGTCTCTTTGTTTTGATATGGTCAGACATATATTAAGGCTTCCTTTTAGGCTATTTTGATATTGTCAGGGGAATGTAATATTCTTCTTATCTTGTTTTTTCAAAATGGTCTAGAAGATATTTAATCCTTCTAAAATATCTTTCTCACTGTTTTGATTTGGTCAGATGAGTATTGAGTTATCCATCGTCATTTTTTTCGATATGGTCAATTGAAGATTGTAAATTCCTTAATTTAAATATATGGTTTAAATTTGGCTTATTTAGGTATAGATATTCATTTTAAGTTCATTTCAAGTTTAAATTATTTGATTTTGTTGATTTCTCTATCATATATTTTGTTTGATTAAATCTATCAATTTTGGATCATTTCCTTTAAAATATTTATCAACTAAATTTATTTGGATTTTATTGACTATTTTAGTCATGCCATCATATGTGATTTACTTTTCAAGATCATCACACCTATTGGGAGTCCATTTATTGACCTCATTTTTGTATGAGGTCAATCATTAAAAATTAAATGTTCAATCATCCTCATTAAACTTCAATCATTGTGTTCAATACTTTAAATTCCATTCAATCTGGTAAAGTTCAATTCAATCACTAAGTTTTGGGATGGTGTTCAATTCTTTAAAATTCCAATCAATTATCTTAAATGATCTTCAATTAATTTAAATGTTCAATTCTTAAATCATTGGTAATCTATAATAATTATCATTAAATTAGATTAAAAACTTAATTCATCCTTAAATCATTCAATAAGCTTAAATCTCTCAATCAAGTTAAATCATTCCATCAAAGTCCATTTTAATATATAATGTTCAAAATCTAGTTGAAGTTCAAACCCTAAAAGCTTTGGATTTTTAACTTTTTTTGGGGAATTTTTAATTAGGTTAAAGCCATGGGTAAACTTTTGGATTTGAGTTTGATCTTTCACATATTGATCAGACATGTCCTAAGAGTATCTTTAATCATTTTGGATGCTTCCATGCCCTTCCAAACCCTAAAACTAAAAGCCTCCATCATGATTCCAAAACCATTAAATATTTACCATTAATGCCACTCAAGATGGCATATTGGTCTAAACAACTTGGAAACCTTTGAAAGTCATGCAAACATATACATATTCATCATTATAATGGTTTCAATGCGTTTGGGTCCATGGTTGACAATGGTTGACCTAGGTTGAAAAAGTTTGATCAAATGGAGACTTAAACCTTAAAACACATTTACATGCATGAAGCATATTGCCAACATCAAGCCAAGTCTCCTAGGCACCTTACAATCATTATTCATCTTACATAGATCCAAATAGAGCCAAGGATGTGCCAGTCAAACGTGATTGGTCACTTTAACCATTAAGAACCCATTTGACTCATGCACCTTGAAATAAGCACGTGAATCAAACTACACCTTGTTGAAACTTCTTAAGCCTTCCAAACATTAAACCACATATGATTAAACATGATTGAACCCTTAGTAGCCAATCATTGAACAATGTTGATAAAGATTACCATTGAACTTAAACATGACCAAAAGACCCCATTCATTAAATTCAACACATGTCGACCATGGCATGGCTTAAAATAAGCTCTAAAAAAATTCAAATTTCATTTGGAACGATTGGACCTACCCTCAAGGTCAAGTTTAAAAGTTCAAATGAGGATTTTAAACCTATATGAACTACACAAGGCACACCAAGAAGGGGGAGGGGGGGATTGGTGTTTTAAAAAAATTGTCCATTTTAAGAAACTCACTATGATAATTATAAATAAATTTTCTCAAGTGGAAGTAAATAATAAAACAGCCAAATAAAAATTTTTATTTTTGATCTTGTAGAAAAATGAACGAAAAATTATTTTTCTACTTTAATTTTTTTAGATTTTTTTTTCTCAAAAAAATTAATTCCAAAATATTCACATTATTATCAACCAAGATTTGAAAGAAAGAAATGTGCAGGAAATTAAAAAAGCAAAAATAAGTACAAAAAGATAGAGGAGAGTACACCAGAATTATTATAGTGGTTCGGTCAAAAATTTGCCTATGTCCACCCCCTAAAGTACTCCTCTCTAGGTATTGCACTAGACCTTTAGTGACTCTCCTTTTCCTCCACAGCAAGGCATAGAATCTTTTACGCAATCACTTCAACCCTTCTATATAGTGGTAGAGAAGCCAAATCCCTTTCACCAACCGGGTGCGGTGAAGTAGCTTAATCCCTTTCATCAATGAGAAGTGATGGAGTAGCAAGATCCTTTGACACCATGAGCCTCTTCTTAGGGTTTCTCTCAATCAAAGAAAAGATACTTGGAGGAAGTGTGTGAATATTCATGGATCAATCATATTTTTAACCCCTCTCACACACTCCCTTGATCTCATAAGGCTCTTCTCTCTCAAACCCTTACCTCTCTCTCTCTCTCTCTCTCTCTCTCTCTCTCTCCCCCCCCCCTTGAATAAGGCTCTCGCTTCAAACCCTAAGTTACAGAAAAGCTCTCTCAAAAAAATTGGCCCCTTTTTATGATGACAAACATTAATGGTTTACTTTAGCTCGTTTAAACACTTGGTGGAGACAACAGGCTAAGGTTAAGTGGTTGAATGAAGGGGATTGTAATTCAAGTTTTTTTCAATCTTATGCGAGTGCTAGGAGAAATTCCAATTCCATATTTAGCATAAAAGATGTCAATGGCTATTTGGTGGAGGATCCAAATCAGATTGAACAAGTTTTGGTTCAATTCTTCAAGGATAAATGGCAGAAACGAAATTGTTCTATGGAAGGTTGGCCAGCTCCGAGCAGAATGCTAGATGAGGAGGATGTAGGGTGGCTGAACAAAGATTTTGTTTTAGCAGAAGTGGAGATGGTTATCAGACAAGGTGGAGGATATGTTGCCCCTGGGAAGGATGGTATGTCTTATTCCTTTTTCAAATGCTATTGGTCTATCATCAAGGAAGATTTATGGAATGCTTTGGTTCAATTCTTTAATTCTGCTGAGATGTGTGAAGATTGGAAAAAAAACAATTGTGGTTTTGATCCCTAAGGTGAGTAATCCACTAAATCCTTCAAACTATAGACCTATTAGCTTGTGTAATACCATTTACAAGATTGTGGCAAAGATTCTTTTAAATAGGATGGCTTCTATTATTCCTAAGATGATCACAAATGAACAAGTGGCTTTCCTTAAAGGAAGGTCAATCTCAGATCACATTTTGATTGCACAAGAAATCTTCCACAAGTTCAGATATTCTAAATCCTCTAAGGGTTTAGTTTCCTTCAAAATTGACATGGAGCAGGCATATGATTCAATGAGTTGGCTAACCTTGGAAAAGTCCTTGACTTATTTTGGCTTTCCTCCTCGTTTCTCTAAATTAATTATGGAATGTGTGAAAAATCCTTCTTTCTCTCTGATGATCAATGGTAACCTTTCTTGTTGGTTAAATGCTAGTAGTGGATTTTGTCAAGGGTGCCCACTCTCCCCGTATCTTTTTATCCTTTGCTCACAGTTACTCTCTAATGCTTTTTTATGGAAAGATTCTATTGGGGTTAAAGTTAATTCTAAGGGACCCAGGATATCTCACTTGCTGTATGCAGACGACATAGTCATTTTCTCTGAAGCCAATCTCAAGGTTGTTAAAGAAATCAAAAGCATTTTAATAAGTTTTTGCGATTGGACTAGGCAACTGGTTAATTATTCAAAATCTGCCATCTTGTTTGGGAAGTTTGTTAAAAGGAAGCGTAGGAAATCAATTTTGAAAACTATGGGTTTCAAATTAGTTAAGAATTCAGCTACCTAGGAGTTAAAGTGGCATTGAGAAGGCTTGTAAAATCAGATTTTCAATTTATTATTGACAAGGTGCTGAAGAGATTGAATTCTAGGGGAACCAAATTGATTTCGCTGGCTAGAAGGATTGCTCTTGTTAAAATGGTAGCACTTTCTTTTCCTACATTTCATTCCTCTCATTCCTTGATTCCTAAAGGAATTCTAAATGAAATTGAGAAGCTTTGTAGGGGGTTTATTTGGAATAAACTTAATGGAGGAAAGGGTATGCATTATGTGAGTTGGGACACCTTGTGTTCGCCAATGAGATATGGAGGTAGAGGATTGCATTCTTGCTCCAGCAAAGTTGGTCCACTGTGAGCTAAATTGGCTTGAAAGTATGTGAATGATAAGGAATCTCTTTTGCATAAAGTTTTTTTTCTGAAATATGGATTTCCTTGGGAGAAAGAAGCTGGGAATAAATCTGGTTCCATGGCCTGGAGATTGATATTGCATGGTGCAAAATATTTGAAACCAATTGTCAGATGGGGTATTGTGACAAGAGAATCAGTGGATGTCCTAATGGATACTTGGATCCTTGATAAATGTCTTAACAGATGGCCAACCTTTGTAGCGTCAGCTGACTACATTGGGTTACCAGTGGAGAATCTTATTTCTGATGGGGAATGGAATCTCAATGTATTAAGCAATATTTTTGGCAATGATCTGGTAGCATTGATTAAGAAGATTCCAATCAAGACCTCTTTATCTGAAGACAAACTAGAACTGCTGCAGCAGAATTCTGGAAGATCCATAGTATCGTTGGCGGCAGAGGCAACAGAACAGAACCTTCCAATTTTTAAAAATTGGAATTGGATGAAGATGGCTAAACTTAGGCCTCGGGTTGAATGTTTTTGGTGGCGATTATTTCACAATGCAATTCCTACCAATCATTTCTTAACATATAGAAGATTGATTGACTGTAACTTTTGTCCTAGAGGTTGTCATGAGATTGAGAACTTAGATCATGTGGTATCCAAATGCAGTAAGTTAAAAGAGGTTGTTCTTCATCTAAATGAGTAGGGCTTTGATGTTAAACTTGGGGAATCTTTTGATCATTCCTGTCTCTGGCTTTCCAAACAAAATCTTGCAATGATTAATTTATATTGTACTGTTGTTTATCTAGTCTGGAAACAGCGAAATTATTTGGTGCATGGTAGATCGGAAGAAAGCTCAATGAGGATTGCAGTTGAAACACTTTCGTATGTGTCTACTTCTCCTATTTTTATTAATTTCTCCTCGGAACGGTTGGACGTTAATAAGCTATAGATGTTGGAAGAATGTTGGCGTCCTCCTCCACCCGATTGGATTAAGGTAAATGTGGATGCAGCTCTCCTTTCTTCTTATAAAGCAGGAATTGGTGGTATTTTTCGTGATCACAAAGGGAGGTTTCTTTTAGCATTTGGTCATTCTTGCATGCACTGGGATGCTTCCCATTTGGAGCTCCAAGCTATTTTATCTATTCAAAGTGCCACTAAAGATTGGATGTTGGATTACAAGGGTATTACCATTGAAGGTGATAATGTTAACATTATCAAATTCTTACTAAAAATCTTGAGATCCGGAGATCAGAGAGCTGAAGAATTGTCTTTTGTAAAGAATTTTAATTGTGTGATTTTCAATTTTGTCAATAGGAGTTGTAATAAGTTAGCAGACCTTTGTGCTAACTTTGCAATTTTTTCTTCGTTCTCTTGGGAAGAAATTTCTATCAATAAGATTCCATCTTCAATTGTAGATTTATTGAAGAAGGAATCAACTCTTTGTACTTAGTTTTTTTTTCTTAGCTATTAATGAAGTATAGCTTTTCTTCAAAAAAAAAAAAACATTATTGGTTGAATTTTCAAGTTTATTTTATTTTCTCCTAATCATAACCTTACTAATTGATTTCTTTTAAAAATAGCAGAATTTTTTATTTAATATTAAGAATAATAAGGAACAAAAAAACATAAGAATAATATAAAAAAAATTAAACTAAATCAAAATACAGGGGCAACAAATAAACACCCTACTCCCCCTTTTGATATCACCAAAAAGGAGAATAAACAAATTGAGAGAAAATAATAAAACAAACTATAATAATATAAAAAAGCTATAACACTTTACATAAGACTAAACGTAGGAAAGTTCTTAATCAGGTGGTGTCAGTAAAGGTTGAAAGTATAGGTGAATGGTAGAAAATTGGTCGCTAAACCATGCTCGATCTGTCTCATGCTATTGTTAGAGTTGCTCATGTTGTCGCTGGATCTGCTCGTGCTACTTCTGAAATGTCTCCCACTATGACTACAATCCTGAAAGTTTGTAACCAATCACATCTCTAGGCAATTAAATCTCTATACCATCACATCATAGAGATGGGACTGGTATTCAGGTGATGGTGTCAAAACACATGCTGGAAGGTCTCCCCCTTCCTCATCAAACTCGTGCTCCTCTCTATGGGCTCATCCCCACGACGTCTATCACAAATGAGAATATAGGAGGAACTATCAGTATAGTAAATCATTAATATGTTCTCTAGTTTAGGATACAAAAGCTGGTATTTAGTATCTACGACATAGGCCACTATGTGTACTAGTGATAGATTCTGCCTACGCCAAACTCTTGGCCATCCAATGAATGTATGATTTTGAAAATAAGCAATAATCCTATTGGCAGTGTCAAACTCTATTCTAGACATGATCAGATAGGTGATGACTAACAGTATTGTGGTCATGTTGACTCGATCTCCTGTCATAGTTAAAATAGAAGTTGGAAGAACATGCTAGATGATACTACATTCTGATTAAGTGAGTGAATAAGTGGTTGGTGTTGATTTAGAGGGATATTTTCTAGGGTATGTTTTACAATAATCTTGTCATTATCTCCCATCATTAATAAGCTGTGTAGCATTACCCCTATGATAGAAAGGTAAAAAAAATTAATAACGTCTTGAGAGATGATCTCGACAAAATTCCCCTAAATATAGGACTGCATGGTGGTATACTTGACATTTATTCTTAAACTCCCAAAAAATTCATAAAGAAGTTCCAAATTGTAAGGAAAGCTCAAAGTAAGAATAAATTGAAGAGTCGAGTTTCTAAAAAGTTCTAGAACTTGATAATTGAGAAGGTTTTGGTTTATAATATGAAAAAGTGATGTGGGTGGAATTACATCTATGGTAAGCTGATACATATTATGCTATTGGAAACCTATCATGTTCAAGTTGAGGTGAAGAACTTCTTACTATCAGTTAGGATAACTTATTATGATCCATCATATTGTAAATGCTAGGATTGTGAAGCTTGAAGAGAAGGATTGTGTTTGAAATGTTTGGAATAGCCTTTCTTATATAAGCCTGACCTAATCATATAGTATGACATGAATCATCTTGGACTATCAGAGGAATTTAATTTATCTTGGTTGATCAGTCAAAAAGTTAGTCAAATCGTATAGTATGATCAAAATTGTATTGAATGAACTTCATAAAACTGTTGATCCTAATGAGTTGTTTGTATAACCTATGAATAAATTGGTCGTATAGTTTGAATAAGTGTTCATATAGTATGAAAGCTTATTTAAAATTTCATACTGACTGATTTAATTCCTCTAACGACTACTGACATGTGTATCATGCAGTACAAACATGTGTTCGTATAGTACAACCACCTATAATTTGTCTAATCTATGCTGTTGATTTCATAGATAGTGGGGATTTTGAGTTTTACCTGGATCATATAATATAATTATGAAAACTTTTTAAATTTTAAATTTTAATTTTTTGTGTGATGATCAAGGAAAGCTTTTATAATTAAGTAACATAAATAATATAATTCATACTAAAGATAATAACAAACATAAATACAAACATAGAAGCATACAACCACATCTTTGTTTACCTCTTCCCTGATTTTGCTAAGCATTTATATCAAGGACACTTAGTCTGGTCCTAAGAGTACTAAAGTGTCAAAGTTTAGTGGTTTAGTGAAAATAACTACAATTTAATTCTCTATTTTCACATGCTTGAACTCTATGTTACCCTTTGCTACATGATCTCGAATGAAGTGATGTCAAATGTCATTGTGCTTTATGCTAGAATGTTGGATTGGAGATGCAAATTGCACTAGTGTATTGCACATTATATGGATTACTCATACATATACTATAATATCAAGGATTTGTTGTTTCAACCATAAGACTTGGGCAACACAACTTCCTACTACTATATACTCTGCTTTAGCGATAAATAGGGCTATTGAGTTCTACTTTCAAGTAGACTACAAAACTAAGGATTATCTTATGAATGGGCATGTACTACATATAATTTTCTTGTTTACTATGTACTCTGTGAAGTCTAAATTTGAATATCCTATTATTTCAAAAGTGGGGTTATACTTGGGACACTAGTTGCTTGAGTTTTGGGTTCCTATAAGATACCTTAGAATTCTCTTATCTATAATTATGTGGGATTCTTTAGGGTTAGCTTAAAATCTAGCACATAAATAAATATTAAATATTATGTCAAGTCTGTTAGCCATCATATATAGTGGTGATCCTATTATTCTACTCTACTTCTTTTGATTTACTAATTTTCTATCAAAATCTTTGTCTAGTTGAATAGTTAAGCTCATTGGTGTATTTATCCCTTTAGCACCTTCCATTTCAAATTTTTGTAAGTTCTCAATAAATTTTGTTTGACCATGGAATGCGACATCTTCTTTTTATTTTACATTGAATCTAAGGAAACATGTTAGCTCTCCCATCATGCTCACTTCATATTCTCTACTCATAATTTCTAAGAACCCATTTCAAAGATTCTCATTTATGGATCCAAATAATATATAATATATATAGATTTGAACTATGAGAATGTCATTTCCTAATTTCTTAATAAATAAAGTGGTGTCTACACTGCCCCTATTAAATAACATTTTAAGGAGGAACATACTAAAACTTTCGTACCATGCCCTAGGTGCTTGTTTATACCCATATAAAGCCTTTTTAATTTTGTTAACAAGGTTGGGAAAAGAGGATTTCTCAAAACCTAGTTGCTCTACATAGACATCTTTCTTAATGACCCCATTTAGAAAAGCACTCTTTATATCCATCTGAGCCCTCTAAAGTATAACTTTAACCCTCTAAAGTATGCAAAGGATAGTAGTACTCTAATGGAATATAATCTAGCTATAAGGGCAAAAGTCTCCTAAAAATTAACACCTTCTAATTGATTGTACCCATTAGTCATTAATCTTGCCTTATTTCTATTGTTGCCCCAGAGGTATTCAGCATATTCTTAAAAACCCATTTTTTGCCTACTACACTTTGGTCCTTAGGTCAGCTAACCAACTCCCATACATTATTTCTAATGAGCTGGTTTAACTCTTCTTGCATAGCTATTTTTTAAGCTTTGCTTTCAAAAAAGAGCAAAGTGATTGAAATTATAATTTCTTTGGAAAAATTTTGAAATTGACATTTGAATTTTAATTTTGAGATCAAACAAACTATTAGGAATAATATACCACCTCAAAAGGTGGAGATAAAATTTCCTAATAGGTTTTGATTTAAAATTATAAATTTTATCCTGAATATTGTACCCAAATTTAAGAAAGAGCTACATATGACTCAAAAGGGTCAAAATGATGTTCGATCAAATATTTAGTAATGATAATCTATATGGGTTATTATTAATTTTATATTCGAAGCTATAATAACAAATGAGGTATCCTCCTATGGGATGAAATTAACATTCTTTGTTAATTAGTCGAATATAATGATAACGATTATCTTTGATTTTGATTTTTCCTAAAGAAAATTAATTAATTTATTTTTAAAATTGATCTGGGGTATTTAAATTTCCTATGAAGGTAAGCCCCTTGGTTAATTACAATGTGGGAAACTTGAGTTTTCTATGAATACTCTCAATTAAAATAACAGTAGAAATTTTATTTTTGAATTTTTAAGGAGTGATATCAAAGGAGAGATGTTAGAATTTCAATTAGGTTTGGGTCAAATTTGAGCACTTATTTTGGATTCCATGCAAGTGTAAGCCCCTTGGTTAAAAATGGCATGCAAGTGTAAGAAACATAAGAAGATAATGAAAGTCTTACTGCACATAAGTAAAGACATCAATCAAATTAGTTAATTAAAATATTAATCAAATAAGTGTAGAAAAGTCCATGAGGCAAATTCCACTTAATTAAAACCAAGTGTTTGCAGAGATTATAAGTGTCTGGGTTTAACTAACAACAACCTAGATTCTTGTCCTAAGGATGACACAAGTGATTTTAAGATTGGGATATTCTTATATCTTCACTTCTTCATCATCCTACTTCTACGAGCACCTTGGATTTGTCTGGTTTAAATATCAAAATGGAAAAGATCTCCTCCCAAAAGTGGTATTTTTTTCCTCTTTGAATTTTAAAGTCATCCTAACTTGATTTTTCAAATGAAGGGAAATCTCCCCAAAGGGATGTTTCCCTTCTCTTTGGACTTCAGGTTGGAGGGATAATGTCCCATCTCAAAATAAACTTTCATAACAATTGAATTTAAATACATGTAGAAAATTAGAAAAGAGGCTTAAAATAACATGCACGATTATCCTAAATAGTTGTAATTAAATTATCAACACCATCCAAGGCAGTTATATAATTTAATAGCTAAAATTTGAGCACAAACATGCTTGGCAATGATCTTTTAATTTCAAGGGGAACTTAGCATATTTTGCACATACATAAAAGTTATTAGTTAATTTTAATTTAGCCACTTTGATTTTAACCCTATATGGACATGGTCACTTGTAAAAAATTTTGTGAGCATCCAGATCATTCCTAGCCTAAGAGTAATCTATCGCCCATCACATCAATTTGCACATTGCATAATAAAATTAATACATCACATTGATTAATCAATTGTATCCAATATGCAGTGAAAACCACAAAAAACCTAGCACACAAGTAGTAGAAAAAGAAAAAAAACAGAATCCTAGCCTAACACTAGGATTGGTTATCGTAGCAAATCATATAAAGTGTGTGTAGTAGGTCATGTGGTTTGAATATGTCCCATGTTGGGTAGTTGTTAAAGTTGTCTAATATTTTAATATTTTTTATACACTGAAGTGATTTTAATTTGATTTTAAGTGTTAATGTTTTAATGTCAATTTTAAGATTAAACTTTTAAGTGTTAAATGATTACTACCTTTGTTTAAACTAAGGTTGTGATGTCTATTTCACCTTCCATGGGGCTGAGTTAATTGCCTCGTAGGACCGAATTACTTAGTAGTAACTAGTGTTATTTAGTTAATTTAATTAGTTGAAATTAAGAGTTGGTGATTTTTAATTAATTTGGTTGGTTTCTAATTTGAATCTTTAAGTTAATTAATGTATTCCATCAAACGATTCATGGCGTTGTCATAATGGGCCTGAAAAACTAGGCCTCCTTATGACATGTTGCCCTACAACTTAAGGTAGTCCATCCTAAAAATTAGGTTGATGTAGCTGAATTAAAGATTTAATTTTAGTTAAGTAATTAATAATCAATAAATTTTAAAATTTTACATTCTATTGAATCTGTTTGTGACATTGTCATAGTGGGCTCGAGAAACCAAACCTTCTTAGGATAATTAGCCCCATACTTTAAGGTAGTCCATCCGAAAAACTTCATCGTTGGAGTGCTTATTATGTATGTGGGACTTGGTTATCTAATTTTAATGATTAGAATAATGTTTTCAGGAATTTTGATCATTCATTGAATTTTTGGAATTTTTTTGAATTATTTAATTTATTAAATTAATGGGTCCAAATTTAACTTTTTAAATTAACTTAGAATATAAAGTTTTAGCATTTTTCCTAAATACTAGACCATAAAGTGAGTAAATAGCCTCTAAGTAGCTAAATTTGAATATTTTTAGATTAAGTTATAATTTTTTGAAATTATGGTTCAAATTTGAAGTAAAGTTGACCAAAAAGTAAATTTTTTGACTTTGATTGATTTTTGGAGGTTTGACTTTTTTTAATAAATACTAGGCCCTTAAAGGAGTTCAATGTCTTCGTGTTTGTTCAATTTGAAATTTTCTAGAAGTAGTTATGAATTTTTGAAGTTTTGGTATTTAATTAAATTATTTAATTAAGGAGGTTTTGATGATTTTACACCAAACTCATTCCAAACCCCTTGAAATCACTCCCAATGGTCAGGAATGACCTATAAGAGTGTTTTCAAGTGTATGAGTTTTATTTGATATTTTTAATAATTTTTAATTATTTAATTTTAATAATTATTAATTTTTATGAAAAATTAAACTAAGCTCAAATTAAAGGTCCCATGATGGGGCTTTTAATTTTTCTATGTAGAGGGCTAAATTTTGAAAAGTTTGATATATTATTTGAATTCTTTAGATTTAATTTGAATTAATTATGATTTTTTAATATTTCAGGCTTCATTAAGGGGCTGATTTTTGACTTAATTAATTTTCTGACTTGAAGAGCTCCAAATTCAATGAAATTTGAACCTAAGGTGAGAAATGTCACTAAGTTTAATGTAGTAAAGTGTCACCCCATTTGGGTGTGTAAAAAATCCTTAGAATTTTCTAAGTTATCTAGAGATCATTATTAATTATTTTTTCTAGGTGTCACTATCAAGCGGTGGCACCACGTCGTGTCATGTGACACTCGTCAAGCATTGAGGTGGCCACTTATTCAAGTTTATAATGCATCTAGGTTATTGGATCAATAGTGCACATGCAAACTGGTGAAATTTTGCCATGTGTTCTAGACAGATCGAATCATTACCTGTTCGAATCACTTGAGTTGTGTATGGTTTAAACCTGGCGATGTGGCTTCCAATGAGCCATCCAATCACATAGAAGGAAAGATCGGACAACTCTGAATCATTCAAAGTAAATTAGTTGAAAATTAATTGAAAATTTTAAATGTTCATAACTTTCAAAACACTCAATCAAATTCGATGAAATTTAAAACGTAAGATCATTGTGTCCTAATCTTCTAATGCCTAGATTTGGAGGCTCCTTGCATTATATATTGTGAGGAGCCTCAAATTGAAATTTAACTAAAGTTGAGATGTCTCACGAACTAGTGGACAATTTTTCAAATTCTTAGGATTTATTTTCTCCTAGTGATGTCCTCTCCAACTTTACAAAAATCTCCATGAGTATATGATGGATAGATTGAAAGATGTTGAGAAAAACCTACTTTCTCTCACTAAAACCCTCTCTCTTCACCAAAAGTATGTTTTGAGGCTTGGGTTTGGTGGAGAAAAGCTTGGAAAAGCATGGGAAATGGATGGAGAAGCTTGAGGAAGGGTTTGGAGAGCAAGAGGATGCTGGAGATGGAGTTTCAAGTGAAAATGTTAAGAATGAGGTATTAGGTTAAGTTTTCCCCACTTAACCCTCACCTTTTGGATTGAATAGCTTGGATTTGATTGAGGGAGGATTGAATAGATACGGGGAGGATTATGCATTGTTGCAAATTTGGATTCAAAGATTATGATTTTGATGATCGAAAATATTTCTATTTCTGGTTAAGTACATAATCTTTCAGGTTCACAAGATCAATTGCAATTCAAGCTAGCTCGGGATCGAGTCAGTCTCTTTGTGTTTCAGGTTCAATGTAATTTTTTATCTTTCTTGAGTCAAATATAATGTAATAGATCCCCAAGTTATGTAACCTTGCACACACACACTCAAGGGGAGAGTTTTAGTGTGTCAGAGTTTTTATTCTGATTTTGCTCATATCGTCCTAGATGATAATAATATTATCATGGACAATCCATTGAAAATAGAAACCCTAATTAGGGTAGCCATATTAAGTTGGTCTGATTAAGCATATCATCCTGGATGATACACACATCGTATAGGACGATATGCTCAAATTAGAAATTCTTAGCCACTAGACTAAGTTAAGGAAGTTTTTATTTTTAGAATTTTGGTCTAATCATCTCATACGATACGTGTATCATCCTAGATAATTCATTACAATCATGCCTAAATTAGTCAGGTGTTTAAGAAAAATAATTAAGACTCGATGGATCGATCACATTATCCTGGACGATTACAAGATCATCCTGGATGATCAATTAAAAATCCCCATCATCTATTGGATTTAACCTGGATGACCCAAACTATCTGCCAGACAAAACTACCATTTTTGAACTAATCATACAGGATAATCAAGTCATTTTGAAATCATCCAGCATAAGTATCCTGGACAACCTGAACTGTATGCTGGACAATTTTGGGCTTTTTGAACTAATCGTGCAGGATGATATACATATCACCCTGGACGATCAAGTCAATTTCTTTAGATCATCCAGACTTTTGTCATGGATGACCCAAACTGTGTACTGGATGATATGCCTAATTTACACTAATTATTTAGGGCAATCACAGAATCATCCTGGATGATTTGAATAAATTATGTTTTTTAATCATCCAGAGAAACCAGATCATCCAGGTCAGAAGGTGCTGATTTACACTAATCATACCGGATGATCGAAGGATGTCCTGGATGATCTTTGACAGCAAGTTAAAGTTTAGGGTAATTTTTGATCCCTCCTATTTAAGATCTTTTTCTTACTACTATTGAAATCTTTTGTCAAAGTCCTTTCCTGAGAGAGCCTTGAGAAGGAGAGGGAGAGCTTGGGGGAGAGAGAGAGAATCTTGTGAGGGGGACTTTGTGAGGTGTTCAAAAAGGTTACTCCAAGCAAGGATTTTAGTCGTCATCTCCAGTCGTCATCTCTTGTCCCTTAGTGTCTCAGTGGAAAGGGATCATCTACAAGAAGATTAAGTTTCTCTACTTACTTCTGGAGGAATATAAAGGAGGTAAGGTTCTTTGCTTGCTTTAGGAGGAAGCAAAATGGGGTACGATTCTCTGCCTTCTTCAGGAGGAAGTGAAATGAGGTAAGGTTCTCTGCCTGCTTTAGGAGGAAGTAAAAGGTGTTGTAAATTTGGATTCAAGGACTATGATTTTGATGATAGCAAACCTTTTTGTTTCCGGTTGATTGTCTAACCTTTCATGTTCACAGGATCAATTGCAATTCAAGCCAGCTCAAGATCGAGTCAGTTTGTTTGTGTTTCTGGTTCAATATACTTTTTCCATTTTTCTTGAGTCAAGTGTAATGTAATGAATTTTCAAGCTAAGTAACCTTACACACACACACAGGGGGAGAGCTAAATTTTTTTTACTTAAATTAATTTTTTTTACAAAATTGTACCTTATGATCTTCAATCGTATTGTACGATTTACCATTTAAACCCAGGGTTAACGGTTATTTCCAGTTGATTAAGTTTATAAACTAATTATACTATACAATCCATATCGTACTGTTTGATTTGTTTCAACATGAAAACCGTAACTGCCAGGACTATTTTGGTAAGTTTTAAATTCAAATTTTTTGAAATAATTGTGCTGTATGATTACGATCTTACTGTACGAATGTTTTAAATATTGCTAAAATTATCCCCCGTAATTAGGCAATTAAATTATAGTTTCCTAATTACATTTGGGCGTACTCTATGATGTAAATCATACTGTACAATGAATAGAGATAATTTTGGGTCATCCCATACATTGTATCAGATAAAACCATAATTTTTTGTACTGATCGTCCCAAATGATATTTACATCATACAGGACGATGTCTGAAAATGAACTAATTGTACTGTACGAAGGGTATAGTGCAGGATGATGAACAGAGACGATGTCATTCATGTTACAAATTTGGATTCAAAACGTATAGTTTTGATGATGACAAATATGTTTGTATTCTATTTTTTCTTGGCTAACCCATTTCAGGTACAAAAGATCAAAAGCAACTCAAGCCAACTCAAGATCGGGTCCAAGTGTGTCTAAATGTAATATTTTCCCTTTCTTAAGTCAAATGTAATGTAACTGATCCCCTAGCTATGTAACCTTGCACACACACACTCAGGGGGAGAGCTTGAGTGAATTAGAGTTTTTGTTAAATTTTTATTCAGATCATCCTGGATGATATTCACATCGTCCTGGACGATCCAGTGAAAACAGAAACCCTAATTAGGATGATCATGTTAAGCCTGTCTTATTAAGCTGATCGTCTAGGATAATCCATTGATCATACGGGACGATAGGCTCAAATTAGAAATTCTCAGCTGCCAGATCAAGTTAGGCAAGTTTTATTTTTAGAGATTTAATATGATTATCCTGGATGATACACGTATCATCCTGGATGATCCAGTATAATTATGCCTAAATTAGTCTGGTGATTAAGGAAAGTAATTAATATTAATTGATACTATCATATCATTCAGGATGATCGCAAGATCGTCTAGGATGATCAAGATCATCCAGTGTGTTTCACCTGTACATCCAGGGCAGTTCTCAGGACGATTTTGGCACTTTTTGAACTAATCGTACCGGCCGATAGACATATCATCCTGGACGATCAAGTCTTTTTTGGATCATCCAACACAAGTTCCTCTGGACGACCAGAGCGGTCTTCTGGATAAAATTCCTGAATTTACACTAATCATCCCGGACGATCGCAGAATCATACGGGACGATCTGAATAACTTTTTCCACTAATCATCTAGAAGAGCCAGATCGACCAGGCTAAAATAGGTGATTTTGAACTTATTGTACAGGATGATCTGGAGATAATCCTGGATGATATTGGCTGACCAGTTGAGAGTTAGGGTAATTTTTGAGCCCTCCTATAAAAGATCTTTTTCTTCCAATAAAAAATCTTTTACTCTAGAGAAACCTTGAGAGAGAGAGAGAGCTTGGGAGAGAGAGGAAGGATCTTGTGAGGGGGAGTTTATGAGGGATTCCCAAAGGTTGCTCCAAGTAAGGATCAGAGTCGTCTTCTCCATTCGTCGTCTCTCATCTTGTTGGTGTTTTCTATGGGAGGATCATTCGTAAGAAGATCCGGGTTCTCTGCCTGCTTCAAGAGGAAGCGAAAGGAGTTTGAGTTCTCTGCCTGCTTCAGGAGGAAGCAAAAGGAGTTCAGGTTCTCTGCCTACTTCAGGAGGAAGTGAAAGGAGTTCTGGTTCTATACCTGCTTCATGAGGAAGTGAAAGGAGTTCGAGTTCTCTTCCTGCTTCAGGAGGAAGAGAAAGGAGTTCAGGTTCTCTGCCTCACTGGGTTGATGGAAAGGAGTTTTGTATAGGCTTCTCCGCCTTACTGTGGGAGCAGAAGGAGAGTCACTTTTTTGTTAGTGCAATACCCGGAGGGGAGGCTCCGGAGAGTGGACGTAGGTCAAGTTGACCGAACCACTATAAAATTAGGTGTGCTCTTTCTGATTATTTTCTACACTTTACTTTTATATTATTAACTACTTGGGTGAAATCTATGGTTGATCTTTTCATTTCTGTGTTTACTTGTTTCCACTGTAAATTATTTAAAAGATCTTTCCTGTTGCTCATAAATTTTTAAATAACTAATTCACCCCTCATCTTGGTTAGCCTCAGGACAAGTTCATCAGGGCTTAACATCCCTATAAAACTTTCAAGTGGTATCAGAGTGGGATTCAAAAATTTAAGTTTAAAAACTTTTGAATTTGATCAATGGCTAACTTTGGTAATCATAATACTGCTGAAGGTTATTCAATTACACGACCGTCATTATTTGATAACATACCTTTTGATTTTTGGAAAACTTGCATGTCCACTTTTCTTCAATTAATTGATTTTCCCATGTGGATGCTTGTTAAGGATGGCTATGAGCCACCTTTTAGAATGATAAATAATGTTAAAACTGAACTGCCTTTTACTGATTGGACTTTTGATGATCGTGGCTTAGCCCAACTGAATGCTAAATATTTGAACTATTTTTTCTGTGACTTAAAATCTGAGGATTACATATGTGTTTCTACCTGTACAATTGGCAAAGAAATTTGGGATAGATTGTGCATCACTTATGAAGGTACAATTGAAGTCAAACAGTCTAGGTTAAATATATTACTTCATGACTACAAACTTTTTCACATGAAACCTACTGAATATATTTTTGAAATGTATATGAGGTTCACTCAAATTGTTACTTCTTTGCATGCTTTAGGAAGAGAACTTACAAACAATGAAAGAGTGAACAAAATTCTTAGATGTTTGCCTTCTTCTTATGATGCTAATATAACTGCAATCACTAAATCTAAAGATTTGAATACTTACTCTATTGATAGCTTACATAGATCACTCATTGCTTACGAGTAAGGGTGAACCAAAGACAGCATGATGCAGGTGAGAAGAAGAAGAAGAAAACAGTGGCACTGAAGGCCAACAATAGTGACACTAGTACTTCTAGATCTGATAGTGATGATGTTACCTTAATCACTAGGCAATTCAAAAGCTTTCTAAGGAAGAAATACAAGAACTTTTATAAGTGGAACAAGGGTAAGTCTAGTAAAAATTTTAAAGGTTCATCTGATACTGTTTGTTTTGAATGCAGGAAGCCTGGACACATTAAGGCTGATTGTCCTACACTTAAAGCTCACCCAAGCAAGGAGAAGGGTGAGGAGAAACACAAGTTTAGGAAGGACAAGAAGCAGATTCAGAGGGCATTCTAGGCAGATTATGTATCCAACTCCTCTGAGACTGAAGCTGAAGAGGAGGAAACTAATTTGTGTCTGATGGCTAATGATCATCCTGAACAGTCTTATCAAGAAGAGGTATGTGAGCTTACTTAGGAGTAATTATTTAAAGTTTCTAAAAGAATTCATGCATCGTATAGGAAGCTTAAGAAAACTCATGCTAGCCTGAAACTAGAATTTTTGAATTTACAAAAAGAGCATGATTCTGTAGTTAAAGATCATTCCACACTTGACAGCAATTATATGTCTTTACTTGATGAATTTGATGAACTGAATAAAAAGTATTCTGATCTGATTACTTAGCATGATTCATTGAAAACCTCACATGTTGATTTAGAAAGAGCTTTTAAAGAATTAGATAACATGGCATGTGAAGTGGAGGGTAGTAATAGAATATTGAAATTTGAAATTGCAAGTTTGAAGAAAGAAAATAAATTTCTAAAAGTTAAAATCAGTGCTTTTGAGAAAAATAAAACACCTCCTACTTTTGCACAGTTTTATGCACCTCCACCTTTTGAAGAATCTATTTCAAAATCATCAAAGCATGTTTGATTTAAACCTAAGAAGAGGCACTATCACCCATGTAGATTAGTTAACCCTTTTCCTGGTGTTAGATGTTTTTCTTGTGGCATGTTAGGACACATCTCCCACGTCTGCACTGTTCACCATAGTATGCATTGGGTGTGGAGGCCCAAATTGCCTGTTTCACAGCACATCACACATGCATTGCATTCTTCTTTTCATAAGAAGGACCTAAATCTGACATTTGATGATTTTGTAGGTGTGCTCTCAAACATGACCTTGTGAGAGCATATGGTACCTGGACAACGGATGTTCAAGATACATGACTAGAGTTACAAATCAGTTCATTTTGCTAGAGGCCAGGGCTAGAGGCAAGGTTACACTTGTAGACAACACTACCAGGAGGGTGGTAGGTTCAGGTATAATTGGTGATTCAAAGAATTTTATGATTGATAATATTTTACTTGTAGATGGATTGAAACATAACCTACTGAGCATCAGTCAGCTCTGTGATAAAGGATACAACATCAAATTCCTACCCACTTACTTTATTATAAGCTTAAAAGATAAAATTATTTTGTAGGGATAAAGGATCAATAATGTTTACATACTGGATGTAAGTTGCTTTAAAGCTGATGTTTCATTTTGCTTAAAAACTGCTGCTGATGAGTCTTGGTTGTGGCACAGGAGATTATGTTATGCCGGTATGAAAATCCTTAGGAGAGTCACCCAAAAGGACTTAGTTAGAGGTGTCCCTAAGCTTAAGTTCACTAAGGACCACTTATGTGATGCCTGTCAATTAAGGAACCAAGTCCAGTCCTCCTTTCACTCTGTTAAGGATATTAGCACCTCTAGACCTTTAGAAGTCCTTCACATGGATCTCTTTGGACCCATTAGTACTGCCAGGTTATGGGGGAAAGTCTATGGTTTTGTGATTGTTAATGATTACTCGAGGTTCACTTGGATTAAATTTTTGCCACATAAATTTGAGTTATTTGATGAATTTAAGTCCTTCTCCACTTGGATTTAGAGGAAGTTAGGTTGTGACATCTTGACTATTCATAGTGATCATGGTGGAGAGTTTGAAAATGTGAAGTTTGGAAGTTTCTATGAGGAGCAAGGGATTAGTCATAATTTTTTAGCTCCTAGGACCCCTCAGCAAAAAGAGATAGCTGAAAGGAAGAACAGGACCTAAGTGGAAGCCACTAAAAGCCTTACTGAGTATTCACTTCCAAAATACTTTTGGCCTGAAGCGGTGAACACTCCCTATTATGTTCTAAATAGGGTGAATGTTAGATCCAATCTGAATAAGACACCTTATGAGATCATTAAGGGTAGAACTCCAAACCTGTCCCATCGCCATATCTTTGGCTATTAGTTTTTCATTCTGAACAACGGGAAATCATCCTTAGGAATGTTTGACCCTAAATCTGATGAAGGAATGTTCCTAGGCTATTCTAGTTGTGGGGAAATCCTTTAGGGTATTTAATTAGAGGACTTTGGTGGTGGAAGAGACAACTCATGTGATGTTTGATGAATCTGATCCTAAGGTGACTAGAGTTGAGGAAGAAGAAGAGGTAGGGGAGATTACCCAAGGGGTTGAAAATGCAAATCTAGAGGAAAGGGTAGATCCTAAAAATACTTTGCATAGAAATCGGAGATATTCTTCGAGTCATCCTAAAGAACTGATCTTTAGAGACCCTTCTGAAGGTGTTAGGACTAGGCATGGACTTAGAAAGCAAGTAAACCACTCTGCCTTTATCTCAATGACTGAACCCACCAACAACAATCAAGACCTTTCTGATGAGTTTTGGATCTTAGCTATGCAAGAGGAATTGAATCAATTTGTAAGGAACGATGTTTTAGAGCTAGTAGAAAGACCTAAAAATCAAAGTATAGTGGGAACCAAGTGGGTCTTTAAGAATAAGATGAATGATTCTGGTGTGGTGGTTAGGAATAAGGCAAGGTTGGTGGCTAAGTGATATAATCATATTGAAGGGATTAATTTTGAGGAGACCTTTGCCCCTATAGCTAGATTGGAAGCCATTAGAGTGCTACTAGCCTTTACCTGTTATAAGGAATTTAAGCTGTTTCAAATGGATGTCAAGAGTGCCTTTTTAAATGGGGTAATAAAAGAGGATGTTTTTGTAGAATAACCCCCAGGTTTTAAGAATTCCTAATATGCAAATCATGTTTACAAATTAAAAAATGCCTTATATGGATTGAAACAGGCACCTAGAGCTTGGTATGAGAGGCGTAGCACATTCCTGTTAGAAAGAGAGTTTGTTAAGGGGAGCGTAGACACCACCCTTTTTCTGAGGAGAGTAGGGGATGATTTACTCATTGTCCAGATCTATGTTGATGATATAATTTTTGGATCTTCTGATAAATATTTATGTGATGTGTTTTCTAAAATAATGAGTAAGGAGTTTGAGATGAGTATGATGGGAGAATTGTCTTATTTTTGGGGTTTAGCATAAGGCAAATGATGATGGAACCTTTCTTAATCAATCTAAATACACCAAGGACATTTTGAAGAAATATTAAATAGGACAAATCCAAGCCAATCAACACTCCCATGGACTCCTCTATTCTGTTAAATAAGGATTCAAGTGAAAAATCTATTGATCAAAAGAAGAATAGAGGAATAATTGGATCACTACTTTCCCTGACTGCTAGCCGACCTGATATTATGTTAGTATTTATCTTTATGCTAGGTTTCAAGCTGATCCTAAAGAGTCCCACCTGACTGTTGTTAAGAGAATTCTTAGATATCTTTTAGGGACCCCAAACCTAGGAATTTGGTACCCTAGGCACAACACCTCTTTTGAGATTATTGGATATTCTTATTCTGACTTTGCAGGGTGTAGGGTGGATAGAAAGAGAAATTATGGAACTTGTCAATTCATAGGACAGTCTTTAGTCTTCTGTTCTAGTAGAAAATAGAACTCAGTTGCACTTTCACTGCTGAAGCTGAGCATATTGCCTTAGGAAGTTGTGTGGCCCAAGTTCTTTAGTTGAAGCAATAAGTCTTGGATTTAGGATTACCTATGGGCACAATTTCTATTCAGTGTGATAATACTAGTGCCATCTGCATTTCTAAGAATCCAATCCAACATTCTAGAACCAAACACATTGATATAAGGCATCACTTCATTAGGGACCATGTTACAAAAGGGGATAGTGAGCTACATCATGTAGCAAATGAAAATCAGTTGGCTGACATATTTACTAAACCACTGGCCTTTGACTCATTCAGCATTTTGAGGACCAGATTAGGTGTGATTGACATAAATGTTTGATTTTGATGACTACTAATTTCTAATTTGTCTATTTTTCATTCTGTTTCTGTTAGTTAGTCGTTTGATTTGATTATCTGTTTTCTGTTAATTTTTATTTTTCTTCTAATTTTTACTTTAATCTTGTTGTTAGCCTAATTTGAATATTTATTTTGATGTGATTTCCTACTTGGTTTTTACTTATTATTTTATGCTTTTCAATATCCGATCACTGCTCACTACTACTGATAAACTGGATTTGTGACTGAAAATTTTGCCTTATTTTTTATTTTGGAAGATTGTAAGCAGTGATTGAATCCACTGGATCTATTAAAGGAAAGAAACATTGATGATTATTTATCTTTCTCTAACTCCTTTAATGGTGTATTATTTCTTTTGGATAAAAATCCTCTTTAAAATTAAAAAATTGGTTCTTGAAATAGAGAGCTATTTTATCTTCCTATAGTAATCTTCCTCATATGAATAGTGTTTTCAAAGTCTTGAGTCATTGTTATGATTTTTTGAACCAAGTGATTGCACTTATCATATGATATATAGTTTTTGCTTTGTGAATTACTCTTCCTTATTGTGGAGAGTGAGTTTTGTCGTCTCCTATGTCTGGAAGATAATTTCACAGCTTAGACTCTTTAACAATTATGAATGGAAGAAAGCTTACAAAAGATGCGCAGTGTGCCAAACAAATTAAAAAAGAGGCACAAAATAAGCCCAAAGCTGATAAGATCTGAAATATTGCCAAACTAAAAGATACACAAAGTGTACCAAAAATCAAAAGATGCACAAAGCGCCAAACAAATTGAAAAAGAGGCACAAAATGAGCCCAAACCAAGCTTTCTTCCCTTTCAGATCGTTAAATGTCTTAGAAAAATTCGTGCACTACTTAATATTTTTAAAAGCTTGAGTTTGAAAATCTTGATTTCTGATTTCTTACTTTGTAATACTATTATATCAGATATTTTTTTGGAATGAGGCTTGAAAGGATCTCTTTTTGAATCCAATTTCTTTTCTTCTGAATTGGATTTTTGTTTTAAAAGGAATTTGCATCTACAAGGTGTCCGAGGTGGGGTTACGAAAGTTGATTTTCTAACTTTTTTGAATTTTAGTGCTGTTGATCATCTTCTTATTAGTTTTTGGATTCAAAATCAAGGGAAAATTCTTATTTACTGGAGCAAATCGATTAAAAAAATCATATTTTTGTGTGTTTTTGTGTTTCTCGTTTCGAGTTTTATTTACTCTGCTATTATTTTTCATTTTATTATATGTGTTTTTGGGATCCCTGATCTCTCTTCTCTATCCTCGGCTACCACCTCCTCCTCCTTCTGATCAGGATCCGCCTCCTTTTTTAGTTTTGTATTTTGTGTTGTTTTCTGCTTATATTGTTGTGTCTGTTCCTCCTCCTTTTTGTGATGTAAAAAAAAAGAGTTAGTTGAGTGACTAGTAGTTTGTGTTTTATGTATTGATCTTATTTTTGTATTGTTTACTTTGTTTGTAGCATTTTCCTATACTGTTCTAGTTGTTCAGTGAAATTTAAAAAGATTTTATTTTTTCATATGTGCGCTGGTTAACTCCTGCTTTTTTTATTTTAAACTACTGCATGAATGTTTGCCATGATTAAAAAGGGGGAGATTGTTGCAAATCTAGATTCAAAAAGTATAGTTTTGATGATGACAAACATGTTTATATTCTATTTTTACTTGGCTAACCCATTTCAGGTACAAAAGATCAAAAGCAACTCAAGCCAACTCAAGATCGGGTCCAAGTGTGTCTAAATGTAATGTTTTCCCTTTCTTGAGTCAAATACAATGTAATTGATCCCCTAGCTAAGTAACATTGCACACACACACTCAGGGGGAGAGATTGAGTGAATTAGAGTTTCTGTTCAATTTTTGTTCAGATCATCCTAGACGATATTCACATCATCCTGGACGATCAAGTGAAAATATAAACCCTAATTAGGATGATCATGTTAAGTCTGTCCGATTAAGCCGATCGTCCAAGATGATCTATTGATCATACGGGATGATAGGCTCAAATTAGAAATTCTCAGCCACCAGATCAGGTTAGGCAAGTTTTTTTTTAGAGATTTGATCTGATCATCCCGGACAATACACGTATCATCCTGGATAATCTAGTATAATCATGCCTAAATTAGTTTGGTGATTAAGGAAAGAAATTAATATTTAATTGATATGATCATATCATTCGGGATGATCATGATCGTCTAGTGTGTTTCACCTTTACGTCCAGAGTGGTGCTCAGGATGATTTTGACACTTTTTGAACTAATCATACAGGCCGATAGACATATCATACTGGACGATCAAGTCATTTTTCGATCGTCTAGCATAAGTTCCTCTAGATGACTACAGCGGTCTTCTAGATCAAATTCCTGAATCTACACTAATCATCCTAGATGATCACAGATTCGTACGGGATAATCTGAACAACTTTTTCCACTAATCATCCAAAAGAGCCAGATTGTCCAGGCTGAAACAGGTGATTTTGAACTGATTGTACAGGACGATCTAAAGATCTTCCTGGATGATATTTACCGACCAGTTGAGATTTAGGGCAATTTTTGAGCCCTCTTATAAAAGATCTTTTTCTTCTAACAAGAAAATCTTTTGCCACTTTCCTTTCCAGAGAAACCTTGAGAGAGAGAGAGAGAGCTTGGGAGAGAGAGAGAGAGAGAGGATCTTGTGAGGGGGAGTTTGTGAGGGATTCACAAAGGTTTCTCCAAGCAGGGATCAAAGTAATCTTCTTCGTTCATCATCTCTCATCTTGTCGAAATTTTCTATGGGAGGATCATTCACAAGAAGATCCAGGTTCTCTGCCAGCTTCAGGAGGAAGCGAAAAGAGTTTGGGTTCTCTGCCTGCTTCAAGAGGAAGCGAAATGAGTTCGGGTTCTCTACCTGCTTCAGGCGGAAGCGAAAGGAGTTTGGGTTCTCTGCCTGCTTCAGGAGGAAGCGAAAGGAGTTTAGGTTCTCTGCCTCACTGATTTGGTGGAAAGGAGTTTTGTACAGGCTTCTCGGCCTTGCTGTGGGAGTAGAAGGAGAGTCATTTTTATGTTAGTGCAATACCCGGAGGGGAGGCTCCGGGGAGTCGACGTAGGTCAAGTTGACCGAACCACTATAAAATTTAGTGTGCTTTTTTTGATTATTTTCTACACTTTACTTTTCTATTATTAACTGCTTGGATGAAATCTTTGGTTAATCTTTTTATTTCTGTGTTTACTTATTTTTATTGCAAATTATTGAAAAGATCTTTCCTGTTGCTCATGAATTTTTAAATAACCAATTCACCCCCCCTCTTGGTTAGCATCGGGACTAGTTCATCAGGGCTTATCATCCCTATCGAACTTTTAATTCATCCCATAGATCATCCCGTTGGAACAATTGAAAATAAAAGGATCGTCCAATATGATCTACAGATCGTACTGCACAATATTCATAAAATTTATAAACTGTTCATTTGTAATCATACTGGATGAAACTATTTTTATTCTGATCATATCATATGATATTGGATTGTACTGTATGAACATAATCATCAAATTGAATTTCAGGGAAATTTCTGAGCCCTCCTATTTAAGATCTCTTTTGTTCAACCTTTGAGATCTTTTGCCACCTTTCTTGCCTGAGAGAACCTTGAGAGAGAGGGAGAGAGCTTGGGAGAGAGAGAGGATCTTATGAGGGGGAGTTTGTGAGGGATTCACAAAGGTTGCTTTAAGCAAGGATCTGAGTTATCTTCTCCAGTTGTCTCTTATCTTGTTGGTGTCTCTGTGGAAGGATTGTCTACAAGAAGATCTAGGTTCTCTGCCAAGTTCAAGAGGGAGCGAAAGGAGGTAAGGTTCTCTGCCTTCTTCAGGAGGAAGCGAAAGGAGTTCAAGTTCTCTACCTGCTTTAGGAGGAAGTGAAAGGAGTCTGAGTTCTCTGACTCACTGGGTTGGTGGAAAGGAGTTTTGTACAGGCTTCTCTACCTTGCTGTGGGACCAGAAGGAGAGTCATTTAGTGTTAGTGGAATACCCGGAGGGGAGGCTCCAGGGAGTGGACATAGGTCAAGTTGACCGAACCACTATAAAATTTGGTGTATTCTTTCTGATTATTTTTCACTTATTTTTCTATTAATGATTGTGTGATTGTAATTATTATTTTATTATTATTGAACATCTGCACATCATCGTGAAACTAAAAACATTTTTAAAACATTCAAAAAGATTTTCTAAATCATTTTTTGCTCATAAATTTTTAAATAACCAATTAACCCCCCCCCCCCCCCCTCTTGGTTAGCCTCGAGCTTATTTATAAGGGCTTAACATCCCTAATGAACTTTCAAGTAGTTTCAGAGTACTTTTAAGTAGTATCAAAGAACTTTCAAGTGGTATCAGAGAGGGATTCATAAAATTTAGTTTTGAAAAACTTTTGAATTTGATCCATGGCTAACTTTGGTAATTGAAATACTGCTGAAGGTTATTCCTTCACTCGTCCACCTTTGTTTGATAATATACCTTTTAATTTTTGAAAAATTCACATGTCCACCTTTTATAATATATTGATTATTACATGTGGATGCATATTAAATATGGTTGAAGCACCGTATAGACTTGTTAATGGTGTTAAAACTAAACTTCCTTTTACTAAATGGGCATTTGATGATCGTGATTTAGCATAATTGAATGCAAAATGCTTGAACTTTTTTTTCTATGCACTAGAAATCGGAGGATTATATGCTTGTCTCTACTTGCACAACTGGTAAAGAAATTTAGGATAGATTATGTATTACCTATGAAGGTACATCTAAAGTTAAACAGTCTAGGTTAAACATACTGCTTCATGACTATGAACTCTTTCACATGAAACCTAGTGAGTCAATATTTAAAATGTACACTAGGTTCACTTAAATTGTCACCTCCCTGTATGCCTTAAGAAGAGAGCTTACTAATTATGAGAAAGTTAACAAGATTTTCAGATGCTTGCTTTCTTCCTATGATGTCATGATAACTGCGATCACTGAATCTAAGAATTTGAATACTTATTCTATTGATAACTTACTTGGATCACTCATTGCTCATGAGCAAGGGGTAAACCAAAAATAGCTTAATGTAGGTGAGAAAAAGAAAGAGAAAACTGTGGCACTGAAGGCCAACGATGCATATATTGATACTTCTGGGTCTGATGGTGATGATGTTGCCTTAATCACTAGGCAATTAATAAGCTTTCTAAGGAAGAAACACAAGAACTTTTAGAAGTGGAACAAAGGTAAGAGTAGTAGAAGTTTTAAAGGTTCTTTTGATAAAGTTTATTTGGAATGCAGGAAGCCTGGACATATAAAGGCTGATTGTCCTACACATAAGGCTCACTCAAGAAAGGAGAAGGGTGAGGAGAAACTCAAGTTCAGGAAGGACAAGAAAAAGATTCAAAAGGCATTTTGGTCAGATTCAGCATCCGACCCCTCTGAGGCTAAAGCTGAAGAGGAAACTACGAACTTGTGTTTGATGGCGGATGATCATCCTAGTCAGTCTGACCAAGAAGAGGTATATGAGCTAAATTACAATCAATTACTTGAAGTTTTTAAAAAAATCCATTCATCATATAGGAAACTTAAGAAAATGCATGCTAGCCTAAAATTGGAATTCTTAAACTTGAAAAAAGTGCAAGAAGTTTTGATTAAGGATCATTCTACGCATGATAGCAATCATATCTCATTACTTGATAAATTTGACTAGTTGAATAAAAGCATTCTGATTTAATTATTAAGTATTATTCATTAAAAGCATCACATATTGAATTAGAAGCTGCATTTAAGGAATTAGAAACTCATGCATCTGATTTAGATAGTAGTGAGAATTATTTAAAATTTGAAATTGCAAGTCTCAAAAAAGAAATGAATTTCTAAGTGTAAAAATTAGTGCTTTTGAGAAAAATGAAACACCTTCTACTTTTACACAATTTTATGCACCTCCATCACTTGAAGAATCTAATTCAAATCATTAAAGCATGTTTCATTCAAACCTAGGAAGAGGCACTATCACCCACATAGATTAGTTAACCCTTTTCCTGGCATTAGATATTTTTCTTGTGGCATGCTAGGACATATCTTCAACCCATTTAACCTATCCAACCCATTTAAATCAAATCAATATCTTCAACCCCTCAAATCTATTTCATTTAATGCCTCAAATATTTCTAAACCCACTATGAGTCATATCACCATGTGTTGACCAAATCAAACTTGCCAAAATTTAGTCAAACCTCTTTCCATACACACATGCATTCAAATCTTGAGTCCTTAATCTCAACCCATATTTAAATTAATCAAACCAGCTTATAAGACCTTCCCCCATGCCACATAAGCATATTGACTAGTTTGACTAGTCAAAATATTCAAAAAAGGGTCAAAGTTCATGCTTAGGTGGCTTTACCACCTTGGAAAGTTAAATTATCCTGATAACTCCATATTTAAATGCATTTGGTGGTTGAGAGGGTTAGTTGGTAGTATTTTGAAGGCTCTCTCTCTCCAATCCAAGCTATGTAATAATTAGGAGGAATGGAATAATCTCACTCTTCACTCAAAGCTTTGGATCCACTCTCTATCATCCAAAACCTTCAATTCTAGCTACCTCTAGCTCAAGTGAAAGATAACCTAGCTTATCCATCTATAAATATTTCCCCTTTAGCCATTGGAATGGTTGTTACAAAGCTTGAGAGCCTAATTTTAGAAGAGAGAGAGAGAGAGAGAAAGAGAGAGAAAGGATAATTGTGGTAGCAAATCCTAAACAAGCCTCCAACAGCTCTTGGACCCTTGAAGGAAGTTATAGAGGATTCAAATACCTTTTCAACATGCCCAATAACACCAAAATCCATCCACAGGATTGAAAGATATCTTATCTTTTCTCTAAAACTTTAATTTGAAACTGTAAAAAATCTACAACACTTGAAGCCACCAAACTTCAGGTGTTGGAGGATTAGGTTGCCATAAACATGTGTTTCAGCTTTTATCCAATTTGGATGAGTATTTTCAATGTTATGGGCATTTAAATTATTTTGACACTAGTTCAACCAGAGCCATCCGATCACACTAAAGGCAGTCACCTCGATCGATCCAGATTACGCGTTTAGCCTTAGATTCAAATGCGAGTCTCAGCTCAGAATGGTGGGATGACGTGGTTGCATCTAGACCATCAATTCTACATTATTTATTCTGGATCGTTGGATCCTCAATCTGCCCTGTTTAAGTGGGACTCGGATGAGCGCGACCACATGTCGCCAAATCGCGCACCGTCGCTGTTTCGGTACCAATCATTACCAATGATTGGCATCAACGATTGTTAAACAAAAATGATTTAGAAACTTAATTTAAATGCCCAAAAATTCGAAAATTCATAGAAAATTCATATTTTCATGAAATTTTTTCTTCTTGGGCTCATTGGAAAGGGCATGAGCCCTACTATTTTTTAAAATTAAATTTTAAGTATTTTGACCACTATTTAATGAGTTATTTGGCTTTGTGTGAAATCTAAATTTTATAATATTCTCATAATCTAGTGGTCAAATTGAACCCAAATTTTGGTGAAATAGTTTTGAGCATCCTAGGCATTCCTGCATTATTCCTTGGTCTAGATGCTCAAGGGTTTACTGTGAGATGAATTTACAATGTAAAGGGTCCATTTTGGAACCAAAACTTTTAAAATTTATAACTCTCCAAATTGATAGAATTAGGTTATCTGATTGCTGTGGTATGCTTGCATAAGTCCCAGGGTTAGGTGACCAAAATTTTAAACCCATTTGAATATTAGAGACACCTAGGGAGAAAATTTAAGGAAAATATCTAGTTAAATTAAAAAAATTCTAGGAAATTATACACACATCACTAGAGATGAACATTGAGCTCAGTGACATTTTACACTTTAGGTCTAAATTTCACTTGATTTGGAGGTCATTAGATTAGAAAACTAAACTAATCAAAATTCAGCTCTTTTTAGGACCTAAAAACTTCAAAAAATGTAATAAATCAAAATTAGATTTGAAAATTATAAATAATATATCAAACTGTTTAGAATTTTATTTTATGTTTAGAAAATATAAAAGCCCCATCATTGGACTTATAATTTAACATTAATTTAAGTCTTAATAAAAATTAATAATTAATTATATAAAATAATTAAAATATATTAAAAATACAAAATAAATTCTAAATACCTGAAAACACTCCCATGGGTTATCCCTAACCTTTGGAAGTGATTCCATACAGTTTAGAATAAGTTTGGAAAAAAATAATCAAAATCTCCATAATTAAGTAATTTAAAAAATCTATTAATTAACCAAATTTTAAAAAATCATAATTAATTCAAATTAAATCCAAAAAAATTGAATAATATATAAAATTAATGAGAATTCAATCCTTATGCAAAGAAAATTAAAATCACTTTAATTTGACTTTAATTTTGAGAATAATTTAATTTTAAGTAAAAATTAATATTTAATTTATCTAATTAATTAAAAATTATTAAAAATTCCATAAAATTCCTAGACACTTGGGAATTTTTCCTTAGGTCATTCTTAACCTTTAGAGTTAATTTAAGGGAGTTGGGAGTTCATTTGGAGTAAAATCATTAAAAGGCTCTTAATTAAACATAATTAAATAATTTAAATAAAAACACAAATTTTGAAAAATTATAAGTAATTATAGAAAAATTAAATTGAGCAAACTCAAAGGCATTGTCCTCCACGTAAGGTTTAATATTTATTAAAAATATAACATTAGCAAAAATCACTTAAAATAAAAAAGTTAACTTTTTGGTCAACTTCAGTTCAAATTTCAACTGAAACTTCAAAAATTCATAACTAATTATAGAAAAATCTAATTCTAGCAAACTCAAAGTCTAATTACTCATGTTTAAGAATAATATTTAAAAAAAAATATCAAAACTTCAGAAATCAACCTTAATCAAAAAGTTTGTTTTTGACCCCTTTAATTAATGTGTTTAAATAAGTCAAATATTTCCATAAAATTCAATAATCAGTCAAAATTCTAGAAATTTTTAATATGATTAATAAAATTAATCAATCAACCCTTTAATATATAATAACCACTCTAGAGATAAAATTTTTAGGATAGACTACTCTGGGTTGTAGGGTTAAGTGACCTAAGGAGGCCTAGCTCCTCGAGCCTTGTGGCACAACGTCACGAATGCATTCAATGGAGTATAAAATCTTAAAATCAATTGATTAATAATAATCTAACAAAATAAAAAAAATTTAATTCAACTACATCAATCAGGTTTTAGGATGGACTACTCTGTGTTGCGGGGCTACGTGTCTTAAAGAGGCTTGGTTCCTCGAGCCTTGTGGCACAACGTCCCGAACCAGTTGATGAAAAATTTAAATTAATCTAATCCTTTAAAAAAGAAACTAATCTGAATAACTAAAATATATTGGTCCTTTAATATCTAACTACTTAAATTCATTTAATTAATCAATAAAAATATATTCTAAAATAAACTTTAACACATTAATATTTGAACTCTAACCAAATTTACCCTCCAAACTTCAACAAACCTAGACCTTAGACAATTTAAAACAATTACCTAATATAGGACATATCCAAACCTCACAAACTGCTACACACACTTTGATGTTTACTAAGGCACCACTTCTAGATCTAGGCTAGGTCGGTGTTTACTTTTCTACTATGTTCCAGATTTTTCACCTAGTTGTTAGATAATTGCTATGATTATTTATTTAATTTCTGCACTCTATGATTTGATTAATGGGTGTTAGATTTTTCCTTAGATTAGGGGTGATTTAAATGCTGATACAATCTTATGCAGGTGGCTATGCTCATATAGGGCATTGAAATTAAAGGGAGAAAAATTAAATTTAAATTAATAAATTTCTTTAGGTGCTCCAAAATATTAAGTCCACCATTAAAAATTAAAAGAGCATAGCCAAGTATGGCTGGTTTAAGCATTTTAAATTTCATTATATTAATTACTTAGGATTATTTAAATATAATTGCTTAGGATAACCTTGTAGGTTATTCGAGTCTAGATTTTTAATTTTCATTAAATATAATTCAAATTTATTGAGTTGTAATTCAAAGTGATATTTGAGAGGAAATATATAAGTATCCAATTTAGATTCCATAAAGGAGAGAACATCCCTTAGGAGATGGTTCTTCTCCATTTGGAAGACTAAGTTAGGATTATTTCAAATATCTAAAGGGAAAAGAAAATACCACTTTCGAGGGGGAGTTTCTTTTAATTTGGATATCCGGACCTGACGGATCCAAGAAGTTTGTAGAAGGACAATGAAGTGGAGAACTAGAAGGATCCATTCTCAAATTCACTTGAGTCTTAGGAGTAGAATCTGGGCTGTTGTCAGTGGTACCCAGCCACTTTACTTTCTGCAGACCCTGGGTTATAACATTAAGTGACACTTACCATATAGAATTTTAATTTGAATATTATTTTATTTGACTTGATTGATGGGTTAATTGTGATGTAAGATTGCATACTTTTAGTAGTTTTTTGATGATTTTGTATGTCGATCTTTAATTTTGCCTGGAACTCGATCGAAGCTCGTAAGGAATCACTAAAACTTTTGTTACTTTAACTAAATTAAAAATTTTAAGAATTTTAAGATAACATAAAAATTTTAAGATTTTAAGAAGTGAGCCAAGATTGCTAGGAGTTCACATTACATTTTTTTACACTTTCTTTCCATTATTAGGCACTTCCCCCGTGTGGATTTGGCATACCACCTAGCCTATAAGGGTACAAATTTATTAAGGGGATTCTATACAATCTGTAGAGAAAATTTTATTTTTAAGCTTTTTAAAACTATTTCATATATACCTTTAAACATTTATTGAGTCAACTACCATGCATTGCATTAGAAATAAATTTAAATAAGTCTAAAAACTTAATTACACTTACTTTAAGTTTCATACTACCCAACATAAGTCAATAGGCCAATTAATAACTGCTCTAGATGTCGGCCCTATTCTCAAAAACTTATTTTAAGTAACGTCCCTACCACTCCATATTAAATGACTAGACACATAATTTTGAAGCGCTTCGGTGGTTTAGCTGGTTCCCCAATCCAGCCGGGGCAAGTCCAGATCCTGATTGCATTAGCTAGGTTTGGGTCACTAATTTTAGTGCCCAATTTAGACTTAGGTTTTGAGGTAGGCTCAAGCTATAAGACCTCAACATATGGGAATTGAATCCCGACCTTCTAATAATTTTGATAATTCAATTATAAATTCTGTCAATTAAAATTCAAGCCCAACACTTAGGATAGGGTAAGGTTATTCTAAAGTGATTTAAATTCATAAAGCACCCCCTACTGTTCTTCCTTTGGCCTCCAAAAATAAATTCTCACCTTGATCCAATCCCAATTGAATTTTTAATCCTCACCTCCTTTGATATCAAACTTTGAAATCTCAAAATAAAATTTTTATTGCTATTTTAATCGAGAGTATTCATAGGAAATTCTGATGTAATTAACTACGAGAGCTTACGCTCATAGGAGATTTAGAAACCCAGATCAAATTTTTAAAATCAAAATACTTAATCCTTAATTAATTACCTTTGGGAGAATTTAAGTCAAAATCAACGATCATTATCATGATTTTCAAACGATCAATAATGATTGATATCTTCTTCCCTCAAGAAGATATATCAATTATGATTATAACTTTAATTATGAAATTAATGTTATTTTATCCAAATTATCATAATTAAATATATGAGTGAATAATCATTTTGACCCTTCGGGGTATATGTAGTTCTTATTTGAATTTAACTATGATAATCAGGATAAAATTATAATTCTATAAATTGAAACCATTTGAGAATAGTATGCTCGTCTCCTGAGATAATATATCATTCATAATGATGCATTCAATTTCAAAATTAAAATTCAAAAAATTAAATTGCCTACAGATAATTAATCTTTTCAAAAAATTAACCCTTTTTTATTCAAACAAAAATTGGCAACCACGCTGGGGAAGGCTCTTTCTCTCCATCTTTAATAACGGTATAAATTTTATTACATTGGTAGTTTTCACTACCCTTCTTTTTGTTGGTCCCTTTACCCATTTCATCCTTGGCTGAGGGTGTTAATAAGACATGTCAAAAGAGAGGTGAGTGAGGAAATCTCTTGTCAAAAGTCAAGCTTTGACATTTTGCCTCCACATTCACTGGTAGAGCAAAAGAGTTTAGCCAATCTTTTTAAAGCCTTCTTGTAGCATTGTAAACTTGCAAGCTAAAGAAAATCTCAAGCGTGCTAAGTTTCACAATTTATAGAATCTCCTTTAATCCCAAAATTAAAGTTTTAAATCTCTAAGCATAATTCAATCTCTATATTCTACCAGTGCATATGAAATGGTGGTTCTTATAATTCAGTATGCCTGATAAAATATAAACATCCTTGCCAAATTCAATTCAAAATCTTTTCCTAAAATTTGTAAACCTTTATGTTGAATACAAATTCAACATATCGAGTTTCAAAATTAAGGGGAGATGCTGCCAGATTTTAAAATTTTCAAATCTCCTTCCAAACTTATATAATTTCAATCATCATTGTCAAATGTTTTCTCACAACACTTTCTTGTAGTTTAACGATAATGTAAATTCAATCCTTCCCAAAATCAACTTCAAATTTTAATTTTCTCAAATCAAGACTCTAACATTTTTAGCCCTGAGTCAATCGTGAAGGTAAAAGAGTCAAGCTAAATCCCCTTGATTTTTCCTAAATTTGAAAACCATTATGTTGAGTCCACATTCAACATGTTGAGTTTCAAATTTAGGGGAGATCCAGTTCTAAATCTTCAAAGTAAAATCTTTCAACTTTTAAAATTATAACTATTTTCAAAAATATTCAAATCAAATCCAAATTGTTGTTGCTATATGTTTTTTATAGTTTCTCTTGTAGTTAAACATATACAACAAAAATTTGAACTCTCTTCAAATCAAGTTAACATTTATATCTTATCATTGCATATCAGATTATAGTTCCTATAATTTGATATAAATGATAGAATATAAACTTCCTTTTAAATTTCTAAGCCAAGATTCAAATCTTCTCTTTTCAAAACTCAAATAAATCAACCCTCTGAAATGGCCAGAAAGTTACTTTCTCTATTGACCGAAACCTCTATATTGAAGAACGGATTCACTCTAGTACAATCCAATTTGGAATGGGATTTAACTCCTGAAGTAATCTATCAATGGAAGCATAATTATTGACTTCACTGTTGAAAATGATAAGGATGCTCTTATGGTCGAGCTAGCAGTAGGGGTGGGGATTGACATTCCCAAAATTCTTGAAATGGAGGCAGCTATCGTCCCATACCTACTATACCCTCTACTCAAGCACTTTTTGGTAGCAAGAATGTTAGGAAGAACTATTTGAGGAGGGTTAGGAAGAAGATCACTAAATTAAGGAAGATGACCAAGCAGAAGGCCTTAACTAAAGTTCAACCTGAGGATACTGAGGAGCTGCCAATCCCGGCCTCTTCTCCAATCCCGAAAGGAAGTCATTTCTACCCCCTCACAGCTATTGCAGTGGAGGAAAGAGACACTAGGATAGCTAGCACTCTGCTATGTCTGGCAGATTATAGTGTTAGGAGGACTATGAAGGAGAAGCAAACTCTGAAAGCTAGAAAGTTAAGGAACATCATCCATACTTGTGCTGCCCAAGTTGGCCAAACTAAAGAGAAATACATGAACAACCTAAAAGGGTTGATCTTACATAAACTTGAAAAGGAAGATTTAAATGAAGAGAAGTCTGAAGCAAAGAACTTCACTCCTCAGCCAGTGCGAAGGAACAAAAATTTTGGTAAATAGCCTGCCACTTCTATTTTGGTGGACAGATATCACTAGCTGCCTCGCCTCCTATCTGTACAGACAGAGGAAATATTTTTATCGGGATTTGGTAGGGGTCACCCTCATAGTGGTAGACCGCTAATCCCTTTTCAGTATTTTCTAAGTTGGCCACTGTGATAGCCAAATCTAAAGAGGTTATTAAAGATTTGAAATCAATAAATGTGAAGGGCAAGAGGCCCATATCACCTAAAGAGCACTACATACCAAAAAAATTGAGTAAATCTATTAGGATACATATTCAAGAGTATTGATTAACCACCAGTTGATGTCCCCCAGCTCCCTATTTAGGGAGGAAAGGACTCTACCCTTATTGATATTGGAGCTTTAACTTACCAAACTCCTTTATCACCATTATGGTGGATGTCCCTCAACCTATTAAGGATGTCACCCTTATGACTACAGATCTCAGGACAGTCGAATGGGAGGGGATATTTTAGATGTTGATGAAGAGATACTAGACCAGCTAGTAATAGAAATAGTCATAGAGGATGATATTAAAGTTGAACAGATCCTCTCTATGTTGGAAGGAGAAGAACTTAACTTAGTACTCAAGTTTAAAGGATATTTACCGATCAACTCAGAAGTGATTGATGGCAGATCAGTTGATGAGGTAGCCCAGGATATCGTAAAATTCTCAAGAAGAAGGCCATTGAAGCCTTCGATCCAGAAATAGATGATTTATGCTTAGAAGAAGAATCAACAGGAAATATTTATATGGTTGAGACTCAAGCGTCATCTAAGGATGCTGAGCCTTCAAATTGCCATCCTGATAAAGAAGAGAGTTCAACAGCTCTTGGGTCAGATGAATCTATAAAGGTCAAAAATGATGGCCAACATATCAAAAATTTAGAAACACAGATTGCGGAGATGTCCCTGCAGCTTAAGGAAATGCAGGATCACCTAATTAAAACTCAGCAATCCTAGTCTGGCCCATCATAAATTACAGTCCAAACAGTGGCTGATTAGAATAGAAAGCTAGAATTCAGTTTAAAAGTTCTTGAGCTAGTACCAATGCCCCTTGTTCAACCATTAATTCAACATGTTCTACCTACAGTTCTCCCAGTTCCCCAAGCTTAACCTTAGATTGATATCAAATAGATAGTTGAGATACAAGTTAGGGAGGCTTTAGCTCATTCTTAAGGAATTGTGTCTATTTTAAAGGATAGGCCTTACCCTGAAGAATATGTCCAAGTTCCTTATCCAAAGGGCTTTGTGCCACCTTCTTTTAAGGTTTTTAGTGGCTTAGAAAACCTGAGAAAATATTTGGCCCATTTCCATGCAAGTTGTTGTAATGCAGGTGGGTCAGATACTATACTATTTCACCAATTTATCAGTTATCTTTCTGGTATTGCTTTTGAGTTGTAAGCAGATCTACCAAATGGTTCAGTGAAAACATTCACAGATCATGAGGGTCTATTCTTAAAGAGATACTTGGAAGCTCAGTAGAGAGTAATCGTTGGTGATCGCGTAGTTGAGAAATAAAAAGTAGGAGAGTCTTTGGTTGACTGCATCTTGGGAAGGTGAAAATCTCTAGATGAAATGTAAACCTTAATTATAAGAGAAAATGTAGTGAAATTCTTATAAAGAATATCCATGGGCCTATTACTTTTTTATTGAAGGGATTCACTATTAAAACTTTAAAAAAGCTCTCAAAAAGTAAATAATCTACTTGAAGAGGCTTTCAAATGACATACTTAAAAGAGGATTCAAAGGAGGAGAAGACTAATAAGCCAGTGAAATCATTTGAAAATAGAGTTGCTATGGTGCCCGCAGTTGACAAAGGAAGAAACTTGCTATTCCTAGTCCAGTGGTCCTTTACCCTAACAAATCCAAAAACCTCAACCATTTCAGGTAAACCCTCAATCTACCAGAGAGCCTTACCCAATTTTTTTGAAAGAGAGCTTGGCTCATCCTTATCCATTTAAAAAAGAATTGGTAAGAAAAAATTTTAAGAGTATTTTAAAGAAACCACATTTTTGATTGTTAGAGGCCAAGAAGCCAGAAGAGGTAAATAAAAAAGATGATCTTAATTTTTGCCCTTATCACCACATGTTGGGCCACGCAATTGAAGATTATTTTATCTTTAAAGACACGCTTAAAAAATTTTTCATCAAGGTAATTGAAAGTTCGAAAGGGATGTTAAGCCCTAGTGAACTAGTCCCGAGGCTAACCAAGAGGGGGGGTGAATTGGATATTTGAAACAAAACAAAAATCTTTTTATAACGTGCAGCGGAAACAAATTAAAATAACGATAAAAAGATCAATCACAGATATCACCCAAGCAGATAATCACAACAAAATAAAGTGCGGAAAAATAATATGAAAGAACACACCGGATTTATAGTGTTCGGTCCAACCTGACCTACGTCCACTCCTCGGAGGCACCCTCCAAGTATTGCACTAAACCAAATAGTGTCTCTCCTTCAGCCCCCACAGCTAGGCGGAGAAGCCCTTACAAAATCACTTCCACCTTCCCCGGTGCGGCGGAGTAGCCGGGTCCTTTGACACCAAAGAGCACTTCTTCTTCCCAAAACTTCCTTCGAGCAAGCCTTGAATCCGACGGTACTTAGGTGCAAGCCTGCCGGAGCAACCGTGTGAACCCCCTCACACTCCCTCGAGAAACCCCCTTCCCAGGCTCTTCTCCCTCTCAAACTCCACCCTTTCCTCTCTCCCTTTCAAGCTCTCTCTTCAAGTTTTCTCCAAAAGAACGAAGCCTCAATGGCTGCCAAAGACACATATCAAGTGCCTTGAGAAAGCTTAAATAAAGAGCTCCAAAAACCCTTCCAAATTAGTTCTGGCGGCAAAGATCGTCCAGGACGATCTCCGGATCGTCCAGGACGATGTGCTCCAAAAGACGGCTTCAGAAAACCCTAAAAACTCAATTCTGCCGCCCGAAATCGTCCAGGACGATCGCAGGATCGTCCAGGACGATGTGCAGAATTTGACCTGATAGTCCCTTACGATCCTGGGATAGTCCAGGACGATCAGAACAAATTTTGCACAAATCGTCCAGTACGATATATAGATCGTCCAGGACGATTAGAACAAATTTTTACTCTTAAATCCTTGCCTAAATTATCATGGCGGCTAGGGTTTTGAGATCATATTAGATCGTCCAGGACGATTAGTTCAATGAACAGATCGTCCTGGACGATCTGAAATCGTCCAGTACGATTTGTTCAAAAGTTGAACTTCTGGTTTTGACAGGATCTCACTCCCCCTAAGTATGTGTACACATGGTCATAAATAAGCATATACTATTACAGGACTTGACTCAAGGAATCAAAAAGTACATTAATGAGAAATACAATAAAGCCTTTTCTACTCATTCTTGAGTCTTGAATCTTTCTTGTATTGATGCATGCTGTTCCTGAAATGTTAGTGCACACACAAATAAATATACATTCCAAATATTAGAAGATGTGAGCCATAATGTTTGTTATCATCAAAACAAGAACTCTTGAGCCCGAGTCGTAACAATCTCCCCCTTTTTGATGATGGCAAACATTACTGGTTGAATTTACAAAAAGATATTTTCTCCTAATCTCCCCCTCACTAAGAAAAAGTCTTTTAAAAATAGGGAGGAATACTTTCTTCTTCTTCTTTTTTTTTTTTTTTTTAAATTTTTGAAATAACTACAACAACAATATGATGTAAAACAAACAACATAAAAACAAATATCACAAATACGTAAAAAACATCACAAATACAACAGTATGTTCTCCCCCTTTGACATTATCAAAAAGAGGAGGAGCAAAAATTTGGAAAGTCACCTCTTGAGATTCTCCAAAAACTTAGTAAGACATGAATTGATCTCTTTGAACCCAGAAAGGTTAGAGAATCAGAAAATGTAAATCCAAACTCAGGTTTTAAAAAGGCGAAAAAACTTTTTAAGCCAATATCTAAATCAAGAAACAAATTAGATAAGGAAATAAAACTTCTTCAAAACTCCTTTCATAAAATACATCTAATAGAAGATTAATGCAAAGTAATGAATCAGAAAATCTTGATTTTCAAACTCAAGTAACGAATCTATCAAAAAGTCATAAGAGTTTTCAAAACTTTAGAGATTTACAAGAATGGAAGCAGCTTTTATGGGCTAATTTTGTGCCTCTTTTTCAATTTGTTTGGCGCATTGCGCATCTTTTGATTTTTGATACACTTTGTGTATTCAATTTGGCAATTTCGCATCTTTTCAATTTTGGGCTGATTTTGTGCCTCTTTTCAATTAGTTTGGCGCACTGCGCATCTTTTGATTGCCTCCTTTCTAAATCTTTAAAATCAGCAAACCTTATTCTTATGATAAAGACGAACAACCTGAATAAGATAATCTTAAAGTTGGTTCAATAATTTGCAAAAGATTCCTACGAGATAGACAAAATGTTGGGAGATGAAAAAAGTTTTAATTTCAAAAATCAATTTATAATCTGAAACAGATTTTGACTCAAAAGCAAGATAGCCTTATTCAAAGAAATGAGATAGAGAGACAAAATCATGAGTTTTCTTCCTTTACTTGATTTTAGAAAAATCAACCACAACTAACATAGTATTTAGAAAATACAAGAGGTAAATTTTCCATTTTTTAAAAAACAAGATCTTTAAAAAATAATTTTTAAAATAAGAGGTGTTATGTGTGTGCTTGATCAGAGAAACAATAAAAAGAAACATAAGGAATTTGAAAAGGAAAAAAAAAATAATAAAACACAGAAAACACAACGAATAAACAATAGTAATAGAAAAACAAAAACATAAACACAAAAAAAGAACATTAATTTACATCAGCTTGCTCCTGATCAGATGATTCAGAAGCTAGATCTGCCCAGGACATTTTTCGTTTTGCATTGTCAGCCCTTATTAGAATTTGCTTAGCTTTACCCTTTTCCTTTTCAGGAAGGGTTCTTAAGTTCGGGCACTGATTTTTCATATGTCCAGGCTTCCTACATCCAAAACAAATAACATCAGAAGAAAACTTTACATTCTTACCATTTTTACCTTTGTTCCACTTTTGATGTTGATGTTTGTGCCTTAGCAGATTTTTCAATTTATTTGTTGCTGATGCTAACTCTTCACTTTCATCACTTTCAATGTCTTCAGTTTTCATCACTATCGTTTTATCTGCATCCAAAAGCTTTTGACCCAAACCTTGCTCGTAGGCAATGAGTGAGCCAATCAAATTATCAATAGAATATTCGTTCAAATTTTTTGATTCAGAAATTGCAATGACTTTGGCATCAAATTTAGCAAGTAGAGAACGTAGGATTTTATTAACTTTTTCAAAATTTGAAAGTTCTTTTCCTAAAGCATGTAATGATGTCACAATTTGAGAAAACCTAGTAAACATGTCCAAGATCGTTTCATAAGGTTTCATGCTAAAAAGTTCATAATCATGCATTAACATATTTAGCCTAGATTGCTTGATTTCATAAGTACCTTCATATCTAGTGCATAATTTATCCCAGATTTCTTTGCCAGAAGTGCATGCAGATATTAACATACAATCATCAGAATTCAAAGCACAGAAAAAACAATTTAAACATTTAGCATTTAATTGAGCATTGATCTGATCTGTTCTACTCCATTCAGAAAAGGGAATATCAATTTTAATTTCATTTACAATACGTGACGGTGCAGAATAACCAATTTGAATCATATGCCACATACGATAATCAATAGATTTCAAGAAAGTAGACATACGAATTTTCCAAAAATCAAAAGTAATATTTTCAAATAAAGGTGGCCGGGTGATTGAATATCCTTCCGCAATACTACGATTACAAAAATTAGCCATGGATCGAATTCAAAAGTTTTTAAACTTAAATTTTGAATCCCGCTCTGATACCACTTGAAAGTTCGAAAGGGATGTTAAGCCCTAGTGAACTAGTCCCGAGGCTAACCAAGAGGGGGGGTGAATTGGATATTTGAAACAAAACAAAAATCTTTTTATAACGTGCAGCGGAAACAAATTAAAATAACGATAAAAAGATCAATCACAGATATCACCCAAGCAGATAATCACAACAAAATAAAGTGCGGAAAAATAATATGAAAGAACACACCGGATTTATAGTGGTTCGGTCCAACCTGACCTACGTCCACTCCTCGGAGGCACCCTCCAAGTATTGCACTAAACCAAATAGTGTCTCTCCTTCAGCCCCCACAGCTAGGCGGAGAAGCCCTTACAAAATCACTTCCACCTTCCCCGGTGCGGCGGAGTAGCCGGGTCCTTTGACACCAAAGAGCACTTCTTCTTCCCAAAACTTCCTTCGAGACAAGCCTTGAATCCGACGGTACTTAGGTGCAAGCCTGCCGGAGCAACCGTGTGAACCCCCTCACACTCCCTCGAGAAACCCCCTTCCCAGGCTCTTCTCCCTCTCAAACTCCACCCTTTCCTCTCTCCCTTTCAAGCTCTCTCTTCAAGTTTTCTCCAAAAGAACGAAGCCTCAATGGCTGCCAAAGACACATATCAAGTGCCTTGAGAAAGCTTAAATAAAGAGCTCCAAAAACCCTTCCAAATTAGTTCTGGCGGCAAAGATCGTCCAGGACGATCTCCGGATCGTCCAGGACGATGTGCTCCAAAAGACGGCTTCAGAAAACCCTAAAAACTCAATTCTGCCGCCCGAAATCGTCCAGGACGATCGCAGGATCGTCCAGGACGATGTGCAGAATTTGACCTGATAGTCCCGTACGATCCTGGGATAGTCCAGGACGATCAGAACAAATTTTGCACAAATCGTCCAGTACGATATATAGATCGTCCAGGACGATTAGAACAAATTTTTACTCTTAAATCCTTGCCTAAATTATCATGGCGGCTAGGGTTTTGAGATCATATTAGATCGTCCAGGACGATTAGTTCAATGAACAGATCGTCCTGGACGATCTGAAATCGTCCAGTACGATTTGTTCAAAAGTTGAACTTCTGGTTTTGACAGGATCTCACTCCCCCTAAGTATGTGTACACATGGTCATAAAATAAGCATATACTATTACAGGACTTGACTCAAGAATCAAAAAGTACATTAATGAGAAATACAATAAAGCCTTTTCTACTCATTCTTGAGTCTTGAATCTTTCTTGTATTGATGCATGCTGTTCCTGAAATGTTAGTGCACACACAAATAAATATACATTCCAAATATTAGAAGATGTGAGCCATAATGTTTGTTATCATCAAAACAAGAACTCTTGAGCCCGAGTCGTAACAGTAATATCATAATTCCAAAGGAGTACCTGATCGATCTGAATTAGGGATCTGTCAAGTCTATCTCAGGTAAAAATGTTAATCTTTCTCTTTCAATTGAAGCTGGTTGGGATATAGCATTATCCTGGGCATTTAAAAAGTTGATTACAAATGTTTTCATCTTTCTCAACAATTACTGCCGAGAGCCCAGGGCCCAATCTGGGAGGTTGACCTAGAGGCTTTATAGGAGGACGTTAGGGCAGTTTCCTCTCCAGTAGTTATAGGAGCTACTATAAATAAAAAGAATAAAAATAATAACACTTTTGTAGAGAGGA
>CM034312.1:41856052-42040955 GCA_019925795.1 Dendrobium chrysotoxum
TCAAATCCTTAATCTTGATCTCCTATAGGAAGTAATCTGCCTTCTTATGGGATCATTTAGCTCTCTTTTCCCAGAGTAAGTATTCTCCTTCTCTTAGGATTAGACTCCCCAGCGATGGAATAAGCCCCTGTGGCACCGTGCTAGATTCAATTTCAAAATTCTAAAATCAAACTCTCTTCTCCTCAAGGTTATACTTTTCTCTTTCCTTTAGGATTAAAATCCCCAATGATGGAATAAGTCCCCTGTGGCACCGTCCTGAATTCAATTTCAATTTCAAAATCAAACCTTCTTCTCCTCAAGGGTAGGTTCTTCTCCTTCCCTTAGGATTAGATTCCCCATTCATGGAATAAGTCCCCTGTGGCACCGTCCTGGGTTCAATTTTAAATTTTCAAATCAAGCTCTTCTCTTCCTAGGGTAGGTTCTTCTCCTTCTCTTAGGATTAGACTCCCCAGTGATGGAGTAAGTCCTTTGTGGCACCGTCCTGGGTTTAATTCTAAAATCTAGTTCTCTTCCTTAGGGTAGGTTCTTCTTCCTTCCCTTAGGATTAGATTTCCTAGTGATGGAGTAAGTCCTCTATGGCACCGTCCTGGAATCAATCTCAATCAGCTTTCTTTTCTTTAGGGCTAGGCATTTCTTCCTTCCCTTAAGATTAGATCTACTAGTGGTAGAGTACGCCCCTCGTGGCTTTGCCCTAGTATCAAAATTCAAACTTGATCCTCTATAGCTAGGAATTCTTCCTTCCTATATGATTATCTAGACCCTCTTTTCCTTTAGGGGTAGGTTTTCCTCCTTCCTCTAGGATTAGATTTACTAGTGGTAGAGTATGCTGTCCCTAGCACTACCCTAGCACCCTTTCAAATTCATTTTTCTAAGGTTAGGATCTCCTTTCCTTTAGAATAAATCTAGACTCGATCATCTGTAGTTAGGAATTCTTTCTTCCTATAGAATCGTCCAGACCTTCTTTTCCTTAGGACTAGGCATTTCATCCTTCCCTTAGGATCAGATCAACTAGTGTTAGAGTACGCCCCTCGTGGCACTACCCTAGTATCAAATTTCAATTTTATCCTCTGTAGTTAGGATTTCTTCCTTTCTATACGATCATCCAGACTTCTTTTTCCCTAAGGTTAGGACTTCCCTTCCTTTAGGATTAGATCTACTAGTGGTAGAGTACGCTGTCTCAGCACTACCCTAGTATCATTTCAAATTTCAATCTTCTAGGTTTAGAATTTTCTTCCCCTTTAGAATCAAATCTAGATTCGATTTCTCTGTAGTTAGGAATTCTTCCTTTCGATACGATCATCCATACCTCCTTTTCCTTTAGGGTTAGGATTTCCCTTCCTTTAGGATTAGATCTACTAGTGGTAGAGTACACTGCCTCAACACTACCCTAGTGTTATTTCAAATTCAATTTTCTAAGGTAAGGATTTCCTTACCTTAGAAAATTGAATTTGAAATAACACTAGGATTTCCTTACCTTATCATTTCAATTTTCTAAGGTGAGCATTTGCAATATAACTACATTGTATTACACATATTGGGGTCCATTTATTGACCTCATTTTTGTATGAGGTTAGTAGGACCAATCCCAACCCCTGATCAATCCTGACCCCAGATCAACACAACTTAAGACCAATCTAGACTCTAGAATCTCCCTAGATTTGAATCTCTAGGATATGCTCTAGACCCTAGAATCTCTTCAAATTAATCTTGACCCTAGGATCATCTGATCTTAGATCAATCCAGACTTTCAGTCAATTCTTATTTCAAATCTATTTTGATTTCAAACCAATTTAAGCTTCAAATCAAACTCAACATTAAGCCAATCCAGATCTATTCAATCTCTAGATCATCCTAGATCTTAGATCCTAGGATTTCTAAACTTTAGGATTCTCCTAGATTTTTAACCCTAGGATCTACCCAAACTCTTGACCAAATTAGTTCTTAGGATTCTCCTAGACCTCAGATCTATCCAGACCCTAGGATCTTCCTAGAATCCAAACTTTAAGATTTATTCTAGATCCTAAGAACCTTATAGATCCCAGACCTTAGGGTTTCCTCGACTCTAGGATCTTCCTAGACTTCAGTCCCTAGGATTTACTCTAGACTCTATGACTCCTTCAAATTCATTTAGATCCCAGAATCATTCTAGATCCCAAATCTTAGGATTCTTAGATCCTAGGATTCTTCTAGATTCTAGGATTCTTCCAGATCCCAAACCCTAGGACTTTCCTAGAATTCATACTTTAGGATTTACTCTAGACCCTAAGAATCTTCTAGATCCTGGAATCTAGGATTTCTTAGATTTTAGAGATCTCCTAGATCCTAGACCTTAGGATTCTTCCAGACTTTAGGTCTTAAGGATCTACCCATGTCTTAGATCTACCCAGACTCTAGATCAATCTAGGTCTAAGGATCCTCCTAGACCATAGATCTATCCTATCCTCAAATCTATTCAAACTCTTGAACAACTCAGACTTTAATCCATATCCTCAATTCAAACCTTGAGAAAAATCCAGAATTCCAATCCAGTTCAAAATCCAAACTCTAGTTCAAACCCTGATTCTACCTTTGATCAAGCTTTAATCCTATCCTATCATTTATGATCTTTAAATGATCATGAATGATTTGGTTAATTCAAATCCAATCATTCAAATTCAATTCCAATTTAAATCCAGATTTCCAGACTAAATTCCAAGGCCAAAGGTCTAAGTCCTAAGAGCCTTTTTTAGTAAATCTTTGAATATTAAAAAACCCTATCAATTGACCTCTGATTCAAGATCTATCAGTTCCACACTGATGTGACATGTCTCTAGAGGCAACCCTCCCAATTTGAGTACATTCTGAGGTCTCTAACCCCAGAAACTGAATTGAAATCCAAATGCTATAAAACCTTCATATATTTATAGTCTATGCCACTAGACCTGCCACCCAGTGGATTTTGATCCTAGGGCTTTCTCCAAAGCTTCAAATCACTTTCAGACCCTTGATTATGACCCATTGAGCAATAAACTGCATTTTTTTGGACTCAATTTGACCCCCAGTTGACCAGGGGTCAAAATGATTAAAATACCCCTATGTGGTGTGAATAGTTACTTTGTTCAAATGAGCTCCAAATCAAATACAACCACTTCCAGCAAGTTTCAAATATCAAACCAAACCTGTTGGACCCACTTTCAGCCCCTGGGTCAACCTGGTTGACCAAGTCAGTCTGGGTTGACCAAACAGGCCTTTGTGGGTCAAAATAGGTCATTTTGACCAAATGACCTCCTCAGACCTTGGGACCACCTCTATTGGTCTCTAGATATCCAATCAAACCTGTCAAGCTCATTCCCAGACCCTTGGTCAACCTGGTTGACCAAGTCAACCCAGTTGACCCATTAGGCCCATTAAGGGCCTAAATAGGTCATTTCAATCCAAATAACCTTTTGAATCCTTTTCAAGCCTCAAATCAACTCTAAATCATGGTCCAATTATTCTCTAATATTTGGCCAATCAAATTCAAGCAAAGTTGACCAAGTCAACTATGATATTTGGTCAAACCCCACCATCTATGAACTCCCTCATTCATGTAATGGGCTTCTTTCTTAGATCCTTTTACCAATCATTCCAGAATCTTTCCCTGGTCCACTTGGTTTCCAACTCAGCAGGGCTTGACCTCATTTGACCAGTCAAACGATCAATAGGGATTCAAATGAGCTCTAAATGGTAAACCTGACCCTTTGAGCTTTGCCCAACCAGACTTAAGCCCTTCCAGCTCATGGAATTAACTCCAGAATCTTCCTAAGCCTCAGCCCGACCCAGCCTAGTGCCTAGCATGCTCCCTAACTCACCCAATGGCTCAATGAGCTCTACTTAGTCAAACTGAGCCATCCGACTTATCTAGCCTAATCCAAACCTATCCAGTTCATCCCAAGGACTCCAGAAGCTTCCCTGGAGCTAACCAGACCCAACCCAGTTGCTGGAGTGCCTCCGACCGGACCTCCAACGTCCCTAGTGGTCCCTTCCATGTGGAATGACCTAGAGACGTTTTCACCTGAGGTAGCATGCTCACTGACATACTAACGGCCTGGGACAGCTATAGAGCATCCAAGCAAGGTGCTACTGTGATCCTAGCCATTCTCTTTCCCTCTAGCGCTTAGAATAGGATGGGAGGGACGAAACCAAAAAAAAGAGAGATCATCTCCCATTCCAGTCCAGCTCCAGTCTCTCTGGGTTTTCGTTTTGAGTTCCCAGAGCTCCCTCTACTCTTCCTTGATCATTCCCGAGCGTTTGGTGGCTGCCGACGACGAATTCGAGTGCAAACTGAAGCTAGCTCCGTCCAAGCTACTTCAACTCCTTATAGATGCTTCCTCCAGGCCCAAGTCCTTCAAGAGAACAAAGCGTGGATAATCCACAAGTTCAAAGAGCTCTTAATCAATCAAATCCATCATCCATATCGTGGTAAATCTTAAACCCTAGGCATTTACCTAAGTTTTTAAATAGGTTTTCAAATATTGCATCAAATGCTTTAAAATTTCTTTCAAATCACTTCTTAGATCTCATTGTATCTATGTCCAAGTTTTAAAGTTCTTTTATTCAATGAATTAAGAACGAGAAAAAAATATAAATTCTAGGGTTTTCGGGTAGCCGGAGGTTGAAGATGAACGCATGACCGTTCGATCCATTCTATTTGGATTGAACGGTCATGATATCATCAAATGTACAGTCTGCTTCAATCATCAAAACCTCCATTTAGCGAGATCTTCATTTGGCCAGATCCAGGCCGTCTGTTCAAACCGTGGGATTCATTATGACCGTTAGATCGTTCCGAATCAAGTCAGTCCCGCGGGTTTCATCTAGGCCGTTGGATTCGCGGTATTCAGATCCAATGACCCAAAACTGTGCCGCGCTGGATAAGTGACGGGACCCGCCTGACCGCCATACACGTGGCTGCAACCCGTCGCACCGCGTGGAAAGCCAAGGCCGGGTCAGCGCCGCCGTTTGACCTGTTTTAAAACCCTCAAATTTAATTTAAAAATTTCCCAGAATTTCTAAAAATGATGGAAAATTCATTTCTCCACCATTTTTAATATTCTTAGGCTCGTTTTGTTCGTGTTTTGATATATTTTATTTTAAAAATAAAATCAAGTTATTCTGATTATTATTCTGGTAATTATTTCAAGAATTCAGAAAAAATTTATTTTATTTTTAAATAAATATTTTTAAACTATTTTGACATGAAACTTAACAAAGATATTATAGGGTTTAAGGTTTATCTCTCATAATTATTTTAGAGTCATTTGATATAATATCAATTACATTATGAATTTAAAAAAATCTTGGTCAAGATTTGACCTAGATTTTTGGAAATTCATAATGGATTCAATTCAATTCCAATAACTGCATATTAGAGATCTATGGGATTGGTGAGAGATTCTTTCTCATTTAGAACCATATTTAGATTATAATTATGTATGATTTGAGGAAGTTTAGCTTTCAATGATATATTAATTTGTTGACTACATATCAAATCATATGTAATTTTGACTTCAAATTGAATTAAAATTGATTTAAGGATATTCTCTATATTCTCAGATCTCCCTAATTCAATTTGATGTATCCAATCTTTTATAGTTAAATATTCAAGCTCATAGGTCATGATATGATTTATGACTTCAATAGTTTACTATAATTAATTCCATAGAGCATTAGGACATTCTCATTCTATTCATGATTGATTGTGTTGGTGTGATTGTAATTAGTATCCAAGGGTCTAGAAACCTGGATTCAAATCCAAATAAACTTTGTGTCATCATTAAGGACAATAATTAAGGACTTGAGTAGAAAATTTAGAATATTTCCAATAATTAGGGTACACTTCATTTCGATTTGAAAATTTGAACACTTGAACTTAGTGACACTCCAAACCCTAGGAAATTTTCTCATTGAATTTTGAAATCATTAAACCTCTTAATTAATTTAATCAAACTTAAACCTTAATTAAGCCTTTAAGCCTTCTAGAAATTCTAATAAATCAAGATTAATCCCAAAAATTACATATAATACCTCAAACTGACCAGAATTAAACTCTTAATCAATGAAAAATAAAAGCCCCTTGACTGGACTTCAAAATTAAATTTAATTTGAGTTTAATTAAAATTCAATATTTAATTAATTTAATTAATTAAAAATAATTAAAACTCCAAAAACTTTCCAAACACTTGAAGATCACTCCTTAGGTCATTCCCGACCTTTGGAGTTGATTTTCAAGGAGTTTAGAGGTCATTTGGATTCAAATCATAAAAAGGGCTTTAATTAAACAATTTTGAAAATTTAATAAACATTCAAAACTTCAAAAATTCCTAACTAATTCAAATGAACTCCAAATTGAGCAAACTCAAAAGCATTAAATTCATCTTAAGGTCTAATATTTGTTAAAAATGTTAAGTTTCCAGAAATCAAATAAATTTGAAAAAGTCTACTTTTGGTCAAACTTAGTTCAAATTCAAGTCAAAACTTCAAACCTTCATAATAAAATGTAGAAAAATCTAATTTCAGTGTACTTACTGTCTAACTGATTGTATTAAGGTCTAGTATTTTAATAAAATATTAATTTTCTAGAAAAAACTTTGAATCAAAAAGTCAACTTTTGACCCTTGAATTAAATCATTAAAATAATCCAAAAATCCCAAAATTCAACATATCATTCAAAATTCTAGAAAATAATAATTTAAACTTAAAACCAGCAACCAATCAATTTGGATAAAATTTATTAACTCTCAAACATTAATCAAACCCAAATCACTTAATTATACCGGGTTCCACTAGGTAACCCAGGCCTACGAGGCTATTAAGTTAGCCCCAAGGAAGGTGAAATAAACTTCACGACCTCAGTATGCAACAAAGGTGGTATCCAACTAATAATTAAAATCAAATTTAAAATCAATTTCAAGTCATTAAGATTTAAACTCAAATTAAAATACCCTCAAGCCTTTCAACCAAACAGAACTTTAAGCAACTTCAATCAAGTGCCTATTTACGATATATCAAAACCACACAGCCTACCTCACAAACTTTAGATGGTTTGCTAGGACAACCAACTCTAGTCTTAGGCTAGGCCGGTGTTTACTTTTCTGCTACTTGCGTGTGCCGAGTTTTCCATGGTTTTCATTACATGCTGGTTGTTAGATTTAAGTAATTGATGTTGATGTGATTCTTTATTTAATTACCGCACTCTGTAATGTGATTGATTGTACGTTAGACCTACCCCTAGGCTAGGGACATTTTGTACTAATTCAATCTTATGCAGGGCACTAAATAAAGGGGGCAAAATCATAATTATTAAATCACATAGGTGCTAAGCATACTAAGACCCCCTTTAAAATTAAAAGAGCATGGCCAAGCGTGGCTGATTTGAGTAATTTAAATTTCAATATATTAACTTCTTGGGATGTAAATATAATTGTTGATTATTAGGATAACCTTGCAGGTTGTTGAGTCTAGATTTTTAATTTCTATTAATGTAATTCGATTTAAATTGAGTTGTAAATTATTTAAAGTACTTTGAGATTCAGATGTTTAAACATCCAATTTGGAATCCAAAGAGGAAGGAACATCCCTGAGGGGAGAGTTCCTATCCATTTGGAGATCCAAATTAGGATGAAGTTTAAGTATCCAAAGAGAAAAGATAACACCCCTATTCAGGGGGAGTTTCTTTTCATTTGGATATACAGACCCGACGATCCAAGGAGTTCCAAGAAGACAAAGAAGTGAAGAACAAGAAGAATCTCAAATCTCAAAGTCACTTGAGTCTTAGGAGTAGAATCCGGGTTGTAGTAAGTGGTACCCGGCCACTTTACTTTCCTGCAGACCCAGGGTTGTATAATTAAGTGGCATTTGCCACATGGACTTTCAGTTTGAGTATTTATTTAATTAATTTAATTATTTAATTAATTTGATTGATATGTTGGTTGCGATTAAGGACCCGCATGCTTTTAGTAGTTTATTTGGCGATCTTGCATGTCGTATTTTATTTAGCCTGGAACCCGATCAGAGGCTCGTGAGGGTACGGTCATAAACTTTTTCTACTTAAACAAAATTTAAAAATTTAAGCTCAGATAGTAACTCTAACGCTTCTAAGAAGTAAGCTCGGACTCGCCGGGGGTTTTTCATGCATTCATATTAACTTTTCTCATCCGTGTTAAGCACCTCCCCGCCTGCGGGTTCTAGCAGACCACCTGACCTATTAAGGTGCAGTTCTATCCAAGGGGATGTTGTGTAATCTCTAGGATAAAACCTATTTTTTAAGCCTGATTTTTAAGCTTCTTCATTCTGATTTCAAGCATTTAATCGAGTCAACTAGCATGCATCGCATTAGTAACAAATTAAAATTGAGTCTAAATCTTAATTACATTTTTAGCTTAACCATTTCACCCAACATAAGTTAAGGGATCAATTAGGAATCTGTTCTAGATGTCGACCCCAACTCCTCAAACTCAATCTTAAATAATGTCCCTAACCACTCTACATTTAAAAGACTTGACTCATGGTTTTAAAGCATTTAGGTGGTTTAGCTAGCTCCCCAATCAAGGCCGGGGTAAGTCCAGGATTGCATTGCATTAGCTAGGGTTTGGGTCACTAATTTTTAGTACCCAATTTTAGACTTAGGTTCTGAGGTAGATATTCAATCTTAAGACCTCAACTTTCAGGAATCTAATTCCCACTTTCTAATAAAATTGATCACTCAAACATTAAATTTCTTTCAATCTAATTCAAGCCCAATACTTAGGATAGTTTGAGGTGTTTCTGAAATAATTCAGAATCTCAAAGCACCTCCTACTTTTCTTCCTTTGACTCCAGATATAAGTTTTCAATCTTGAACCAATCCCTATTGAATTTCCAGTCCCTTAACCTTCCTTTGACATCAATATTTGAAAATCTTTAAATAAAGTTTGTATCGCTATTTTAATCGAGAGTATTCGTAGGAAATTTTTTGGTTTCCTATGATGTAATTAACTACGAGGGCTTGCGCTCGTAGGAGATTTAAAAACCAAGACCTGATTTTCAAAATTAAGATTTTCAAAATCCTCAATTAATTATCTTTGGGAAATTCAAAAGTCAACGATCATTATCGTCATATTCAGACTATTGATAGTGATTGATATTTTCTCTCCTTGGATAGATATGTCAATTATAATCATAGTTTTGATTATGAAATTAATGATCCATATATTCAGATTAGCATAGTCAAACAGTTGATTAAACATCATTTTGATCCTTTGAGATCATATGTTGTTTCTCCTTGAGTTTGATTGTGATAATCAGGATAAATCAAGATTTATAATCTGAACATATTAGGGAATGATATATTCACCTTTCGAGGTGATATATTATTCATAATAAGTGTTCGGTTATAAAATCAAAATTCCAGAAATTTAACTTTCCCAAAGAAAATTAAACACTTTTTCAAAAGTATATTTTTCAATCAAAACACATGTGAGAAGCTAGGTCAAGAGGCAAGGTCATACTAGGAGACAAGTCCACTAGAATAGTGGTTGGCTCAAGTATAATTGGCAACTCTAAGAATTTTATAATTGAAAATATCTTATTAGTTGATGGTCTAAAGCATAATTTACTTTGCATTGTCCAATTATATGACAAGGGTTTCGATGTCAAATTTGTATCTATAAAATGCATGATTAGCTTGAATGGAAATTTAGTCTTAGAAGGGAAAAAAATAAATAACGTATATATGCTTGATTTAAATTGCATTAAATATTCTAATTCCCTGTGTTTGAAAACTATTATTGATGAGTCGTAGGTATGGAATAGGAGACTATGTAATACAAGAATGAAGACACTTAGGAGTATCACTTAGAAATGTCTAGTTAGAGATATACCCAGGTTAGATTTCACTAAGGACCACCTATGTAATGCTTGCTAACTAGGAAAATAAGTTAAGTCTTTATTTCATTTAATTAAAGATATCAATACATCTATGCCACTAAAAATCCTTCATATGGAGCGATTTGGACTTGTTAGTACTGCCATCCTAAAAGGAAAATCATATGGATTTATAATCATTGATGGCTACTCTAGATTCACCTTAATTAGATCCTAAGACAAAAGAGTGAATCATTTAATGAATTTAGAACCTTCTCTACCTAGATATAATGAAAATTAGGATGTAAAATATCAACCATTCATAGTGATCGTGGTGTAGAGTTTGAGAACAAAAATTTTGATTCTTATTGTCAAGAGATAGAGATAAGGCATAACGTTTCTGCTCCTAGGACCCATTAGTATAATGAAATAGCTAAAAGGAAATACATAACTTTGGTTAATGATGTTAAGGCCATGCTAGCTAAATATTCTCTCAAGATGCTTTTGAGCAGAAGAAATAAAAATAGCTTGTTATGTACTGAATAGGGTGAATGTTAGATCAAAGTTTAACACCTCTCACTTACAGGTATTTTGGTGTAGATGTTTTATCTTGATCAATACAAAATCATCTTTAGTAAAATTTGATCCCAAATTTGATGAAGAAGTCTTCATAGGTTATTCATCTGTAGTAAGTCCTATAAAATTTTTAATAGGAGGATATTAGTAGTAGAATAATCTACCCATGTTGTATTTGATGAATTTGATATATCCTTTGAATCTAGCCTATATGAAGAAGAAGTAGAGGTCATCCAAGGGTTAGAAGCCATTGACTTAGGGGATAGCGTAGTACCTTAGGAGCCTTTGCCTAGAGAGTAAATATGCTAATCTAGTTATCCTAAAGAATTAATTTTAGGAGACAAATCTAAAGGTATTGGACCTAGGCATGGACATAGGAAGAAGATTTTTTCATTATGCATTTATCTCTATGATAAAACACATAAACACATGTCACACCCTAGCTAATGAATTTTGGATCCTAAAAATGTAAGAAGAGCTAAATTAATTTGTTAGAAATGATGTATGGGAACTATTTAAGAGACCTAAGGACCCGAGTGTTATAGTAACAAAGTGGGTTTTCAAAAATAAAATGAATGACTCTATTATCGTAGTGACAAATAACACAATATTAGTAACTAAGGGGTATAATGAGATTGAAAGAATTTATTTTATGGAAACCTTTACCCCTGTAAAAAAACTAGAAGCCATTAGGGTGCTACTAGCATTCTCTTTCTTTAAAGGGTTCAAGTTGTTTTAAATGGATGTTAAGAGTGCCTTTTTGAATGGTGTGATTAAAGAAGAAGTGTATGTTGAGAAACCCCAAGGTTTTAAAAATTCTCAATTTCCAAATTATGTGTTCAAGTTAAAAACGGCATTATGCGGATTAAAGCAAGCACCTAGAGCTTGGTATGAAGGAATGAACACATTTCTCCTAGAAAGAGCATTTGTTAAGGGTAGTTTAGAGACAACCTTATTTTTAAAGGAAGTGGCAGAAAATTTACTAATTGTTCAGATTTATGTCGAAGAAATATTATTTGGATCCATAGATAAGAATCAATGTAATGAATTTTCAAAGATAGTGAGTAAATAATTTGAGATAAGCATGATGGGAGAGCTGAACTATTTTCCTGGATTTAGAGTGAAGCAAATGGATGATGGAATCTTCCCTAGCCAATCAAAACATATCAAAGATATTCTTAAGAAATATGAGATGGATAATGCTAAGGAAATAAATACTCCCATGAGCTCTACAATTTAGCTAGATAAGGATCCAAATAAAAATTTAGTTGATCAGAATAAGTATAGAATGATAATTGGATAACTTATTTATTTGACTACCAGTAGGCCAGATATAATGTTTAATATTTGTCTCTATGCTAAATTTCAGGTTAATCCAAAATAACCTCACATGATTGCTTTTAAAAGAATCCTTAAATACATATTAGTCACTCAAAACCTAAATATCTGGTACCCTAAAAATAGCTCATCATTTGAAATTATAGGATACTTAGACTTTGACTTTACATGATGTAGGGTAGATAGGAAAAGCACTTCAGGAAGCTATTAGTTTATAAAATAATTATTAGTTTTCTGGTCCAGTACAAAGAAAAATTTAGTAACCCTATATACGCTGAGGCAGAATATATTACTATAGGGAGCTGCATTTCTTAAGACTTATGCATAAAGTAATAAATCAAAGATCATGGACTACCGATATGCACCATTCCTATCATGTGTGACAATAATAGTGTCATTTATATATCAAAAAATCAAATTCAACACTCCTGTACAAAATAAATAGATATTAGGTATTATTTCATAAGAGATCATATAGCCAATGGGGATATTGAACTGCACCATATAGCTACCGGAGACCAATTGGAAGACATCTTTACCAAACTCGTAGCCTATGATACCTTTAGCACCTTGAGGACTAGTCTCGGTGCTATAGACATTCAAGCTTGATTCAGGATGAAACCAAATTATTCTATCATTTGGAAATAACCAGTCTTTTTGTGTGCTTCAAGTTTATGTCATTTTTAATTTGTGTATTTTTCTATTGTCTTTTTACTTTTCTTGTTCTATTTCATTATTCGTGTTTGTGATTCTTTTTTTTATTTTATTTTTTTATTTAATTTTATTGATCATCACACAAAAATAATTACTCACATCATACACATCACTACTCATAATACATCCAATTGCTCTAATAATTAAATTATTGGTGATTGTATAGTACGAACACCTAATTTGTACTATATGACTGATGTGGCACCAGCTGTTGGATGAATTGAATTTGGCCAAAACAATACTAAATATCATATTGTACTATACGAACACTTATTCATACAGGATGATCTGACCAGCTAACGATTGTCTAGACTGACTCCTCAAGATGACCATTATTACACTAATTTTGTGGTATGATTCTGATTGTATTATATGATAAGACCACCTTTTTTGACTTATCAGACTAGACAAATTGAGTGTACACAATCATACTATATGATACCGTATTGTACAATTTAATATGGCCACTTTTTATTTAAAGGAAGGGAAAATAAATTTTTTCTTCACTCAACTCTTTTCAAATTCTTTCATTCCTCCATAAGATCTTAGTCCTTGGAATAACTGGTGGAAAATGATCAAGAGCTTTCATTGGAAGCTCTTCCCAATGACCCACAGATCCTCTCTTTGCTAAAGTAGCTAACAAAGAGGCCTATAATCATTACAAGACTGCTGGAATGACACTTTCAAAGAACATAAATCAAGAAGTTCTATACTTTTAGTACTCACTCTTTTCACTCACACTGCCCTTCCTTTCATTCTCACTCTTGCCTACCCTATCAACTCCAAACTCCTTTCCAAATTCTTTGCCCGCATCCAGAATAATAGTGAGGGTACTACCCACTAATCTTATGTCAATAGCAAGCTTGTTGAAATTACCTACCAAGACTTTCCTGAATTCCTACATCTTTCTACCACTAGCAAGAAAATTCACCTTGCAGCTTCTTATCCTGACTATAATTGGACCCTTGCTAACACTACCCTTAGGGAATCGACTATTAACTTCCACGTTTCTTATATCAATACCCTAGTTCAATATGCTAAAATCATATAAAAATTCCTTCAAAATTCAATCATTCCAAAGCTAGAGATCGAATAAATATCATACATCTTATATCCCTCACAACTTATTTAAAAAATGACTGAGATTCATTTGAATGCAGTTGATTACATTATTTTATATATTGAGAATCTCACCTGTATTTGAGATCCAGACATAAAAAAAAGTCATGTCTTGCCACAAGTCATATAATTTCCTTTGCTCATGAGTTTAAGCATAATTTCCAATTCCTTGCACTAACAGATCACCTTCATTTTTCTACTCAAACAGCTCCTTCCATGTTCTTCAAAGTGCTCATCATGGAAATGTTCACTATGTTGACCCCGAGCCAGAGGCAGTTAAGGGAGGTTGAGCACTAGCACCACCTATAGTACCAGCATTATTTAGTAGGCCTCCCAGTATAATACACTTCAACAAAGGTTTGAACAGTAGGAGACTGTTAGAGTTGAAAGCGGGTATTGAAAAGTTTAATATTCTTTGGGAAATTTTTGAATTGATGTTGAGTTCTAATTCTAAAATTGAGCATCTCATCAGAAAAAATATACCACCTAGGGAGTTGGAAATAAAATTTTAGGATGGAGTTCAGATTTAGAATTATGAATCCCATCTTGAATATCATAACCGTATTTAAGAGAGAACTACACATGGCTCTGAATGGTCAAAATAAAGTTTAAACGAACATCTAGCTACAATAATCCTAAAGAATTATCATTAAGTTCATATCCAAGGTTTTATCAACAACATTCTGTTATGATTGTGGCATGTTGGGCCATGATAGAAGTGGCTGCATTAACAAAATTAAGGAGGTCAAGGTTACTGAAAAATCTACAATTTGTCATAATGACACAGAACATACAAAGTCTGTGAAGGAATTGCAAGTTGATGAAGCTTACAGACCTTGGATTCATGTTAACTATCGTAAAAATAGTAAATCCTTTAGAGGTAGGAAGGTTGCGAGTTCAGCTCCTATAAAAAATGATAAGCTCTCTGCCTTACCAAGAGCACCTTTATTCGAATTGAAGATGACAAATTACAAGATAGTAGAGGTGGACAAGAACTATCAAGGCACTTTTGAAGAGGGGGAAATTCTTGAGGCTGGAAATTTTGGATTGAAAATAGCAGAGGAGAAGGATAGCAGCATGATTGATAGGCTTCAAATTGATGAAGTTGCAGCCAAGGTGCTACCTCCTGTACAGATACCTACTTCTATTATTGTAGCAAATAAATTCCATTCTTTAAGTGATAATTTGGAGGAAAATGAGGGTATACAAACTACAATCATAACTCATGAGATGGAGATTGAAGGTGAAGCCAAAAACAAGGAAGTCAAAGAAATTAATGCGGATGGCAAAACTGGAAGCATTAAAGTGGCGGTGAAGAAGAAATCTGTGTTTAATAATGACTCAGCTAAAACTAAGCTTCCCAAGGAATTGAGGTCTCTCGGCCCGGTTACAGGGGCTTCTCGAGAAAGAGGTATGGAGGGAAATATTAAAACTAGAAGTGGGGGTTTTTCCCCCTTAATTGATTAATGGAATCTATTGCATTTTGGAATTGTAGAGCGGCCAACAAGAAAGAGGCTTTCCTCTACCTGAAAGCGTTTATTAAAGATCATAAAGTTTTCTTTATTGGCTTGGTTGAGACCAAGATTTCTTTATTAGACAGACCTATGTTTCAAAAGCTGATTGGTAATGATTGGGATTTTTTCATCTTCCCATCAGTTGGACAATCTGGTGGTATATTAATTATATGGAGAGAGGATATGGCAAAATTTTCTGTTGTTAAAACTTCAGATCAATGTGTTACTGGAGACCTTGAAATTTACAATAAAGGTACTTGGATGATTTCTACTGTTTATGGCAGTAAAGAGGTCACTAAGAGGAAGATTTCTACTGTTTATGGCAGTAAAGAGGTAACTAAGAGGAAGCTTTTGTGGAACTCTCTTAGTGAAGTTTCTCATAGGAAACTACCTTCTATTATTGGATGGGATTTTAATTGTATTCTATCTCATGGTGATAAAAGGGGAGGCAAGAAATTTTTGTTTTCTCAAGGGCCCAAAGACATGATTGAATTCATGAATCTTTATGATTTCCATGACATTGGGGTGATTGGTCAAAGGTACACTTGGTGTAATAACAAAAGTGGTGGAAGGAGGATTTTGGAAAGATTGGATAGGTGTCTCCTCAATATTTTTTCTTTGTGTAAGATTCACTTGGCAATGGAGAGGCATATTTCTCGCGTAGCATCCGATCATTGTCCTATCATTTTGAAAGTTTTTTATTCTCCCATCAAAAGTAAGAGCTCTCTTAAGTTTGAAGATGTGTGGACCTCTTTTCATGCCTCTACAGGCATTATCAAAAATGTTTGGAGGAAATCTTTCAAAGGTGATGATATGTAGAGATTAAACAATAAATGTAAGAAGTCTTTGAAGGATTTTTTTTTTGGAGCAAGGCCAAAATGAAGGACTTCATGTCTCAAAAAGAATGCTTAAAAAAAGACATTTTACTGCTTCAAGAGGAGGAAGCTGCTTGCGGATGCCTTGATGATGCTAAACTGTCACTCTTAAGGAAGAAGGTTGACGATCTCAACACTCACCTTGCTAGACTTAATACTTGGTGGAGGAAAAGAGCTAAAGTTAAATGGATGGAGGAAGGGGATGCCAATTCTTAATTTTTCCATGCCTTTGCAAATGCAAGGAAAAATTCCAATTGGATCAAACGCATCAAGGCACCAAACGGGGTTTTGGTGGACAATCCGAGAGAAATTGAGGAAATCCTACTTGATTATTTCCAGTCCAAATGGGGTGAGAGAGATTATTCTTTACTTAATTGGCCGGCTCCTTGGAAGGTGTTTGAGGAAGATGATAAAAGAAACTTAGAAGCTAATTTCTCTAATCTAGAAATCCTGCAGGTTATTAAAAGTTTGGGGGAGAATATATCGCCTGGTAGCGATGGTATTACTTATTCCTTCTTCAAATCTTATTGGAACATTGTTGGTGAAGATGTTTGTAAAGCAATTAACTGTGTCCTCTCCTCGGGCAAATTGTGTGATGAGTGGAAAGAGACCTTAGATGTCCTTATTTCTAAGGTTCAAGATCCGGTTTCTCCAGCTGGATACAGGCTGATTAGTCTTTGCAATTCTATATATAAGATAACAGCCAAAGTTCTTGTTAATAGATTGCTCTTGGTGATTAACAAGGTGATATCAGAAGAGCAAGTTGCTTTTATTAGAGGAAGATGTATTTCTGATCATATACTCTTGGCCCAAGAGGTTTGCAACAAGATTAGATTCTCCAAATCAAAAGAAGGATTTTTATCTATCAAGATTGATATGGAACAGGCTTACGACAGCATGTGTTGGGATACCTTGAAACAAATGTTGCAGGTTTTGGGTTTCCCAACAAAATTCTCGGCTCTAGTGATGGAATGTGTCAAAAATCCAGCATTCTCTATTATGATCAATGGAAGCAAATCTAGATGGATTAAGGGATGCTGTGGATTTCGGCAAGGCTGTCCACTTTCTCCCTACTTATTTATCCTTACTTCTCAATTGTTGTCCAATTTGTTCTTGGAGAAAGGAAAGGATATGAGAATCAAGTTCTCTAGTAAAGCTAAAAGGATTTCTCATCTATTGTATGCCGATGACATTCTACTCTTCTCCAATGCTAAGGTGGAAAACATCAAATTGCTGAAAAGATTAATCCATGATTACTGTAATTGGACCGGGCAAAAAATGAATTATCTTAAATCCTCTATTCTTATGGGAAAGAGTATTAGGAGAAGGAAGAGAAAACAAATTTCCAAATTGCTGAATATTAAAATTGTGGAGGAAATGGATTACTTGGGCATTAAACTAGCCTTGAGAAGATTGAAGAAATCTTATTTCCAATTCCTTTTGGATAAAGCTTCTAAGAAACTCAATTCTTGGGGGAATAGATTCATATCTATGGCTGGAAGAATTACTTTAATCAAGTCGGTGTTTCTTGCCTTACCCTTATTCATCTCGTCTCATTCCTTGGTTCCCTTGAGTATCTTGTTTGAATTTGACAAGAATTGCAGAAATTTTTTTTGGAATAAAAATAATGGAGCTCATGCCATCCACTATATGGCATGGGAGGCTATGTGCAAACCTAAGGATTGTGGTGGCTTAGGGGTTTTTTCTGTTGTCTCTAGAGTGGGCCCTCTTAGAGCTAGATTTGCTTGGAACCTTTTGGATAAACCAAATTCTCTTCTTAACAAAGTATTAGAAGCAAAATATGGGAAGAACTGGTGGGATCACAATGGGATCAATAAGCCATCATCTACCTGGAAAATCATCATGGACGATTGGAATAATCTCAAGGGAGTCCTTAGATGGAATATTGCTACTGGCTCTATGATTGATATTAGGAAGGATATTTGGATCCTTGATAAGAGCCTTGAAAGATGGCCAACATTTATCACCAATTGGGAGGAGGAGCCTTCGACAGTTAATAATCTTATTACTAATGGAGCTTGGGATGTTCACAAACTGTCTTATTACTTTGGGAAGGATCTTGTTAAGTTGATCTTCCAAGTTAAAATATCGCAGAGATTGGAAGAAGACAAGTTGAATCTAATGGCTAGGCTGCCTGGTAAGACGATCCCAGGTCTCTATTCTGGAAAAAAATTTGGTTTTTCATAGCAGGATAATGCAGAAAACTAGTTCTTCAAGATCAAACTCAATCTTCCAGTAGAACTTCTCATTTGGAGGTTAAGTTTGAATGTTGTTCCTACCAATGATTTCTTGTTTAATAGAAGATTGTCTGCTAATAATTCTTATCCAAGATGTGGTATTGGAGTTGAAAATGTAGATCATTGTGTTGCTACTTGCCCGAAGCTGAATCAGGTCATTCAAGTGTTGACTTCTTGGGGATTTTTTCTACCTAAGTTTTCTTCTTTTGATGGTTATATGAAAAGTCTCAAGCGTATATCTTCTAGGAATATTTTCATGGTGCAAATGTATTTCGTTTTGGTCTTCCACAACTGGAATACGAGGAACTACGTTAAGCACGGCAAGGGGAATGAATCTGCCACAATTATGGCTGCTAAAATCATAAGTTACATGGCTACTGTGCACAAGGATAGGATCATCTTGGACAACTTGGGCAACTGGGATATCAATTAGCCACCTAGGCTGTCTAAACTTTGGTATCCCCCTCCACGCAATTGGCTGAAAATTAATATTGATGGATCTCTTCATAACTCTTACATAGCTGGTGTAGGAGGAGTTATCCGTGATTGGAAAGGGAGGTTTTTAATGGCGTTTGGTTGTGGATATGTTCAATGGGATATTACGCAAGTTGAGCTATTGGCTTTTAAATCTTTAAGGAGATTCTTAAAAGAGTGGATGTTTGAAGCTAATGGCATCATTATTGAAGGAGATAATCTCAACGTTGTCAAATTTCTCCAAAACTTGTATAGCAATCCGAATAAGGATTGGGATCAGAGTCTGGGTGAAGATTTATTATTCTTGAAGGACTTGAATAAGATTTTATTCAAGGTTGTGAATCAAAATTGTAATAAGTTAGCGAATTATTGTGCTAACTTAGCTTGTAAATATGATTTCTTTTGGGAAGATCTTAGTGACAATAATATTCCTCCTTCCTTTGTTCTTTTGTTGAAGGAGGAATGTGATTGTTTGAATTTGTTTTAGTAGATTGTTTCTAGGTCTCTTTCTCCCTTTCCATTTTAATGCTATTGGCATTTCTTCAAAAAAAAAAAAGGTTTTATCAACAAAGGATATATCTCCCTGAAGGGAGAAAATATCATTTGTCACTAATTATTCGAATTTAACTATAACGATCGACATTGATTTTGATTTTCCCAAAGAAGATTAATTTAAATTTTTGAAAATTTAAATTTTTTTTAAAAAAAGTTGATGTGGGTTCTAAATCTCCTACGATTGTAAGCCCTCATAGTTAATTATATTGTAACGAAGTTGAATTCCCTACGAAAACTCTCGATTAAAATAATGGCAGAAATCTTGTTTAGAAATTTCCTAAGAGTGATATCAAAGAAATTGGATTTCAAAATTTAAACAGGGAATGGATAAAATTGGAACACTTATTTTTGGGTCAAAAGAAGAAGGGTAGGAAAAACTTTAGTATTCTCGAAATGATTCAGAAGTATCCCAATCTAAGCTAAGTATTGGGCTTTAAATTTTAGTTTGAGGAGAATTTTAATTTGAGTTGAATATTTTATTAGAAATTTGCGATTATATTCTAGGAGGTTGGGGTCTTATTATTCAAAATCTACAGAGGACCCTACATGTAAATTAGGAACTGGTCCACGATGGCCCGAACCTAACTAATGAAATGCAAAATCTGGACTTACCCCGACCTGGATTTGGAAGCCAGCTAACCACCTAGGTGATTAAAATCTATGAGTCTAGTCATTTAATATAAGAGTGGCAGGATATTTTCATTAAAGTTTTTGAGAGTTGAGGCTAACATCTAGAGATTATCCTAAGTGACCCCTTGAGTTATGTTGGGTGAAAATGCTAAAAATTGATGCAATTAAAATTTAGACACTTTTATATTAATTTCTAATGTGATGTATGCTGATTGACTTGATTAAAATGTATAAAATATATAATGTAGTTTTAAAAAAGCTTAAAAATAGTTTTTTATCCTAGATTGCATAGATTTCCCTTGATAATTTTACACCCTCATAGGCTAGGTGGTCTGCCAAAACCTACAGGCAGGGAGGTGCCTAATGAAGGAGAGAAGATGTATTGAAAAGCTATGAGAACTCTCGATGGTCCCGGGCTTAGTTCTTAGATCGTTAAAGTTTTTATGTTATCTTAAAGATTTTATTTTGATTTTAGTAGAAAAATTTTGGCATACCCTCATGAGCCTCGATGTATCTAGGCTAAATAAAAAATGACATGCAATCGCCAAAAAAATAGGAAGAGCACGCAATATCTAATCGTAATTAAATTAAATTAAACACATTAATAAAATAAATCAATTAAATAAATATCCATAGGGAAACTACCTTTTTATTATAACCTAAGGTATACAAGAATTTAAAAGTGGCTGGGCACCACTAACAACAACCCGAATTCTAATGCTAATATAGATGTAAGTGACTTTGAGTGGGATACTATTTATCTGTCTTCTCCTCTTCAGACTCCTTGGATTCTTCATCGCTGGATACCCAAATGGAAAGAAAACTCTTACCTCAAAGGGGAGGTTATTCTTTCCATTTTAGGTAGTAGAGTGATCCAGATTTGGACTTCCAAGTGGAAAAGGACAATCTCCTTAAGGAGTATCATTTTCTCTTTGGAATCCAATCTTTGAATCTATGTATCCCAACTCAAATGCCCACTTTTACAACTCAACATTTCAAATTAATTACATTAATATAAAAATGAAAACTCTAAACTCTCCTGTAAGGTTATCCTAAGAATTTAATAATGAAATCAATTCCCAAGCAATTTTATATATATGTAAAGAAAAATAAACACACTTAGCCACACTCTTTTTATTTGGGGGCTAAGCAGCTCAAGCGCATGTAGCAATTACATTTATTTTTTATTTATCCCACTTGATTTCCCTGTATCAGTGTGGTCATCTACATAAAACTCAATGAGCATCCATATCATTCCTACCTAAGAGTAATCTAATTGCCCATCACATGAATCAACAGAATGCAAAATAGTAAGAAAACACAGCAAGTAATTTTTAATCACAACATGTAATGAAATCCTAAAAAATATGGCACACAACAGAAAAGTAAACGCTGACCTATTCTAGGCTAGAGTTACTTGTCCTAGTAAACCATCTAAGTGTGTGCTAAAGGTCGTGTGGCTGGGATAGATCCTAAGTTGGGTTGTTTGTCGGAATTATCTAGAGTTTGAGTTTGTTGAAGATTTAACAGAAGATTTGATTAAAGTTTAAGTATTAATGAATTAAAGTTTAAACTAAGATTATTTTAATGATTAAATGACTACTACCTTCGTTGCTCACCAAGGCCGTGATGTTTATTTCACCTTTATTAGGGCTAAGTTAATAGCCTCGTAGGCTGGTGTACCCAAAAGTAATCTGGTTTGATTATGTTGATTTAATTTATTAGAAATTAATGGTTGATTAATATCAATTAATTCAATTAATTACTGATTTTCTTTTTCAAAGTTAAATTAGTTTATATTTTTTATCAATAGGTTCATGTCGTTGTGCCACTAGGCTTGAGAAATTAGGCCTCCTTAGGACACGTAGCCCAGCAGCCCGGAGTAGTCTATCCTAAAAACCTTATTAATGTGTTGAATTAAGGATTTTAATTTAGTTAAATGATTAAAATTAACTTAATTTTTATGTTTAACACTCCATTGAATCCATTCGTGGTATTATGCCAAAAAGCTAGAGGAACCAGACCTCCTTAGAACACGTAGCCCCACAGCCCGGAGTAGTCCGTCCAATAAACATCATGTTTAGAGTGGTTGTTAAGTATTTTAATATTGGTTGAGTGTTTTATTAATTAAATTATAGTTTTCTTGAATTTTAATTAATTATTGGATTTTTTTGATTTATTGGAATTATTTAATTATATTAATTAGGGGTCCAAAAGTTGACTTTTAAAATTAGAGTTAATTTTGAAAGTTCAAGATTTTAAACAAATATTAGACCTTATGATGAGTAGTTAGACTTTTAGTATGATCAGTTTGGAGTTTTCTATAAAAATTTATGATTTTTTGAAGTTTGGGCCTAGATTTGAACTAAGGTTGATTGGAAAGTTGGCTTTTTGACTTTGACCAAATTTTAGATGTTTGATATTTTTAGAAAATACTAGACCTTAAATGGATTTAAATAACACTAGGTTTGGTCAATTTGGAATTTTCTATAATTAGTTATGAATTTTTAAACTTTTCTCAATTATTTAAATTTTAAAATTATTTAATTAAGAAGTTTTTAGGAGTTTTGATCCAAATCAACTCCAAACTTCATGGAACCACCCCCAAGGCTAGAAAAGACCCACGGAGATGTTTCCAAGTGTTTGGAATTTATTTGGGATTTTTAGTTATTTTTAATTAATTAATGTAAATAATTAATAGTTTTCATTAGAAATTAAATTAAAGTTAAATTGTAGTTCCAGTCAAGGGGCTTTTATTTTTCATAGGTAGAGGACTAAGTTTTGGTTAGTTTGAGGTATTATTTATATTTTTTTCATTCAATTTGAATTTATTCTAATTTTTAAAAATTTAAATGCTTAATGAAAGATTTAATCTTAAGTAAATTAATTAAGGGATTTAATAACTTCGAAAATCAATGGGAAAATTTCTATGGGTTGTACGGTATCACTAAGTTCAAATGTTTTAAGTTTAAAACCTATAGGATTTATATTTTAATTTCTACATTTTTCCTAAGTTCCCTCCACAAAGCGCTAAATATTGTCCTTAAATTATCACTAAGTTAAATAGGTTTGAATCAAAGTCACTAACCCTTAAACATAACATATACATAAACATTTACACTTACATTCAAGTCCTTAGAACAAGGAGAGCCTAGACTAAGTGGGTGTGTGCACCCTATATATGCAAGAATTAAAAATTAATTATTATAATTAATAACTAGATTAGTGAATAGTTGGAACACAGCTACTCGCTAACCTTTCCCCATTATTTCCATTCACATATGCTCAACCTATGCTTAGGATTTTAAGGACATACTCAAGGCTCTCAGAAATACATGAATGATTTTAAATTTAGTTTTATATAAGAAAATAGAATAATTTTTAAAATTCTAGAAAATTTAAAGTAATTTAAAATAGTTTTGAACAAATTTTAAAAATAGTTTTAAAATAGTTTTAAAACAAATTTGAAAACATTTTGATAATTTAAGATGATTTAAAATAGGTGTTCTTTGGATTTTTGTTTGAATGTTATTTGAATCAAAACTAATTAAATATTAACTAAAGTTACTTAAAATATATTAAATAACTTAAATTAATTTTAATTTAAATTAAATATCTAAAGATAATTCTCTAAATATTTTAAATAATTATTTTTGAATATGTTTAATAAAATATTTAATTAAATATTATTCAAACATTCTAAAATAATCAAATAATTAGAATTATTTGAAATAAAAAAAGTCTTAGATTTTAAAATAATTTTAATGTAAAATACTTAATTTTCTAAAAATTTTAGGGTAATATATGTATTTTCATGATTTAATTCGAATTTGGTTTAAATTTTAGAATTTTTAAAACAATTAAAGTATTTAAATTAGTTTTGAAAATTAATTAATATTTGAAATATTCTTTAAATTCAATCAAACTAACTCTTGAGTGTATTCTAAAATTTTAAAAATATTTGAAATATTCTCTTAAAGTTCTTAAAATTATTTGAATTTTTATTTTACTTAAGTATTAATTTAATATTTAAATATCTTAAAATTTTTTTAAAATATATGGTATATAGTAAATTAAAGTTAACTTAAAATTAAACATTAAAAATAATCCTCTAACTTTTGTCTAAATATTTAAAAGAAGATAATATGTATATGTTAAGTTAATATTAGTTAAATAATTAATTAAATATATAAAGCATTAGAATTATTTAAAATACTTAAGTAAGAAAATATTTAAAGTTAGCTTTAATTTCAAAATAACAAATTTTGAATGTATATATCTGATAATTTTAAATCTATTTCAAAATAAAATTTTAAATTTATAAAATATTTTAGCTATTTTAATTAAATATAAATTCAAGATAATTAACATTTAATATTTTAGATAATTTACAATATATTTAATATTCTAAACTAACATTAATTTTAATAAAAAGGATTTCCAATTTTGAACAATTTGATATAAAATATATATTTTTATGATTTAAAATGATTTTTAATTAGTTTTTTTAAGCTTCTATTAATTAAATAACACTTAAGATATAACTTATAATAATTAAAAATAGCTAACGATGGTGGGAGTAACGGTGGGTATACGCAGTGCAATCTAGTACATCTGATTGATCCCACGATAATGGGAAGGAGACGTGGCATCATCCGGACTGTGGGATCAAAACCATATTAACGGAAGGGCATTGATTGCCCCACGCTAATCATTAGCAATCATTGCCAGACATAGCGCCACGACGGTGCGGGCCACATAATCGAGTTAGAGGGCTCGGATGCCCTAGGATCGTTCATGTTTCAATTCAACAGCTGAGATCACGTCAAACGGTATCATCAACCACAAGATCCAGTGAGCAGCTGAATGAAACTATGGAACAATGTGATCTGGACCATTGATCGCATGATCAATAGTCCAAAAAATGTACACTTGACAGAGAGAATGAAAAATGCCCTAGGATTACTATTTTGCCTCATTCTCTCGATTGGTTTTATCATTTGACTTGAAATTTTATACATGGAAACTAGACATGAATAGAAATCATGTGGAGTAAAAGAATTAGCTTAAAAAGCACTTTATAGAGCTATTTAAACCTAAGTGTGGTGACCTAGGGATAAGGTTTTTGAGAATTTTACCATTAGATCTTAAAAATTTTGGTGCGATTGTGCTTGTAGATTGTCCTTGTATAAATTCCTATTTCAAATCATGGTGCAAAATATGTTGGATAGTGCTGGAGAAACTTTGGACTTAATGGGTGCTAGGCTGGCCAAAAGATCATCATTGGCAATCTTCCAACGGTTAGGTTTCACTTGGAAAGTGAGGAGGAGGGTTTGGAGGTTCAAAATGAATCGGGGGCTGGACTTGAGAGAGTTGGAATAGAGAGAGAGAGTCTACGAACTAGAATGATCCTCAGAATGGGTCTTTTGCCCTATTCAAAATGTCTTGGGGATAATTGGATGGCCTAGATGCATCATAGGATTTCCTTAGATGCTCTACACCTGTCCCAAGCTGTTGGGTGGCAGAGAAAATGGCTAGGATGGCCTCATTGTGATTGGAGGCTTTGGGCTAAAGGGTGGGGACCAATTGCCACTTAAGGCTAAACCCAGCCTTGAGCTCAGTTTGAGGAGCTTTGGGAGAGCTTTTGGACATAAATGGAGTCCCTACAATAGCTAAAAATTAGATAGGAGGGGTTTCGCATGTGACTTTGACCATTTTGCATGTCTTTGGGTGCTTGACCATTTTTACTAGTCAACTAGTCAAAGTAGGATGAGGCGGCAAGGGGTAGGATAGAAGCTGCTTGGAGTGCCTTAGGTTCAATATGTGAAGCAAGGGATTAAAGTTTGATGGGGTTTGACCAAGTTATAACTAGTTGACTTGGTCAAATTAACCAAGACTTGACACATGGCATGTTCAAAGACATTCAAGGTATAAGATGAAATAAGATCAAGGGTCTTCCAAATAATAGAATGAGAGTTTGTGTCGGTGAATGTATTAAATATAAGATTTGACTAAAATCATTAAAGTTTGAACAAGTCAACCCTATGTGATTTGACTCATGGTAGGTTTTGAAATGCTAAAAGTATCATAAGGAATAGACTTGAGGGGTTAAAGGCATTTGATTTGATTGAATGGGTTGGATCAACCTATTTAAACCTTAAGGAAGTGTTGAGTCAACCTGGGTTGACCTTGTCAACTAGGTTCACCCAGGAGCAGGGGTTGGACTTAATAGGTTTAGATTGATATTTGGAGTCTGAAGGAGATAGTCTCAAGGTCTGGAAAGGTCATTTGGGTCAAATGACTTGTTTAGGCCCATAGTGGGTCATTGGGTCAACGTAGGTTGACATGGTCAATTAGGTTAACCCAGGATCTAGGTTTTGGTCTAATGGGTCCCAAATGATGTTTAGAATTGATTGGAGGAAGTTTCAAGGGTTGATGAGGCTGAACCATGTGGAGTTTTCATCAAAAGTCTAAAAATCCCTTTAGAGGGCATTTTGGTCATTTGACCTCTGGTCAAATCTGGGTCAAAATGAATCTAGAAAGATGTAGGCTAATGTTTATCATATCAATATCAAAAGTTTAGAAGTGATTAAAGGGTTTGGAGGAGACTCCAGGGTCAAATTCCACTTGGTGATAGGTCCAGTTGCATGATCTGTAAATATTTGAAGGTTTTGCTGCCTTCAGGTTTTAATTTAGTTTCTAGGAATAGAAGTGTCAGATTGAGCTCAAATCTAGAGGGTTGACCTTAGATACATGCCTAGTCAATATACAATTAACAAATCATGATTTGGAGGTCATTTGAATGGGTTTTGATGTGTTTGAAAAATCATTGGAAAATGTTTTCAGGACCTAAACCTTTTGCCTTGGATTTTGATCTAGATTTTTTGAGTTTGAATTGGATTTTAGATTTAAATGCTTGAATCTAGATTACCCAAATCATTGATAATCATTTAAATAATCCTAGATGATTTAGATAAAATTGTAGTTGGATAATAGATTGAAGTAACTAGGTTTGGGTTGATTGGAGGTTAGGATTGTCTTTGATGTTTGGACAGGTTTGAGGTTCATATTGATTTGAATTTAAACTCATCAAGAGTCTGGATTGATTTGGATCTGAATTGTTCCTAGAACCAAGACTAAGTTTAGGGTCTAGAATCTAGAAGATCCCTAGGACCTAGATAGCTCCTATGGTATTGAGTCTAGAAGGATCATAGGTTCTAGGAAAATCCAAGGGTTTAGATTAATCTAGATTAATATAATGTCTAGATTCTTCCTGGGGTCTAGAGTGACCCTAAGGACCTCATTCAAATGTCAGGTCAACAAATGGACCCCCAATATGTGTTAAAGAAGAAAGTTCTACTGCACATATTGGCATTGACTGAATTGAAAATTAAAATCTAGGAATTTGATTCTAAGGGTAAGAAAAGTTTATCCCTAGAAGGTCGAAGTTTGAATTGATACTAGGGTAGTGCCTGTAAAGGTGTACTCTACAACTAGAAAGCCTAATCCCAAGGGAAGGATAAACCTAACCCTAAAGAGAGGAAAGTCAGAGATCATAACTAGGATAGTGCCATGAAGGGTATACTCCATCACTAGCACGTCTAATCCTAAGGAAATGAAAAATCCTAACCTAGAAGAAAAGAAAAAAGGAGCTGATAACTAGGATGGTGCCATGAAGGGCATTATCCATCATTAGTGGATGATTATGTGGGGAGGAAGCTTACTCGACATAGAGGATCAAAACTGGATTGAAACTAGGATGGTTCCACAAAAGGTGTTATGCACCACTAATGGATGATCATGTGGGGAGGAAGCTTGCTCCACATAGAGGATCTTGACTGGATTAAAACTAGGATGGTGCCATAAAGGGCATTATCCACCACTAGCAAATAATTATGTGGGGTGAAAGCTTTCTCCACACAGAGGATCTAGACTAGATTAAAACTAGGTTGGTACCACAAAGGGCGTTATCCACCACTAAAAGATGATCATTTGGGGAGGAAGCTTGCTCCACACAGATAATCTAAACTGGATTGAAACTAAGATGGTACCGTAAATGGTCTTATCCACCATTAGCGGATGATCATGTGGGGAGGAAGCTTGCACCACATAGAGGATCTAAACTGGATTGAAACTACAATGGTGCCATAAAGGGCATTATCCACCACTAGTGGATGATCACGTGGGGAGGAAGCTTACTCCACATAGAGGATCTAGACTAGATTGAAACTAGGATGGTACCATAAGGACGTTATCCACCACTAGAAGATGATCATTTGGGGAGGAAGCTTACTCCATACAGACAATCGAAACTAGATTGAAATTAGGATGGAGCCACAAAGGTCCTTATCAACCATTAGTGGGGGATTAAAACTAGAATGGTGCCACAAAGGGCATTATCCACCACTAGCGGATGATCATGTATGGAGGAAGCTTGCTCCACATAGAGGATCTAGACTGAATTGAAAATAGGATGGTACCACAAGGGCGTTATCCACCACTAGCAGATGATCATGTGGGGAGGAAGCTTTCCCCACACAGAGAATTTAAACTGGATTGAAACTAGGATGGTGTCACAAACGGCGTTATCCACTACTAGTGGATAATCATGTGGGGAGGAAGCTTTCTCGACATAGAGGATCTAGACTGGATTGAAACTAAGATGATGTCATAAAGGGTGTTGTATACCACTAGTGGATGATTATGTAGGGAGGAATCTTGCTCCATATAGAAGATCTAGTCTAAATCAAGATTAGGATGGTGCCACAAAGGCCATTATCCACCACTAGCAGATCTAATCCTGAGGAGAGGAAGAATCTTAATCTAAGGAGAAGATGAGTAAACTTGAGATTCGAAAGATGCATAAAACACATTTGACTTAAATCAGCAAATATTTTATTCATTAAATCTGAGTTACATCAAGCATAGTATTTCTTACGAAAATGCTCGTGAACAGGTAACATTGGGTGATTTCCTTTATAATTAACCAGCTGATATGAGCCACCTTCATAAATGATCTCTATAATGAAGAGTCCTTCCCATGCTGGTTCAAACTTCCCCCCAATATTTTTATTGTCTAAGATAGGCCTCCGAAGAACCAAGACCAAGTCACCTACTTAGAAGGTTCTTGGTCACACTAACTTATCTTGAGCTTGTACCATTCAGGCCTTATATAACTCTAGACTATATTGAGCTTTGAAATGATGCTCTTTGAGGTATTCAAGTTCTTCTAGCCTAAGTTTTACATTCTGTTCAGTCATGATTTAATTTTAGATTTTGACTCTGAGCGAGGGAATTTGTACTTCCAAAGTGAGTATGGCCTCAGACCCATACACTATTGTAATAGGGGTGGATTGGGTCGGGGTTCTATAAGTGGTCCAGTAAGCCCACAAAGCTTTTGCCAAACTTTCATCCCATTAGTGCTTGATGTCATCTAGGGTCTTCCTGATAGTCTGCACTAAACTCTTATTGAAGGCCTCAAGCAACCCATTAGCCCGAGGGTAATAGATTGTTGAATATAACCAATCAATGTTATGGCGTCTTACAAAATTATTGATTTTGGTAGATTTGAATGTAGACCCATTATTGGATATAATTCTATGGGGTACACTGAATTGATAAATGATATAGTCACAATAGAACTTCAAGATATGGTGTGATGTTATATTATGCAAGGGAATTGCTTCCGCCTACATTGAAAAATAATCAGTCACAACTAACATAAAGTAATGACCCCTTGAATTAGGGTCGATCAGACCGTTGATGTCCATGCCCCAACTTTGATAGAGCCGTGAGGCTATCGTGGGATGCAGTACATTTGGTGGCTTATATAAAACCACACCATGAACCTGATATTGATGACAATGCTTTGCAATATCCATACAATTATTAATCATTATAGGCCAGAAATATCCGAGTCTATTAATTTTTCATTTCATTTTTAGACCCTATTAATCAGCTCCGCGTAGTCCAGAATGGATCTTATTAATGATTATTAAGGCCTCTCATCTATCTAAATAATGGAACCACATCTGATCGAATGATCAATGTTATAACGTGTTGTTGACTTGTGTGTAGGATAGGGCATATTTCATGATCTGGTTGGCAAGGGACTTGTCCTAAGGGAGCTTGCCTTCTTGAAGATAGTCGATTAACAGTTGTCTCCAATTTCCCACTTCCTCGATTGCTGAAGAAGTAGAAAGAACCTAGGAAGATTATCTGTCGATGTGCTCCAAATATATGGGAGATAGGACCTGACGACCCTGAATCTCTATAGGAATAGAGTCTTCTTCTAGGCATGCAAATTCTTTTGCAAGCTCTGCTAGGGCATCTGCCATAGAGTTGCTTGCACGGGGAACCCTATACAAGGTTACAATAGGGATTTGCTTAAGCAGGTGACTGGTGTAACGGTGATACATGAGGAGTTTGGGATTTAAAACCTTATAGGTTCCTGCAACATGGTTGATTACTAGTTGAGAATCACACAGGTTTTTATTACTTTAATCTCCATTAAGATTATAAGTTCCAAGCCAGTTATTAATGCTATATATTCAGCCTCGTTGTTCATGTAAGGCTTTAATAAATGGTAGGAAAAATGTACTAACACCTTCTCTAGTGTTATGAAAATCAGGCAGATTCTGGCTTTCCTGAGAATTATAAATTTTTTGGTTTTGTCTCGTTGAGAGGATGCCGTACCATCAAAATATAGTTCCCAAATGGGATTGTCAGATCCCCTTAAACTCATGACCTATTTGTTTGGTAAATCATCATTTAAATGTGAATCTAGTGACAGCGAGTGCACTACAAGGAAGTTGGCAATGGCCTGTCCTTTAACAGCACTTAGGGGAATGAAAGTGATCTCAAATTAGAGAAATATCATAGACCACTGAGTTAGGATTCTAGATAATATAGGTCAGGTCATAAGATATTGCAACAGATTAACTTTTGAAATCAAACTAATAGAATGAGAGAGCATGTAATGTCTCAGCTTTTGGGCTGCAAAAACTAAACCAAGATAGTGCTTCTTAATTAAAAGGTATCAAATTTCCATAGGAAGAAGTCTTTCACTCAAGTAATAGAGGGCATTCGCTTTCCCCTCATCTTTGACTTAAGTTAACAGGGCACCTAACGACTCATCTAGCATCGTAGTGTAAAGAACCAAGGGTTTCCCTAGATTAGGGGCTGCCAAAATTGGCAGATTTATGAGGTATTCCTTGGTACTTTCAAAAGCATTTTGACACTTCTCATTCCAAATGAATTTAGCATCCTTCTTAACAAGGACTGAGAAAGGTTGACACCTTCTAGAAAGGTTGGATATGAATCTTCTTATATACGCCAGCCTACCTTATAGAGACCTCAACTGGGTAAGGCTCTTAGGAGGCGGCATACTTAAGATTGCTTTAATTTTGGAGAGATCAATCTCAATTATATGGTGCCTCACTACAATTCCTATTAATTTTCTTGAAGTGATGTTGAAAGCGTACTTTAAGGGATTCATTTTGAGGTCGTAGCAGCACGACCACTCGAAAATAACTCTTAGGTCATAAAGGTGAGCCTCTTTAACTTTCCTCTTAGCAACTAAATCATCGATGTAGCACTTGACATGATTATGGATTAAGTCATCAAAGACTCGAGTCATGGCCTGCTGGTAGGTTGTACTGGTGTTCTTAAGGCCAAAGGCCATCACTCTATGAAGATCCCTTTAGGGATTTTGAATACAGTGTTTCTCTCATCCTCGAGGGCCATCCTGATTTGATTATAACCGGAGGAATCATCCATAAAGGAAAAAATAATATGCGAAGAAGTAATGTCCACCATAAAATTGGGTATGGGTAAAGAAATATCATTCTTGGGACATGCCTTATTAAGATCCCTATAGTCAACATAAATCCGAATTTGACTGCTCTTCTTTTGAACTGGCACGAGGCTGGCTACCCAGGAGGGATATTATTCCTCTAGGACAAATCTAGCCTCGACCAATTTCTTGATTTCAAAAATGACTAGCTGCTCGGCCTCAAAACGAATGCATTGAGGAGATTATTTAACAGGAATGGAATCATGTCGAATTTCAAGTTTATGAACTGCTACGTCAACGGATAGACCCAGCATTTTGTCGTACGTGAAGGTGAAGTAATTCTAAACTCAGAGAAAAGTTGAATTAGATCATGAGACTCATCCTCACTTAACAGAGTACTATTAAAAGTGGGGTGAGGGTCTTTGTCGGTTCATTGGTCGATTTCTCTTAGCTCATCGACTGTCCATAATCTCTTCATCAAATTTAGGGGGTGCATCCCAAACTTGAAGCTCATCGGCATCTTCTAAAAGTCTCCAAACAAAGTCCGTTGAGGGGACCAACGACTTCAGCAGGGACATTCTAGTATTCAAGATGATAAGTTATCATTAAATAATATTCATCATCATCAAACAAACTAATCGTCCCAAAGTCTATACCACTTGTAGGATTTTTAGTGATTTTTGTTTTCTAAATATTTCGTGGTATCTAGCTTCACCCTTAGTCCATCGATACGGAATGAAACCTTTGGAAAAAGTATTCTTCACACAAATCGAAAAGTAGTCAAAAGGTAATTCCATTAACTTGTTGAAATCTACCTCTTCGAGGGTTGCATCACATTCATCCCTTGAGGAGAAGGAGCCAGGGAAAATTTTTTGGACTTTCCTCACTTCACCGATCAGGTTAGGGGCCTCTTTAATCTCTAACCCTATAATCCTGCTAGCTGACAGTGGGGTTAAGGATAGGGCCTCAATCCTCCTACTAAGCTTTTCATACATAGTTAATTCAGACACATCACTTTTGACCATCAAAGCATCAATTTTAGGGTAACTATCCTGATCTAAAGTGAGATCAAACTTTGGAGGAGTATTTATATTTTGGTAATCAAAAGGAATTGCAACACCCTGTCTTTGTGGTTCTTTATCAAAACTTGATTCTGGATTTATAAAGATCGGGGTTGTTCTTCTTTCAAGTGAAGGATAACCTCGACCATGTGCCCTCGAAGCCATCCTCCCATCTCTTTGAGGTAACATATTTGGAGGCTTAAGGGCCATGATTTCGAAGTCATATTCACTATATGATCTTTGTATTGTTTGATCTTCTTCTTTCATTTTCTTTTTTTATTCTTGATCTTTATATGAGCTTTGCTCACTTATTTTATCCTCAATTTTGATCTCAACTTTAGACTAAAGATGGAGCCCTTTTGGTATGAAATATACAGCATCCTTGTAAATCATGATTACTTGAATTAAAAATGTTTGCAAATCACCCCTGATCACATGTTCAATGCCATCTCATTAGTACTTGACGTATTGATGTAGGGTAGACAGAATCATCCTATATTTGGGGTTCTAGGGCCTACCTAAGAGTGCATTGAAGGACATTGCAGAATCAATTATATGAAATTTCACTTCAATTTTTAATTCTCCTATTTCTAACAGAACAGTAATTAAACATAAAGCCCTTTCACCTTTTTTATTGAACCCATGTAACACTAACTTATCAAGGAGTGAGCCTAGGGGGTAAGACCTTACCATCACGAAGTTGCACCTGCTTAATATCTTTAAGAGGGCAAACTAAGGCAGTGTCTATACTCACTATGGGGATTGGATCATCATTTCTTGAAATAGAGTCAGAATCTTAGAGGTTAATCACGAAAGTACATCCCTAAAAATCAATTTGGGGAAAGTCACTTTCTGATAATGCCTTATATTCAACTTCTCCTTAAAGGGTTAAATCGGGAAGGTCGAGTTTTTGAGTAGTTAGAATTATATCAACCGAATTTTAAATTGGCAAGGAAGTGTCATCAATTTGCACTTCATTCTCATGGTTAATCATCAAAATTGTTATAGGAGGATGCTTTTTATTAATTTTGCGACCTTAGCCTTTGATGGGGTAAATTAAAAGTCAGATAAGAAGAGAGGGGAAAGGGTTTTTACACCTCCATCCATCACTCAGATACATCTCTCATTAATATTCTCCCTCTCTACAAAAATATCTCTCTTTTTTTTCATGTAGTGCAGTAGTTCCTATGACTACTGGAGAGGGAAGCAGCTCAACATCCTCCTGTGAAGCATCCAGGTCAACCTCCCAAATCGGGCCCTGGCTATCATGGTAAGCTGTTGAGAAAAATGAAATGACTTATTAATCAACCTTTTAAGTGCCATGGATAAAGCAATATCCCAACCATCTTTAATTGAAAGAGAAGCGTTAGAATGATTACCTAAAATCACCTTGACCAACCCTTATTTCGAATTAACAAAATATTCCTTTAGGATTACAATATTAAATTGCTTCTTTTCGAGCCAATCCTTAAAGACAATGCAATCCTTGATTGGGTGATAGATCATGCGATGGTGAGGACAATAGTTTGGGTCATCCTTTTTCTTTATGTCATCTGGTCGTCTGGCTTCTCATAACTAATAATTTAATTTCTTTGAAAGACTTTTAAAGATTTTCCCTATCACTTCCCTTTTAAATAGAAAAGCTTTTACTAATCTCTCTCTAAAAGGGATGAAAGAGGGGTCTTTAATAGGCTGTGAGGTCACTTGAAATGGTTATTTCTAAACTAAATGTGGTAGAGGAACACGGGCTGGCTAACAACTGGTTATTTCCCCTTATCAATAGTTGAAATTATAGCTCTCTTTTCAAAAGAGTTGATGGGCTTGTCAACCTTCTTTTCTCCAAAAGTATCCTTCGAGAATGGCATCCTAGGAGCCTCTTCCTGTAAGTTACTAGCCTTATTTAAAAGTTTCTCAAAAGTTTTGATAGCGAAACCCTTCAGAAGAAAAACAATAGGCCTAAATTAATCATGTAATTAGAGAACAATTTTGGATTAATTGATTCAGTCATTTTGTATAGGATGATTGGACCCAATCGTACTATATGACCTGATCCTTTCATGGGAAGATATTTTATCATCAGTAATTATACGGGATGATTATCAGGGTCATTTAAACTTATTATACAAGATGATTCTCAAATCGTACTGGATGACCAGAATAATTTATTAAATTGATTGTATAAAGCCTTATTCTTTATATAGTACTAACAAGATTATTTGAACTAATTCTACTGTTGCAACTTAGTTTATCAAAACTATGTTTTTATATGAGATATTTGCAAGTTATTTTTCAAAACTTTGTTTTTATATCATGTGAGTTTTCAATGATACCAAAATATTATTGTGTTGATTACTATTTCTCCTGACATATATTGAATATATTTTGTTTGTGTTGTTTGTGTGTACTAACATTTTAGAGAAATAATACTCAAGATTGCCAAAGAATTCATGATAGATTAAACTAGGAGTTCATGTTATGAAGTCTATAAATTTTTTATTTTTTACTTGAGTCTGAGAGGGAGTGTTATTATAATTGGATAACCGTGCACACACACACACTAGGGGAGTGATTCATTTTTTTATCTAATCATATTGTACAATTTATGGATCATACTAAACAATTTGACATGCAGTTCCTCCAAAATGAAGTTAATCAAATCATGCTTAAAAATTTTGGTACTGTTTGTACTATATGAAATGTGTTTATACAAATGTCTCGTAGAGTCAGAAAATAGATGTGTACCAGATCATCCTAGAAGAACATGCTATTTTTGATTTATTCATACTATACAATATATGTTTGTACCGTATAATATTAGTTCATACAAATAATTCACAGAGTATGAAACCGTGTTGTCCACTTTTGTACCAAGGAAAACATGATTTATTTTAGCTGTTTATACTGTATGATGTCTATTCTTACAGATGATAGATAGAGTATGAAATGGGATTCGTACATGATCATACTAGACGAATGAGTTTAGTTTTAAACTATTCATACCGTATGATGTCAGCTCGTATAGACGATCTACAGAGTATGAAATGGGGTTCGTACATGGATTTTTGTACTATTCATACAGACGATCGTTGATCGTACTATACAATCTAAATAAATTCAACATGAAATTTTAAGTTTTCTGAATGGTTTTTCTTGTCTTTCATATATAAGTGTCTAAAAACTGACTATCCAAGTATTATTCTAAAAATTTTCTCTTAGGAGTGATAGAGAGTGTTTTGGGAAAGTGTTCGGGAGTGAGAATCGAGAGATCTTGCAAGTGAAAATTGTGAAGGGTTCACAAGGTTGCCCAAAAGTGAGGATCTCTTTGTATGTACTTCAAAACTCTGCCCTACCACTTTAAAGACTCTTGAGAGAAGATCTTTGGAAGAGATCTGGAACTCTACCATCACCAAGAGGCTGAGAAAGGATGGTGATACTTTTCCATAACCAGAAGGGTGTGAAAGGATGTTGGTACTCTGCCATCACAAGGAGGGTGAGAAAGGATGTTGGTACTCTATCATCACCAGGAGGGTGAGAAAGGATGTTGGTTTCTCTGCCTTCACTAGGAGGATGAAAAGGATGAGTTGGTATGCTGCCATCACTTGGAGGGTGTAAAAGGTGTTGGTTCTCTACTACCTTGGGTTGGTGGAAGAGAGTTTTTAAAGGCTTTTCCATCTCACTGTGGGGGCAATAGGAGAGACACTATTGAGTAGTGCAATACCTAGAGAAGGAGTCTCCAGGGAAGAGACGTAGGTTTTTTTGGACCAAACAACTATAAAATTTAGTGTCTTCTAATATTTACTTTCTTTTATCGCACTTTTATTTTTGTACTTTTTATTTTCTTTGGTTGACAAAGTATTTTGCTAAAATCATATCTAGTCAACTGCTAGCTTTAGGAACATTAAATTTTCTAGAAACTAGTTTCATGAAAATCCAAGAAATTTTTTAATTACCAATTCATCCCCCCCCCCCCCCCTCCCCTTTTGGTTAGCCTTGGGATAGAACTACTAGGTCTAACAACCTGCATGTACTTTCAAGTAGTATCAAAGGCTATTTAAAAATTAAGGTTTAGATAACTGTTTAAAATCGATTATGGCTATTTTTGGAACTGTAACACTTCTGAAGGATATTCAATTACTAGACCACCGTTGTTCGATAACATTCCTTCCGATTTTTAGAAAACTCGCATGTCTACTTTTCTGTAATCACTTGACTATCGCATGTGGATGTTAGTATAGGATGGCTATACTACTCCTACTAGACTGTTGATGTCATTAGGATTAAAACACCATTTATTGATTGGACATTAGAAGAAAAAAACTTAGCTCAGTTGAATTCAAAATATTTAAATAGCTTTTTCTTTGCTCTTAAATCTGAAGACTACATGCGTGTTTCAACATGCCAAACTAGAAAAGAAATTTGGGATAGAGTTTGCATTACGTATGAAGGAACTAATGAGGTGAAATAATCTAGATTGAACATTCTATTACACAACTATAAACTTTTTGGCATGAAACTGATTGAGTCAATCTCTAACATATATACATGTTTTACATAGATATTTACCTCATTGCATGCTTTAGATAGAGAACTAACGAATTCAGAAAAAAGTTAACAAAATCCTACATTATTTTCCTACTGCTTATGATGCAAAGATATTTATCATAACTGAGTTAAAAGACTTAAATGTATATTCTATTCATAATCTACGGGGATCACTGATTACTTATGAGCAAGGAGTGACTCAAAGTCAGAGTGATACAGGTGGCAGGCAAAAGAAAAGAACATTGCGTTGAAAGAGGATGATTCAGAAAGTGATCAATCATAACCTGAGGAAGAAGAAGATATTACACTCATGATGCGGCAATTTAAAAGTTTCTTAAGTAAAAAATAATGGAGACATCAGCAATGGAAGAAGGGTATCTTCCACAAGAATACTAAAATTTCAAATGATGTTAGTTGCTATGAGTGCAGGAGCGTTGAAAGCGGATGATTCAGGAAGTGATCAATCATAACCTGAGGATGAAGAAGATATTACACTCATCATGAGGCAATTTAAAAGTTTCGTATATAAAAAATAATGGAGACGTCAGTAATGGAAGAAGGGTATGTTCCACATGAATACTAAAATTTCAAATGACGTTAATTACTATGAGTGTAGGAAGCCTTGCCATATTAAGACTGATTGCCTAAAACTCAAAGCTAATCCTAGCAAGGAGAAAGTAGAAGAGAAAATTAATGTTAGGACGGGTAAGAAAAGACTACAGAGAGCTTTCTGGACTGACTTAGCTTTTGACACCTTAAATATAGAAGCAAAAGAAGAAGTCACAAAGTTGTGGTTAATGGCGGACAATCTTGATCTTTCCGATCAAGAAGCGGTATGTGACTTATCTTATGACAAATAATTTAAAGTTTTTGAGAAAATACATAATGCATATAGGAAACTCAAAAAACTGCATGCTAAACTTAATACTGATTATTTGAATTTATAAAAAGAGCATGAAATTCTTAGGAACAATCACATAAATATTGATAGCAACCACATGAGCTTATTGGATGAATTCAATTAATTGAACAAAAAGCATGAGCTATTGAAATCATCACATATAGAACTTAAAAATGATTATAAATTTTTTATGAATGAAGCTGAACATAGGGAAATTGATTTGAAAATGGAAATTCTAATGTCAAAAAATGCAAACTCATATCTCAAAATATAATTGAAAGCTATTAGGAAAAATAGACCAACACCCACACTTGAACAATTATATGAGTCTAAGTAAAAGCATACAAGTTCAAAACCTAGGAAGAGACATTATAACTCATATAGATTAAAAAATCCTTTTCCTAGTGTGAAAGGTTTTTCATGTGGAATATTAGGACACATATCCAACACTTGCACAATTCATAGTAGAACACATCTAGTGTGTAGACCTAAGATGCATAACTCACATCATATCAAACATGCATCTAGATTATCATTACTAAGAAGAGAACCCAAATTTATTTGGGTTCCCAAGTCTAACGTTTGATCATTTTATAGAAATGCTCTCATACAAGATCTCGTGAGTGCATTTGGTACCTAGACAGTGGATGTTTAAAGAATATGACTAGAGATACAAATCAATTTATAATGATGGAAGCCAGGAATGGAGACAAGGTAACACTTGGATATAATACCATTAGGAGAGTGGTAGGTACAGGTATGATTGGAAACAAGAATATTTTTTTCATTGAGAGCATTTTATTGGTTGATGGCTTAAAACACAACTTGTTAGGTATCATTCAGCTATGTGATAAAGGCTTTAACATCAAATTTTTACCTACAAGATACATTATAAGCCTAAATTTTTTTGAAGCAATGCCAAGGCTAATTTTATTGAGAAAAAATAAAATAAAGCCTAAGTGATAGTAATCCTATCACTTTCCTCCTTTAACAGAGAAACAAAGTAAGGAGGAACATTATTACAATCAAGCCTATCCTAGAAAAAATCAGAAAAAATAGCATAGTTGGCACAACAATCAACCAACCTATTACTATTCCTATTTACAACTTGCAATATAATTTGACTAAAGTCTCCTAGAAAAGACAAATCTCCATCTATATTGACTGAAGACGCCAGTCCACCATTATTTATCAAACTGTGAATATGCTTCATCACATTCATATTATCTCCCTCAATTATAATGCCTTCATATCAAACATCCACTCTTGTAAAACATTTTTCAAGGATAGAATAGATTTGAATTCCAATTCCAAATTGTCCCAATGTAAAGAAGTGAATCCAAAAGCAATCAAAAGCCTCCCTTTACTGTCTCTTAAGACACCATCAACTCCACCAGCATAATTGCTCTCCAAAGAAGCATCAATATTAAGATTGATCCACTCGGGTGGAGAAGGATGCCAAAATGAAGGAAACAGCTGACTTTGCTGATTGACATCCTAGTGATCCGAGAAAAATGAAGCAAAGCAAAACTAACAGCCTTAGCAGCTGTTACAACAATTCTTTCATCACTCCCACCATGCTTCAGTTTATTCCTACTTTTCCACGAATGGAATACTGCCGAGCAATACAAATTCCCTATGAATGGATTGGCATCAGACGACCACAACAATCTCAGTTTACAATCTACGAAGTCAGCAAACACGAGAACTTGATACCCCCATCTGTTTAATGTTAACAGCACTGGACAAGATATAAGCAAGAAACAACAACATGTTCCACGTCTTCCTCTTCTTCGCAACCCCTCGGACAACCACTGAAATCTTGAAGCCTTCGATACTTAAGGAAAGCATTAGTAGGAATGGCTTTATGATCCATTCTCCACCAAAAAATGTCTACCTGAGGTAGCAATTTGAATTTTTTTTGCCAGTCCCAGATTCCGTTTCCATCATTATCTTCAACCAACTTATCATAAATTAAAGCTGCTATTGATCTACCTGAAAATATAAACTTCAGCTCTAATTGATCCCCTAGGAAATCAGGATATATAGGGACTGCTGTGATGCTTCTCACTAATTCAGGACCAAACAATAAGAGTAGCTTCTCTTCATCCCAACTCCCATCATTTATGAAATTAGAAAGGTTCTCATTCATACAATCAGATATAGCAACAAAAGTAGGCCAACATTCAATACTTTTATCAAAAATCCATATATCCGTAAAAGTATTTATCCTATTACCATCTGAAACCTTCCATCTTACAATTTCCTTCAAAAACAAAGCACCATTCTTCAAAATATTCCAAGCCGGCGAATCAAAACTTCTAACCTGTGAACTCCAGATTTTATCACCATACTTCATCTTCTTGTTCCTGTTAAAGAGAGATTGAGGCTGAGAAACAAAATTCCAAGCAAACTTTGCTCTAAGTGGTCCCGTAGCAGCAACATCTGAATGAACACCTTGACCTCCCATCTTTTTCGATCTACAAATCATCTCCCATGCAATATAACGTAGCCCCTTATGGCCATCACCTCTTTGCCAATGAAATTCTCTACACATCTTATCCAAATCTTTCAAGACCCCCTTTGGAACAAGAGAATGAGAAGCTATATAAGTGTGTAGAGAGATCAAAGAAGACTTAATAAGCAAAAGCTTCCCTGGGAGAGAAAACAATTTATTATTAAAATTCTTGATTCTAGAGCCAGCCGTCTCTAATAGATTCTGAAAATCTGAGTGGATAAGTCTCCTTAATGCCAACTTAACTACAAGGTAATTAAGCTCCCTAACAACCTTAAAAACAAGAACAGAAGCAAGTTCCAAAGCCTTCCTTCTTCCAACAGATTTCCCAAAAAGAATAGAAGATTTCTGTGAATTAATTCTTTGACCTGTCCATTTCTTATAATCCTTCAGAATTCTATTAATCTTCTTACCATGCTTAAGACTTACAACAATAACAAGCCTTTGTCCCACTACGTGGGGTCGGCAACATGAATCCTTTTTCTCCATTGTGTCCGGTTCAAAGTCAAATTCTCGTTTAAATCTAATAGAGAAAGATCATTTCTAATATTTTCTAACCAAGTCTTTTTAGGTCTACCTCTACCTTTCTTAACATAAGTCAAATCTAATACCTCTACTTTCCTAACTGGGTCATCGGAAGGCCGCCGTTTTATGTGACCAAACCATCTAAGGCGACTCTCTCTAATCTTATCCTCCACTGGAGCTACTCCAACCTTTTCACGTATATGCTCATTTCGTATCCTGTCTCTAAGAGTAAATCCACTCATCCACCTAAGCATCCTCATCTCCGCAACACATAACTTAGTATTGTGCTTCTCTTTTAATGGCCAACATTCTGCACCATAAAGCATTGCAGATCTCACCACCATCTAATAGAATTTTCCCTTAAGTTTAAGGGGGACTTTTCTATCACACAACAAGCCCGATGCATTCCTCCACTTCAACCATCCAACTTGAATTCTACTGATAACATCCCCATCTATTTCACCATCACTCTGAACAATAGATCCAAGATATCTAAAACCATGCTTAAGACTTGCAGAAGAAAAAATAATGATGTCATCCACATATTGGAGATGAGATATCTTATCCTCATTAGCTGCCACCTTGATACCAATTTTACTACCTCTTTGAGAGAAAGCATCTGAAAGTAATTGGAAACACAAAATGAAAAGAAAAGATGACAAGGGGCATCCTTGTCTAAAATCGGTTTCAGCAGTTATCCCATGCTATCATAGGCTAGTACCATGTCTACTTTGATTGCCATCAAACCTTTCTTAGAAGCAGAAAATCTGAGCTTATGAATTAACTCTTGGGAAAGAAGAACATGCTCTGATAAAGAACATCCTTTGACAAAAGCTACTTGATGTTCAATAAAAATTTTAGGCATCAACAATACAAGCCTATTTAGCAAAATCTTTGCTACAATCTTATAAATAGAGTAATATAGGCTAATTGGCCGAAAAATTGGAAGGGGATAAGGGATTATTCACTTTAGGAATAAGCATCACCAAAGTTTCCTTCCATTCCTCATCCATCTCACCAGAAGTTAAAAATAAATACACAGCTCTCCACACACCCTCCTTTATTATTTTCCAAAAAGACTTAATAAAAGAAAAAGTAATTCCATCCAAACCTGGAGATATGTTGGATTCTAAACGATTGACAATCCCTTCCAGCACCTCCCTAGAAAAATCTACCAATAACAAGCTTTTGTCAATCTCTGTTAGGACATAAGAAGGTTTCGGCCAACCCCTAAGCACACACCTCCTCCATTTCCATTTCTCTTTGAAGAAATCAAAGAAAACCTGCTCAATTTGCTTTTGCTCCTCAAATAGATTCCCCTCCTTGTCTTTAATCTGATTCACTTTATTACTATTCCTCCTTTAAGAAGCAAAAGCATGACAATAATTAGAATTGGAATCACCATTTTCAAGCCATTTGACCTTCGCTCTTTGCCTCCACCAAGTGTCAAGTCTCCCAAGCGTACAATTCAGTTCCAGAACCTTGGATTTCAGCACTCCAAGCTTATCATCTGATAAACCACCATAATCGGATTCTTCCTATTGCAGCACCAGGATTTCTTCCTTAAGCCTAACTTTCAGCTTCTTGAGATCCTCGTGCTTAGCCTTACTCCAAAAAAATAAAGCCTTCAAAGATCTTTTAAATTTGATGTTAAGAGATTGACAAGCATTACCAAGCACCCTTTTCTCCCAAGACTTCTCCACAATCTTAAAGGAGGCTGGATAAGAGGACCACACTTCTTCAAACTGAAGCAACCTACTACTTTGAAACCTAGCTGAGGTCACATTAATAAGCAAGTGACAATGGTCTGAAGCAATCCTAGCCAAAAGCTGAACAACCACTGGTTGAATAACCTCTAAAGCTAGTGAATTGAGAAGCACACGGTGCAACCTTTCTTGAATGTGAGCTCCACCGATTTTATTATTATACCAAGTGAACCTTGGTCCTACAAACCCCACATCATGCATATCACAAGAATTCATAAAGTTATTCGTATACTGAGAGCCTTGAGAAAACAAGAACTTCCCCCCCCCCCCCCCCCCCCTTTTCTCCTCTTGTGATAAAATACAATTAAAATCTCCACTTACTAACATAAGGAGACCATCTTAGAAAAAACATCAACGATATTCCACAAAAGTGTTCTCTTATCAACTTCTTTACTGCCATAAACAGTTGCAATCAGCCATCTACCTTTGTTAGGGATGTTAATTTCACCAACCACTGTTTGGGTAGAAGAAAATTTAACAGAGAAAGAGTCAATGTCCGACCTCCAACATATCAACATACCTCCAGACAATCCCTCAGCAGGAAGTATGAAATAATCCCAACAAGGCCCAAGAATTCTATCAACATCAATTCGAGTGACAGATCTAATCTTAGTCTCAACCAATCCAACAAAAAAAATATTGTATTCACTCACTAAATACTTTAAATAACGGGTGGCCTCTTGTTTCCTGGCCCCCCTACAATTCCAAAATAATAATTGAAGTCATTGAATATGAGAAATGGGATTACTCCCACCTCTACTACTTAATAAACCTCCTTTCCTTTTATTTGCAGAATTGTAATTTTTCCCCAATGACCGTATCTCCTTCCAAAGCCTGAACTTCCGTCCACCCGATTCTTCTTCTGCCAATCCGGAGATGCATTTATCCCCATCAACAGCAAGTATCTCTCCTTCCTCTAACTCTCCAGCCACCGATTGAATTGGCTTAGGATATCCTTCCTCCATATTTGCCAACACCTCGAACTTATTCAATTCAGCCAACTAAGAAGCTGAATGAAAGCCATCAACTGCAAGAGAATTGGTTACAAAAGACTTAGCAATTTCATTCTTCTCATTAACCACTTTAGTACTCCTAGGATCAATTTTTGCTTCACTAATAGAAACCTGTAATTGCTCATCCGCCTTGAGCTTAACTGCTACTTCTTCCTTGTCTTTAACATGTTTGCTATTGGCTTGAAGAACTGGCTTTACAAACCTTCTATTCCCCAAACTCTTTTTCTTCCTGTTCTCTACATGGACCCAAGGTCCATAGGAATTTCCTGGATCTGCAACAGCACCACGAATTCCATCTGTTTTTCCACTATCAGTAACATTGTCTTTACCAGATTCCTTAAAAATTGATGTATTACCTACACCACACTCCTCAACTAGATGGCCAACTCTTCCACATTTGAAACAAAAAGTAGAAACCTTTCATATTCTACCTTTCGAAAGACTTTGTTACACAAGCTTGAAAAATCATAGAAAGATTACCTAGAAAAAGTTGGTTAGAGGTATACCCAAACTAGACTTTACTAAAAGCTTCATTACAAACCTTTGAATAAGGAGACAGAGAAATCTGTTGGATTGGGTGCTAAGGAGTTGGAGGCTGATATTACTTTGGGTGTTATGAAGGAAAATGCAGATAACAATGTGGAGGTAGAGGGTGAAGCAGATTTGGAAAAAAGGTTTGGTAAAGGAAAAATTGCCAATTTAGATTCTGAGAAGGATTTTAACAACTTTAATGAGGAGGCTGATAGGCACATCCAGGAGGTGTAGGTAGTTGCAAGTTATAAAGCTAGTAGTGCAGTTCACATCAATGTGGTCGGAGGTGATGAAATCCAGTCAGATTGTTTGGCTATTCTACTGGCTTCAGGAAGTTTGTTTCCTGAAGTCAGGAATAAATTCCAAATTCTAGAAATCTGTGTGAAAGGGAATGAGGGAAGCAATAAGATTCTAGTGCATATGAAAGGAGAACTAGAAGAAGGTAAATTGGTTGTGGAAAGTACTAAGATCTCTGGAAAGAACTTAGTTCTTCTGGAAGAAGGATCAAAAAAGGCTATGTTTAAGCTTCAAAAAGAAGTTAGATCTTTGGGGAAAGACAATATCATTCCTCAAAGATGGTTAGGAGATGTGATGAAGTGGAGTAAGAGTGGGAGCAATCCCAACTCTAATCCAAAATTTCATTAGTAGGATTTTGGAATTATAGGGGGGCTAGGAAGAATGAAGCCTCCCGTTATTTGAATGAATTTGTGAAAGAATTTGGTATCTTCTTTGTGGGGCTTGTGGAGACTAAGATCTCTTCAGTTAATAGGTATGAATTCAATAAAATTGTTGGAGCTAATTGGGATCACTTCCTTTTTCCTGCTGAAGGATTGTCTTGAGGCATTACGCTGTACTGGAAATCTAATGTTGACTCTTTTTTAGTGATGAAAGACTCTTCTCAAGTAGTTCAATGAGTGTTTAAAATTCCTAATAAAGGATTGTGGCTGATTGTGACAGTTTATGGTAGCAAGGATACTTACAAGAGAAGAGCCTTGTGGGATAGTCTTGAAGCCTTTTCAGATTGGAACATCCCTTTCATTGTGGGTGGTGATTTCAATTGTATCTTGTCCCAAGAAGAGAAAAGAGGTGGGAAGAAGTTTATTTTTTCTAAAGCCCCCAAAATATGAATTTGTTTATGAACAAATGTTATTTTCATGATATTGATGTTGTTGGTCTAAGATACACTTGGTGCAACAATAAAAAAGGTGGAGCCCGTATTCTTGAGAGATTGGATCGCTATCTTCTTAATTCAATGGCTTTAAAAGTAACTCAATCAGCAACAGTTCGTCATCTTGCTAGAATAGCATCTGACCACTGCCCTATATTGTTAATAATTTTTACTTCTGGTTTTCCAAAAATCAGGAATCTACAATTGGAAGAAATATGGGCCTCGTAACCAGCCTCATCAGCTATTATAGCAAACTCTTAGGGGAAAGCTATTCGAGTAGATGAAGTGCATTTGCTTAATGTTAAATTTAAAAGAGCTTTGAAGGATTTAATCTTTTGGACTAAGGCAAAGCATTCAAATCTTAAAGTATTGAATGACAATCACAAAAAAGAAATTTTAGAGATACAAGAAGAAGAGGCTGAAAGTGGTGGGCTGTCTGATGAAAATATTTGTCTGTTAAAGTCTAAGGTACTAGAGTTCAACTCTACTTTGGGTTGGCTCAATACCTAGTGGAGACAAAGTGCTAAGGTAAAGTGGTTAGAAGAAGGTGACTCTAATTCCAAGTATTTCCATGCGTTTGCTTCAGCTAGGCGTAATAGCAATCATATTAATCAAATCAGAGATAGTGGAGGTGGTTTGATTGAAGATCAGAGTCAAATAGAAGATGTTCTCTATGAATTCTTTAAAGATAAGTGGTGAGAAAGGCGATGTGTGCTGAGGGGTTGGCCGTCCTTGCTTGTTCTAAATGATGTAGGCAGAAGTTTGCTGTTATACGAGTTCACCAAGGAGGAGCTGGAGCTAGTTGTTAAGCATTTAGAAGGTAATATTTCCACTGGCTTGGATGGAATCTCGTATTCCATTATTAAGTATTACTTTCTTATTATCAAAGAAGATATTTGGAAGGCTATTAGCTCTTTTTTGACTACTAGTGTTATGTGTGAGAAGTGGAAAGAAACTTCTGTGGTTTAAATTCCTAAGGTGAAGAATCCTTTGACCCCCTCCAATTATAAACCAATTAGCCTTTGTTTGTCTATTTACCAAATTGTGGCTAGGATGCAGTTAAACGGGTTAATTGGTTTCTTTCATAAAATTATCTCGGAAGGACAAGCGGCTTTTGTAAGAGGTCATTCTTTATCTGAACATATTTTGCTAAATCAAGAGTTAATTAATAAGTTCAGATTTTTTTAAAGCATGGAAAGGATTGATGGCTATTAAAGTTGACATGGAACAGGCATACGATAGTATGGGTTGGGACACTTTGAAGCAAGTATTAGAGCATTTTGGTTTCCAAGGAAAGTTTTCTAATTTTTTATTACAGTGTGTGGTTGCTCATAAGTTCTCTATTTTGATTAATGGTAAAAACACTAGATGGATAGAGGCTAAAAGTGGTTTTCGGCAAGGTTGCCCATTATCTCCTTATTTGTTCATTTTGTGTTCTTAATTATTATCGGATGCCTTTGTTCAAAGAGGAAGAAGTATTGGTATCAAAGTAGCTCCAAAAGCAGAAGTTATTTCTCATTTACAGTATGCTGATGAAATTATCATTTTCTTTGAGGTTAACCGAAAGAGTTTTAAGAAAATTAATAAGATTTTGAAGGATAATTGCAATTGGAACTTATTGCAGATTAAACTCTATTCTCTTTGGGAAGGCTGTTGGTAGGAGGAAGTCTATTGCTCTTTCTAAAATTATGGGTTATAAGATTGTCAAAGAACTTATCTACCTTGGACTTAAATTGGTTTTAAGGAGATTGATTCTTTTAGATTTTCAATTTCTATTGGAACAGGCTTATTACAGATTAAATACATGGGGTAACTGATTCATATCTCTTTCAGGAAAGCTAATTCTCATTAAGTCTTCCTTCCTCTCCCTTCCTATTTTTTATCAACACATTCACTTGTCCTGATTGGAGTGTTGAATGAGTTGGATAGAATGACTAGGGACTTTCTCTTGAACAAACAAGATAGTAGTAAAGGCATTCACTATGTAGCTTGGGAAACTTATGTAAACCAAAAAGATTAGGCGGGCAAGGAGTGCATTCAGCAGCTGATAAAGTAGGGCCTTTAAGGGCTAAATTTGCTTGAAACTTTATTTCTAAGCCCTACTATCTTATCAATAGGATCATAAAGGCTAAGTATGGGAATTATATTTGGAATCTTTTAGTCAAGAGTAGTGCTTCTTCTACTTGGAAGATCATAATCAACGGAGCCAAATTACTGCAACAGATTTAGAGATGGAAGTTCTCGAATGGTTCTAGTATTAATACTACCAATGATGTTTAGATCTTAGACAAGAGCATAGATCAGTGGCCCACCTTTTTTGCTGATTTAAACAATGATAACAAGTACCTTATGGAGTTTGTTTAGGAAGGAGAATGCAAAGTCCCAAAGCTGCAGCAGTTCTTTGGTCAAGAGCTGCTGGAACTAATTGCTTCAGTTCCAATTCATCCTAAAATGCAATATGGCCAATTGGAGCTTAAGTCAAAACATTCAGGTAAATTAATTTATGGATTGACTTCTGAACATTCATATGGGAATGTTGTTGAAGACAGGAATTGGATATGGTTGAGGAATTTAAAACTATGTCCACGTGTATAATTGTTTTGGTGGAGATTAAATCTCAATGCTATTCCCTCAAATGAGTTTTTGGTGTATAGAAGATTACAGAACATCAGTGGTTTTCCGAGAGGGAGTAATGTAACAAAGAATTCTAAACACATTACTATCTTTTGTAATTATCTCCATTAGGTAATTGAGCTGCTCAATAAATGTGGATTTAATGTCGCTATTTTCTTTGTTCTGAAAGAGAGCTTTCAAGATTTGGTAGCTTCATCAAAATCCAAACCATTCTTGGGAAATTTGTATTGCTCAGCTACATGCTTCACCTGGAATAGCAGAAATAAACTCATTCATAACGGAGCAGATGATTGCATTGCAGATATAGCAACATATTCTATAAGTTCTACCACTGCTTCCTTTTGATTTAATCTAATTTTGAATTATTGGGATACTAATTAGTGTAGGCTATCTCATTCCTCTTAGCATCTCCGTCCCCCCAGTTGGATTAAAATAAATGTTGATGCTTCGCTAGAGACCTCTTATAAGGCAGGTGTTAGTGGCGTGATCAGAGATTTCAAAGGTAGATTCTTGTTTGTCTTTGGATTCAATTATTTGCATTGGGACAGCTCAGAATTGGAACTGAAGGCGATTCTTTTCTTGAGGATGGTTCTTCAAGAGTGGATGTATGAGGCAAAAGGAATCATTATTGAAGGGGATAACTTTAATGTAATGAAGTATGTCAAGGTATATGCTAAAGAATGAAGATGCTAAGGAGGGCAGCTCAAATAGAGAAGATTTTTCTTTTCTTAAAGATTTTAACCAAGTGATTATTCATTTTGTGAATAGGGAATGTAATAGGTTACCAGATTGTTGTGGTAACTATTCTCATTTTTTTATTTTATTTGGGATAATATTGGTTATAATAAGATTCCTCCTTATTTCCTTTCTTTGTTAAAGGAGGACTGTGATAGGGATGCTATGACTTAGGTTCTTGTATCTTTGTATTTTCTAATAAAATTGCTCTATGCATCTTATCAAAAAAAAACCTAGACTTTACTAAGGATCACTTGTGTGATGCATGTCAATTAGGAAAATAGGTGAAGTCCTCCTTTCAATCAATTTAAGATCTTAGAACTAGCAAACATCTAGAAATCATTCATATAGATCTTTTTGGACCAATTAGCACTGTAAGTCAAGGAGGTAAAGTTTTTTGGTTTTTAATCGTTGATGATTTTTGAAGGTCCACTAGGGTCAAATTCTTATCTTATAAGAGTGAATCATTTTATGAATTTAAAAATTTTTATACTTGGATTCAGAGAAAGATAGGGTGTGAAATTTTATCAATTCAAAGTGATCATGGAGGAGAGTTTGAAAATGAAAATTTTGAAGATTTTTGTAAATAATAAGGAATTGATCACAACTTTTCAGCACCTAGGACTCTTTAGCATAATAGGGTTGTCAAAAGAAAGAAAGAACAATGACATAAGCCGCTAGAGTCATGTTGGCTGAATATTCACTTCCAAAATATTTTTGGGCTGAAGTAGTTAGTATGGCTTGTTATGTTCTAAATAGGGTGAATATTAGATCCAAATTGAACAAGATACGATATGAACTTCTTAAGGGGAGAACACCTAATCTTTTATATTTGCATGTTTTTGGATGTAAGGTGTTCATTTAAAATAACGGTAAAACGTATTAAGGAAAATTTGATCCTAAATCTAATAAAGGATTTTCCTAGAATTTTCTAGTGTTGGCAAATCCGATAAGGTTTTTAACAAGAGAACTTTTGTAGTTAGGAGACCATACATGTAGTTTGATGAATCTAGCATTTCAAAAGAGCCAAGGTTGGAAGAAGATGATATTAAAAATATCTCCCAAGGAATTGAAAAGCAAAATTTTGAAGAAAGTGTTACAACGGAAAACAAATTGCTTAGAGAAAGGAAATTATCTACGGGTCACCCTGAAGAATTGATTTTAGGTGAACCAAGTAAAGATGTTATAACTAGGCATGGACTTAGCAAAGAAGTGAACCATTTGGCCTTTATATCAATGATTGAACCCACAAATATAAATCAATCACTTTTGGATGAATTTTGGATTTTGGCCATGCAAGAAGAATTGAATTAATTTGTTAAAAATGATCTTTGGGAATTGATTAAAAGGCCTAAGGATTAAAGTGTTTTTGGAACTAAGTGGGTGTTTAAAAATAAAATGAATGATTTAGGTGCTATAATTAGAAATAACGCAAGATTGGTGGCCAAGAGGTATAATTAAATAGAAGGAATTAATTTTGAAGAAACTTTTGTCCCTGTAGCCAGACTTGAAGTGATAAGGGTATTACTAGCCTTTGCCTATTTTGAAGGTTTTAAATTATTTCAAATGGATGTTAAGAGTATCTTTCTTAATGGGGTGATACAAGAGGATGTTTATGTTGAGCAACCTCTAGGTTTTAAAAATTCAAAATTTCCTAATCACATGTTTAAATTAAAAAAGTAATATATGGTCTAAAACAGACACCTTGGGATTGGTATGAGAGGTTAAGCACTTTCCTGATAGAGAGATCATTTGTTAAAGGAAGTGTGGATACCACTCTCATCTTGAAAAGGAGAGGAGATGACATACTCATTGTTTAAATATATATTGTTTATATCTTGTTTGGATTCACCAATATAAATCTTGGTGACAAATTATCAAAGACAATGAGTAGTGAATTTGAAATGAGTTTGATGGGAGACTTGAGTTACTTTCTTGGTTTTAGCATAAAATAAAATAAGGAAGGAACATTTCTTGGGCAGTCAAAGTACATTAAGGACATCCTCAAGAAATATGAAATGGATAATGCTAAATTAAAGAGTACACCATTGAGTTCTTCAGTGTAGTAAGATAAGGTCCCTAAGGAAAAATCTATTGATCAAAAGAAATTTAGAGGAATAATTAGATCAATGCTTTACTTAACTGCTAGCTGACCAAATATCATGTTTAGTATTTATTTGTGTGCTAGATTTCAAGCGGAACCAGAGGAATCACATTTGAGTGCTGTTAATAGAATTCAAAGATATCTTTTGGGAACTAAAAACTTAGGGATTTGATATCCTAAGTATAGCTCTTCATTTGAAATCATTTGATATTTTGATTCAAATTTTGTAGGATGTAGGGTTAATCAAAAAATACTTCTGGAACTTATCAATTTATAGGAAACTCTTTAGTTTCTTGGTCTAGCACAAAATAGAATTTAATAGCCATTTCTACTACTGAAGCAAAATAAATTACCTTAGGTAGTTGTGTGGTACAAGTTCTTGGGTTAAAATAATAACTAATTGACTTAGGATTTCCAATTGGCATTATTCCAAATTTTTGTGATAATACTAGTGCCATATGTATTTCAAAGAATCCTATTCAACATTATAGAACCAAGCATATTGATATTAGGCATCACTTCATTAGAGATCATGTGGCTAAAGGAGAAATTGAATTACATGATGTTGCTACTCAGAACCAACTTAAGAACACTTAGCACCTTAATAACCAAATTAGGTGTGATAGATCTTAATGCATAAAATTGGATTTCTACAAATCAAATTCGTAATATATTGATGTGTTTGTTTGTTTTCTTTGTTTGCCTGTTATTATTTGTTTGTTTATGTATTTATGTTTCTTTAGTTTTTGTTTGTTTTTCTTGTGTGAGAATTGAGTTTTGTTTTTGTTTTCAGTCTTGCTTGTCATAGCTCTTGTGGAAATTGGTTTCAAATAGAGTCATTAATTATCATGTCTTGAATTTAGTTTTATTTTATACTGTATGAAATTTTTTTGTATTGTATGATTTATGTAGCTTGTGCATGGTATTTTTTCTGAGTTAAGCAGACGAAATGGAGATTTCTTAATGCAAATCGTACTGTACAATGTCTTCATCATCTATACGATCAGTCATTTTTCATCTGTATGATTGGGGATGGTTTTTCAAATGTTCAGTATTTTTGTCAGATTGTACGTACAAAATTCAGTTTCGTTTGTACGATCATATTGTCTGTTTTTCACATTGACAAACCTAATCGTCATAAAATGATCTTTAATATTTTGATCATCCCGAATGAACACGTGTTCATTTGTATGATCTTTTGGTCTAAAAGCTTGTACGAATTGACTCCTTGGGAGTGACAGTTTATGAAAGGTAGTTTCTTTTTTGGCCATTTTCATTTTTATATACGAAAATAATTTCATCCCGTACGATTTTAAAATTGTATGTACCATTGAATTTTTGTACTATATGATTAGGTTATTTTCTTTAAATTGGAAGTTATTTGTTGAGTTTTTCTTCACCAATCTCTTTCAATCTGGAATTTTCTTGTGTCTAAAAGTTTTCAAATGGCAACCAGTAGCAAGGGGGGACATCTTTCTAGAGGATCTTCCTCTCACAATGGAGAAGGAGATGACAACTTTTTGTCTAAATAGAATCCGGAAGTTTATGCTCATTTATTTGAGGCGAAGATGACACCATCTCGTCTTCTCATTCAAAGTGACATCAACTTTTCAATAATGCCCCTTTTTGACTCTACCCAATTCTCATTCTTTCTTACCATGATCTATGCTTTCCACCATGACACATTTCACTACTTCATGGCCAACCTTAGAATGAACGAAAACCATATCAGAATGTTATCTTATACTTTTAAACAGAGAGTTGAGATTACAAAGGAAGATTTAGGAACCTATCTCCATCTTAGAACTCAAGGTGTTAGGGCACACACTATGACCTCTAGGTCAGATTTTTACTGGTCTGATATAAATCAAACTCTTTTATCAATCATCTGCCTCATGTGTACTCCCTAAATCAAAATGCCAAGATTTTCTAAAATGTTTTGAGAAATTTGATTATTCCCAAAGCTGGTGATCGTATTAATCTAATTCCTCTTTTATCCACTATCACATATCTTATCATGACCAACACTCCTATAGATGAAGCTTAATTAATTTTGGACAATATCTATAAGCTAATTAACATTGGACACCACACAATAGGAGGAAGAAAAATGTGGCTTTAGGACACCTGATAGCATATATTCTTAAGAAAAAGTATAAATTGATCCATCCGGATCCTCCCACTCAACTTCCCAGTTACATTACCGATGCCTCTTTTCGTGCACTTTTTTGGTCAGGATCAAGGATATGAGGGAGAAGATTTAGAGGGAGAAGAAGGAGCACCTGCTCCAGTACCTGCACGTGGATCTGATCAAAATTTCTATAAAAAAATGGTCCAGCATTTTAACAGATTGGAAACTCATTTTGATAAATGTTTAGATCAAATAGAGAATCACATAAATCAACAGGATGTGAGATACAATGAAGACATGGGGTGGATCCGAGGGCAATTTGATTCGGTCAACACTAATGTAGATATGATTAATAGTTACTTTACGATGTTTAGCCATCAACAACCTCAAGAACAAGGCCCCTCTGGGTTTTAGTTCTTACTTCTCTACTTTACATGTTATTGAGATTTTGTACTTTTTGGTGAGATGTTCCTTCTAATTTCATGTATTGGTATCTTTATTTTGTGGTTCTTCCTTTTATGAGTTGATGTACTGGTTGAATGGGTTGGCTTTACTATGCTATTGTTCTTTGTTTTTCCTTAGTGGAATCATGTATTGATGATACGATGTATGAGTGTAAGTGTTCTAAGTGTTAAATGAAATGATGTTTTGACGTGAATTAAAATTTCTCTTCATGAAATGTTTATGTTTTTGGAGACAAATCATTTATAGTTGACGTATAGAATGATATTTTGAATTACTTTTCTCTACAAATTAATTTCCTTGAAAAATTTTATCTCTCTAAATTTTAAATTACATTATGAATATATATAGATTAGAAGATCAATTTCATATTCTTATAGACAAGTATTACTTAGCTATAATTATTACAAAATAGATGTCTTAATTTTATTTCATTTCTTTTTCAATGTGTTTATTTTTGTTTATTATTTGAACTTGTGTTAAGACTTATTGATATTGGAAAAGCCAAAAATCTAAAAAGATGCGCAAAGCGTGCCAAATTAGAAATGATACACAAAATGTGCCACTTTTTTAAAAGATGTGCAATGTTTGCCAAAGTGAAAAGAGGCACTTTTTATGTGGTCTTCTTCTGTTGGAAGAGTAGGAACAAGGTGACACACGGTGGAGTTGATGATAGCTTGGCTGTCATTGCTTCTAATTCAGTTAGCTTTGCTGCAACGTCTTTCTGTCTTAATCAAACTTTGCACTACTGGGATACAGACCAACTCTTGAAGCTGTCTTCTTATTGGTATCCTCCCCCCCCGAACGGATTAAGCTTAACATTGATGCTTCTGTAGAAAGCAATTATAAAGAAGGGATAGGAGGTGTCTTCAACGATCAAAGAGGAAGATTTTTGTGTGCCTTGGTGTTAACTGTTTGCATTGGGATTCAGCACAGTTGGAGCTCTTTTCAATCATGTCTGTAAGAAAGTTTGTCCAAGATTGGATGTACGAGTATAAGGGGATCATTATTGAGGGTGATAATCAGAATGTTGTTGATTTTGTTCATAAGCTTTTTAATAAGGAGGTTGTCAAAGTGGAAGGTCCAAAGCAAGAAGATTTTTCTTTTCTCTTTGAGTTTAATGAAGTTTTATTTCATTTATTAATAAGAATTTTAATAAGTTTGTGAATTTTTGTGCTAACTATGCTTGCTCTTTAGATTTCTTTTGGGATGACTTAAGTTGTCATAAGGTTCCTCCTCTTTTTATTTCCTTACTTAAGGAGTACTGTGATTGTGGATCAATCACCTAGGTGCTTGTAATTATTCTTCTTAATAAAATTTCTTTATGCATTTCTTAAAAAAAAAAAAAAAAAGAGGCACAAAATTAGCCCAAACTGAAAAGATGCACAAAGTGTGCCACAAAAAATTATAAAGATGCACAATGTCACCAATTGATACTGTTCTTTCCTTTATCATTCTATCTCTCACACAAATCCACATAATCGACAATAATCTTCACTATTGAATTAGAAAAAAAGTAATCTTTATTTCATCATTTCTACAATAATTATTTTTATTTGATATGTCTAAAATGAACAGTGAACCTGGTTGACATTTCTTCTCTTAGTTGTTCTTTGATTTAAAATTTGGGTTTTTCTTTTTTGCATTGGGGTGCTAGTATTATATTACCTATTAACTTAAAATCATCTTCTTCATCAACTATTTTTATTTATCCATAAAAACTTCTCTTTTCAAGAGGTACTTCCCTTTTTGACGTTGTCAAAAGGGGGAGTAGGTTATTGTTTGATATTTTATTTGGTTATTGCATTTGTTTATTTTTGTTTGTTGTATTAGTTGTTTGATGCATTTGTTTGTTTTTATTTATTGTACTGGTTGTCTGATGTATTGTTTGATATATATGTGTGTATGATTATTTGTTGTGTGATTTAAGTTTTTTTTCTGTTTATTTTTATTTTTATGATTTTGATTTTCATTGGAAACCCTTATTTTAAATTTATCACTCATTGAAGAGGAGGTTAGGAGAAAAATTGGCTTAAGTGTTAACTCAAACAATAACTAATTTGCCATCATCAAAATGGGGGAGATTATTGCAACTTAGTTTTTCAAAACTATATTTTTATATGAGATTGTTGCAACTTAGTTTCCAAAACTATATTTTTATATCATGTGAGTTTTTGTTGATACAAAAATATTATTGTGTTGATTACTATTTATCCTAACATATATTTGATATATTTTGTCTGTGTTGTTTACATGTACTAATATTTCAGGGAAATCATAGTCTAGACTGCCAAAGACCTCAAGACAGATTAGACTACGAGTTCAAGTTATGAAGTCTGTAAATTTTCTATTTTTTTCTTGAGTACGAGAGAGTGTGTGATTCTAATTGGGTAACCTTGCATACACACATTGAAGTAGTGAGTCTTTTTTTTATCTAATCGTACTATATTATTCATGGATCATTCATAATGATTTGACATGTTCCTCCAAAATGAAGTTAATCAAATCAAGCCTAAAAATTTTTGTACTATTTGTACTGTATGAAATATGTTCGTACATATGACTCACAAAGTACGAAAATGGATGCGTACCAGATCATCCCAGACGAACTAGCTATTTTTTAACTATTCATACTGTATGATATATGTACATACCATATGATATTGGATTGAATAGATGATTCATAGAGTACAAAATGGTGTTGTCCACTTTTTTAACAAAGAAAATATGATTTGTTTTAAATGTTCATACTATACAATGTCCGTTCGTATAGATGACTAAAAGAGTATAAAATGGGGTTCGTATATGATCGTACAAGATGAATGAGTTCAATTTTGAACTATTCATATAGTACGATATGAGTTCGTACAGACGATTCACATATTATGAAATGGGGTTTATACAGCATCGTATATGGATTTTTGCACTATTTATACAAACAATCGTGGATCATATTGTACAATCTGGATACGTTCAACTTGAAATTTTTAGTTTTCTGGATGGTTTTTGTTGTCTTTCATATATGTGTCCAAAGACTGACTATCCAAGTACTCTTCTACGAATTTTCTCTTGGGAGTGATAGAGAGTGTGTTTTGGGAGAGTGTTTGGGAGTGAGAATTGAGAGATCTTGCAAGCGGAAATTATAAAGAGTTCACAAGGTTGCCCATAAGTGAGGATTTCTTTGTCTATACTTCAAATCTCTGTCCTACTTTTTTGAAGACTCTTGAGAGAAGATCTTTGGACAAGAACCTGTAATTTATCATCATCAGGAGGGTGAGAAAGGATGTTGGTACTCTTCCATCATCAGGAGGGTGAGAAAGGATGGTTGTACTCTACCATCACCAGGAGGGTGAGAAAGGATGTTGGTACTCTACCATCACTAGGAGGGTGAGAAAGGACGTTGGGTTCTTTCCCTTCACCAAGAGGGTGAAAAAGGATGAGTTGGTACACTTCCATCACTTGGGGGGTGTAAAAGGCATCGATTCTCTATGGCACCAGGTTGGTGGAAGAGAGTTTGTAAAGGCTTCTTCGCCTTGCTGTGGGGGAAAAAAGAGAGACACTATTGAGTAGTGCAATACCTGGAGAAGGAGTCTCCAGGCAGTGGACATAGGTCTTGTTGGACCGAAGCACTATAAAATTTGGTTTCTTCTATTCTTTACTTTCTTTTACCGCACTTTTATTTTTGCATTTTTTATTTCTTATTTTTGAGAAAGTGTTTTTCTAAAATCATATCTAGTCAACTGCTAGCTTCAGGATCATTAAATTTTCTAGAAACTGGCATCGTAAAAATCTAAGAAATTTTTAAATTACAAAATCACCCCTCCTCTTGGTTAGCCTTGGGACAGTACTATTAGTTCTAACAATATGCATGCACTTTCATCTACCATATGATATTATATCATACAGTATAATTAGAGTCACCAAAATTTAATTTTTAGGGTTTATTAAGGCCTTGTATTTAATCTCTCTAATTAGACTTGTTTCAAGTCTTTTGCTACTGAGTGTTCTAGAGAGATATCTAGGAGAAGGGATCCAAAAAAGCTTTGGAATAAAGATAGGTAGCACTTGTGCTTGAGGGAGGAGTGTGAGGGGTTCACATGGGTTGCTCCAAGCAAGTGTCTGACCTTGTTTCCTCAAAGTGTGTGTCTAGGGTTCTTGGGTGTTTCTGGGAAGAAAATCTTCAACTCAAAGTTGGTTGTGGTTCTACCATCACTTTGCTGGTTAGAAAGGATTCCAAGTTCTCTTCCTTCTTCAAGAGTGTGAAAAAGGATTGAAGGTCCACTCCCTTCACCTGGAGGGTGACATATCTTTTGGTTCTCCCCCACAATAGGGTTGGTGGAAGGGATTCTTATAAAGGTTTCTCCATCATTCTATGGGGACAAAAGGAGAGTTACTATAGTAATTAGTGCGATACCCGGAGAGGACTACAGGGAGTGGACGTAGGTCATGGTTGATTGAACCACTATAAAATCTGGTGTGCTCTTTCTTATTTTTACTTTTCTACACTTTTTTTTTTGGAATTTAAGCTAACTACACAAATCTCAATGATTACTATGAGCTACAATTAGGTTAATTTGTGGTTTGAAAAAAGAAAAAAAATTCATGTCTTTATTAATGTATTTTTTCTTTTAAAAGAAAATATATTTTAAACCTTGATTTGCTTCCATATGTGCTAGGATAATTATTTAATTCAAAATTTTTTTCAGTGTCATTCTCTGGCAAAGCATTTTTGTTATTGTAGTAATTATTTTTAAATGTACCAATTCACCCCCATCCCCTCTTGGTGCACCTCAAGTTAATTCATTGAGGTCCTATAACCTCCCTGAACTTTTAGTTTCAACCGTTTAAATTTTCTCATTTGAGAGTTACCTCCTTTTTGGAATCCATATTCATAAAAAATAACTATTAGCTATAAGTAAATTTTAATGGCATCCTGTATTCTCCATTAAGACTTGTTAGTGGTAGAGCAAGCCCCTTGTGGCTCTACTATAGTTAAATTTACTAGTAGTGAAGTAAGGTCTTCGTGGCACTGCTCTAGTATAAATTTCAATCCTCCAAAGGTAAGTTTGAGTCCGCACATATAGGCATCCTTTGCTTATGGTCATTCTCTAGGGTTGGAGTAAGCTCCTCATGGCACCTTCCTTATTTTAATCTTGTCCTTCCATAGTTAGGTCTGAGTCCACACACTTTGGCTTCCTTTCCATATAATTACCCACAAGTAGTAAAGTATACCCCTTATTATATCACTCTAGTTTAATTTTAATCCTCTAAGATTAGTTGTAAGTCCCTTCATATCGAATTCCTTTTCTTATGATCACCTTTTAGTGATTGAAAAAGCCCCTCAGGTACCATCTTAGTTTAAATCTAAATCTCAATCCCCTATAGTTAGGTTTGAGCCCCACACTTAGACTTCCTTTTCATATGATCATCTGCTAGTAGTGGAATAAGCCCCTCGTAGCACCACTCTAGTCTAAATTCTGATCCTCTAAGGTTCGATGTGAGTCCCCATTCTTAGTTTTTATTTCCATATGGTTATAAACTAGTGGTGGATAAATCACCTTGTGGCCCTATCTTAGTTTAAATTCGGGTCCTCTATGGTTTTTTTGAGCTCCTACACATAGCCTTCCTTTCTATATGATCCTTTATAATTATGTGTGAGTCCCTACACATAGGCTTCCTTTTCTTATAATCATCTATTGGCACCAACCTAACTAAATGTTAGATCTAATCTTTCAAAGTTTAGGTGTGAATCTTCTAATAGATTTTCCCTTTCTTAGAAGATACCTTTTAGTTTATTGAGATAGGTTTCATTCCCATTGTGTTATCATCCCTTCTCATGGGCTAGAAAAACACTTTTAAGTCTTATCAAATCAAAATCTATTAGTTTAGGAGTACACATTTTAAGGCACCATCCTTATTTAAATCTCATATTCGTTACTTTGGATTATTTCCTTTCAAACCCCAATCATTGAAATCTCTTTGGATTCTATTATTTTCTTAGGTTAATGCTAACACGCATGATATACTTTTCAAGTTCATCATATATATTGGAGGTCCATTTATTGATCGCATTTTTGGATGAGGTTTCTCCACATCAAAAATAATATCCACACACGAAGCATTAAGCTACATTCCAAATCTCAAATCTAATTCATAACAAAGTTTTGACATAGTGATCACATTATTTACACAAAAATCATCAATTGGCAGTCACCCTTGGTACTAATTTGATCCTTTGAGATCAATCACTTAATAGTCAATAAAGGATTGTAAATGATAGGATCATTAAAAAAATTAAAACCTCCCTCAATCATTGATATTAATAATAAACTAAAATCTCAAAGCAAAATTAATCGTCAAACTCATCAGTTGATAGTCACCACAAACTTTTATCTGATCATCCATTCAATCACTGACAATCATTAATGATCATCAATGATATGAACATTTCAAATCCAAACCTTCTACAAATCATTAATCAAATCAAATTAAAACCAAATCCACTGTTATCTCTAATTAAAAATCAATACTTCAAAATTCAATGTTCAAATCAAAACAAAAAATCCCTTGGCCCGTAACCTATTTTTAGAGAATTTTCAATCACCTCAAAACCTAATCAAATGACCTTAGATTCTTGATTTCTTAGATGCTAATTAATAAAACATGTCCATAGGATTAACCACATTAGTTTAAAAGCATTCTTAGTTCTTTAACCCCTTAAACTCAAAGAATATTCCAAGGATATGGAACCATCAAATATTTATAACCTATCCTACTGGATGTGGCATATTGAAGAAATTGACCATGGATGCCACCTTAAATTAATTGGGCATGATCATTATCATTAGCGTAATATATTGAATCAACATTGAATCCTAGGTGCAGCTTGGTTGACCATGGTTGACCATGATGCCACCTAAACCCAAAAACCCAAACCATGCTGAAATTGAATTTACCATAAACTTTAATAAGGTCCAGTCAAACAAAACCTTGGACTAAACCTACACCCAAGTCATGGTCATCCCTAGTTGACCAAGTCAGCATATGTTGACCAAATTATCCTTTAAGCTTTTACACCTACATTTCACACATGGAGACCAAACTAAATCTTGGGACCATCCCCAATATATCCCAAATATCACTTAGAATGGGTTAGCCTCAATCAAACCTTCGATCAACCTAGTTGGCTAAAGGATCTTAAAAGCACTCTAATATGCTTTCAAATCAAATGACCTCCCCTTTAGATTAAGTTACCTCACGCAAGTACAAAAAGTTATTTTAAATTTGTCCTAGAACTTGTTGACCAATTTAACTATGGTTAATCAAAACCCTATATAGGCCATTTATAAATTAAAATCCAATATTCTATACTTTCCCAAGCCATGTTAATTGATGGGGATACTCCAATCAGTCCCCAAGGGTCACCCAAAATAGTTTAAGCGCATGGCCCCACCTAGTTTAGACACATGGGTTGAACCAAGTGAACCCAAAGGGAGTTTCTTGATCCAAAATCTAATCCTTATAAAATTAAATTGTATAAATAGTTGTATTAGGTGTTCCTTGACCCCTTGCATCTACCTAGTAAGCCAAATTGATGGCTTTGAAAGTGCGAATAGGTTGTTAGACCTACTGCTCACATCCCTAGGCTAACCAAGAGGAGGGGTGAATTGGTCCTTTTAAAAATTACTCTTGGAATTTTGGAAAAATTTTAAGTAAATCGTACAGTACGATGTGACTTCATACAATACAAATAGAGTTAATTTTTACTTCCTTCAAATCACAGAATTTTAACCATAGAAAGAAAATAAAATGCAGAAAAAGCAAAGTGCAGAAAGAAAATAGTAAGAACAGAAAACACCAGAATTTATAGTGGTTCGGTCAAACACGACCTACATCCACTGTCTAGAGACTCCTTCTCTAGGTATTGCACTAGACTCAAGTGACTCTCCTTTTGCCCCCATAGTAAGGCGGAGAAGCCTTTACAAACTCTCTTCCACCAACCCGGTGCGGTAGAGAACCATCATCCTTTTTCACCCTCCTGATGAAGGCAGAGAACCAAACATCCTTTTACACTCTCGAAGTGCGGTAGAGAACCATCATCTTTTTTCACCCTCCAAGTGATGGCAGAGAACCATCATCCTTTTTTACCCTCCAAGTGATGACAGAGAACCGGCATCCTTTTTCACCCTCCAAGTGACGTCAGAGAACCACAATCCTCTCAAACAAAACTCTTACAAAAGTCTCTAAGGAAGTTAGGAAGATGCTTGAAGAACAAGTATAGAAATCCTCACAATTGGATAACCTTGTGAATCCCTTAACAATTCTCTCTTCAAAGATTTCTCAACACTCACTCCTAAACACTCTCCCAATCACTCTTCCTTTCACTCTCCAAAAGCATTTTCACAGAAGGATCTTTTTACATGTCAATTTAGAGATCCTTATATACTAAAGGCAAGAAAAATCATCCAAAAACTAAAATTTTCAAGTTTCACGCATTCCAATCTTCCCGTACGATCTATCTTCATACTGTATGAATAGTTCAAATTATTGAACAATTCATCTCGTATGATTTCATATGAACCAAAAATACAGTCATTCATACCACAAAATCTTCTGTACGAATTATATTTCATACTATACAAATGGTTCAAAAATGAATAATTCATCCCGTATCAAACAGTACAAACCAAATTCAGTCCCCTTCGTACATCAAAATCTCATATACGAAATACATTTTGTACTGTATGAATAATTTAAAAAATGAACGATTCATCTCGTATGAACCAGTACAAACCCAATTCAGTGCCTTTCGTACATAAAATATCATGTACGAAATACATTTCGTATTGTATGAATAGTTCAAAAATGAACGATTCATCTCGTACGAACCGGTACGATCCTAATTCAGAGCAATTCGTATAGCAAAACCTCATATATAAATAGTAATTCATACTGTACGAACGTTACTTAGAAAAAATTTCTTGGTATATGGGTTCGATATGGAGGACATATACTACAGATCATCCTGTACGATATAAAATCGTATTGTACGATCAGTTTAAAAAATTATGTTTTTTACTCCCCCATTGTGTGTGTGTGCACAGTTATCCAATTTACAATCACACTCTCTCAAACTCAAGAAAAATAAACATAGAGTGACACAAAATCATCCAAGCTAGTACTGAGAGGGACCCTGATCAGGAGGTGGAGGAGGTGGTATACCACCGAACAATGAGAAATAGCTGTTAAGAGTTGCAATGTTTGTGTTAACAGCATCAAACTGATCATCCTGCCTCTTTAAATGAGCCTCCATGTCATCAAAACGTTAATCCATTCTATCAAAATGTTGGACCATGTTTTGATAGAAATCCTGCGAAGTTCCAGGTGAAGTTGGGGGTGCACCTGAAGGAGCAGTAGCAAAATGAGGCTCATCATCTGAGCTGTCAGCAGTACCCTCTTTCCCAAATAATGCTCTAAAAGAAGCATCAGTGAAGTATAGTGGGAGCTCTGAAGGACCAGTAGGATGAACTAGATTGTACTTTCTCTCTAGGATATAACACACAACATGTCCTAAAGCAATATTTTTCTTCCTCTTCACACTAGCCAACCCAATATCAGATAGATAATAGATGTAATCTAAGATCAATTGAGCTTCATCTATTGGCTGACCAGTCATAATAAGAAATGTTATTACAGAAAGAAGAGGAGTCATATTAACTCGATCTCCTGCTTTAGGTATTATTGAAGTTCTTAGCACATTTTGAATTATCCTAGCATTTTGATTCAACATTTCTACCCGAGCAACATGTGTAGGTATGCTTGTACCTCTAAGAACTTGGTTAATTTCAGACCAACCATTTTCAGGTCTTGTAGAGAATGTATGAGCTCTAATCCCTTCAGTTCTAAGATGAATGTATTCTCCTAGATCCTCCTTTGTTATTCTAACCTTTTGTTTAAGGACATAGGAAGAGATGGCAGTATGATTCTCGTTAAAGGTCATGTTTGCCAGGAAAACATGAAACAAGTCCTTATTGAAGGCATAAATCAAGGTCAGTAGGAAAGAAAACTGTGTCGAGTCAAAGAGGGGCATAACTGCAAAATGGATGTTTTCTTGCAGTAGGATGCGGGAAGGAGTAACCTTAGAAGCAGCATACCTAAGGTATGCTTCCACATTCTCCTCACTAAGGAAATTTTCATCACATTCCCTTCTAGACGCCGGAAGCCTAGCCACTCGTGCCCTTTTTCCACTCCCAGACATTTTCTCTGAAGGTTCTAAAGGTTTCTAGAAAAATGGTGAAATGAAAGAAAGTGACCCTCCTTTATATAGAACAACCTTGATATTGTACTATACGAATACTATTAGTACAAGACAATCCTAGATTCGTCCGAGACGAATTAAAATTCGTCCGAGACGAACAAAAATAGTCAAAATGAAATGGTTTTTCATAAACTGCTCGTCCCGAGGCGTCCTTTCGTACAGGCTTTTTGACTTACTGATCGTACAGACGATTACGTGTTCGTCCGGGGTGATCAGAAAATTAATGGTCGTTCAGGCGACGGTTAGGTTCGTCCCTCACGTGAAATGACACATGGATCGTACAGACGAATGACATATTTGTATGTATGATCGCCAATAATAACTGCCCCTAACCGCATTTTTCTATCCGATCGTACAAACGAAATGTGGGTACGATGATGTAATCGTACAGTACGATGACATATCGTACAGTACGAATATAAATAAAAACCCAACACTCCAAAAACTTCAGCCTTTCACCATTCAAATACAGAACAAATAAAAACAAAAAAAATTAAACAAGAAACAAAAAAATATAATTATAAAAATAAATCAACAAACAAACTAACAAATACAAAACAAATACAAATACATTTGCAGAAAATTTTAATCAAGCATTTTGATCTATCACACCTAGCCTTGTTCTCAACATGCTAAATGTGTCAAAGGCTAAGGGTTTTGTGAAAATATCTGCAAGCTGATCTTTAGTAGCCACATGATGTAGTTCAATTTCACTTTTTGCTACATGATCTCTTATGAAATGATGCCTTATGTCAATATGCTTGGTTCTAGAATGTTGAATAGGATTCTTTGAAATGCAAATGGCACTAGTATTTTCACAAAATATTGGAATGGTTCCTACTACTAATCCTAAGTCACTCAATTGTTGTTTCAACCAAAGCACCTGTGCTACACAACTCCCTAAGGCAATGTATTCTGCTTCTGCTGTAGAAAGTGCTACTGAATTTTGTTTTCTACTGGACCAAGATACTAATGAATTTCCAATGAACTGACATGTTCCAAAAGTACTTTTCCTATCCACCCTACAGCCTGCAAAATCTGAATCTGAGTATCCAATTATATCAAAAGAAGAACTATTCTTAGGATACCAAATTCATAAATTTTGAGTTCCCAAAAGATATCTTAAGATCCTTTTTACTGCTGTCAAATGTGATTCTTTTGGATCTGCTTGAAATCTAGCACATAAGCAAACACTAAACATAATATCAGGTCTGCTAGCAGTCAAATAAAGCAAAGATCCAATTATTCCTCTAAACTTCTTTTGATCAACATATTTTCCCATTTGGATCCTTATCTAATAGGACTAAGGAACTCATGGGTGTAGTGACTGGTTTAACATTATCCATTTCATACTTTTTGAGGATTTCCTTAACATATTTAGATTGACAAAGAAAAGTCCCTTCCTCATTTTGCTTTATGCTAAAGCCAAGAAAATAAGTCAAATCACCCATCAAACTCATCTCAAATTCACTACTCATTATTTTTGAAAATTCATCACATAAAGCTTTATCAGTTGATCCAAAGATGATATCATCCACATATATTTGTACAATGAGTATTTCATTTTCAAATCTTTTCATAAACAAAGTGGTGTCCACACTTCCTTTAACCAATGATCGATTTAACAAGAAAGTGCTTAACCTCTCGTACCATGTCATCATTCAATTCGTAATAGTAACAATCATGTTAACAAGAATTAGTGTATAAATAGTAAAACTCCTATGTTGTAGTAGTAAAATCTATAAATAGTAAGATAGTATAGTATAGAAGTTAGTAAAATAATATAGTAGGGAAACTAGTAAAGCACTATGGGTGTCAAATTGATAAAGCAGTCATTGTATTAGTACTATTAATCATTAAAGAGTGTATAGAAAAAAATCAAAGCATCGGTAATGACTATTGGAATTAAATCAATGCAGTAAAACACATTTATGATGTGCATATTCTATCTAGTTATTCTATATTAGTATCAAATTAGTATCTTAATTATATGCTCAGTATTAGTATAGCGAATCATTAGTAGTAATATTAATAGTGAATCAGTAGGAGAATTAGTAACAGTTCAGAGATAGTTTTGGTATCTATTTTGGTATTAGTAAATTAAGTGGTCGTAGAAGTAAAATAATGTAATAATAGTAAATCTATATAATGATGGTGAATAAATACAATAACAATAAAGCCATTCAAAAATAATGAATCTGTAACAATAATTTTAATTGCCACCCTAAACAAGTAGAAGTTTTGGCTATCAGGGTATTTTTTAGTAGCCAGTAATTTGTAACCATTGGCTCAATAAATAAAGTCGTAACCCTTTGTCTATCGGTAGAATAATAACTCCATATAACTCCCAATTATTATTTCATTGTATGAATAGAGGATAACACCCAACCATAATAATTAAAGGAAATCCTATCAACCCACCATCTTTTAAAGGTCAAATAATCATTAACCAACGGGTCAACAAATCTTTACTTGTCCTTTGCATAAACATATTATTATCATAGTACAAGAATAGTAAGAACTGCAAACAATTACTTAATCACCTACACATATTCATTTTTAAAGCATTCTAGTAAATAAAACATAATTGGGCTTAACTTATAAAGTGTTAAAATGTCTTAATGGTAGGCAACAAAAAACCTTAATAAGCAATAATTCACAATTTTTAAAAATTAACCAAATTAATAGAGATTGTTTATAATAGTATTATGAATCCTAATTTAACTATATCACTATTTTTAGATGTCAAAATATAATTTTTAATTAAAAAAATTCACTACTTTTTCAAGATCGCCAAGTAGAAAATCTCAAAAAAATACTCAAAATATTCATAATTGCAATCTTTATAATAAGGTGAAATGTTTTCCAATACAAAATTTTTTTGTTTCTTGGAAATGAAAAAATAAATTTGATAAAAAAATTCTTAAAAATACCAAATTATTGAAATCAGATGAAGTATAATAGTTTCTTGCAATTAGAAGAGCAAATTTCCCAATAGGGTCAACAAACGAAAAATTACTCTATGGCCTTTAATTCTTAACTTCTCTTTTCTCTCTCCTCCCTCTTCTTCCTTTTTTATTTTCATTTTCTATGCAAAAAAAACTAACAAAAGTGAGAGGTATTTGATAATTTATGTTAGTGGCTGAAGTTTTTTATTAATAAATAATAATATATTATAAATATAATTATATTATTTATTTAATTTTGAACATAAAAATCATAAAATTCTTTTTTGGGATTCAAAAAATACAAAAAAATATCTATAAAATAGCACATCACATTCAACAAAATTGATGAAATTTTTTAGAGAGAGAAGCTCCAATTTTTTAGAGTGATGAAAACCCACAATTTTTCAAAATTTTCCTTGCCCGCCTTTTGGGCAGTTCTTTCGGCCATGGAAGTGGAGGCTGCGGCAGCCTCCTCCAGCCACTATAACCACATAGTGCAAGGGCAACCTACATCAAGGAATTCAGTTGGTTCAAAGTTCTATAGTTCTGAAGATTATTTTGCTGCACATTTACAGGGCTTCAAGAATGCTCCTTTGGTGATAAGAGAACCATTATCTATATCATTAAAATCAAAGACCCCTATGAATGGTAAAGGCAAGAATGTTGAAAATTTATTGGGTTTAAAAACTCCTCGTCCCTTGGTTATTAATCTTCTTAAGGAAAAAATAAATGATTTCAAAGCTTCTTCTTCTAGTCTAAAGATTTATGTAAATAGGTTTAGTAATCTTAATACTAAACCTGATGTGATGTCTAAGGAGCAGGCTGGAATTAAGATGGAATGTTATATGGCAGTAAGAGTTTGTAATAATGATCCAGAAGGATTGCATGATATGGACTCAACGGAAGGAGCTGTGAATGAAGAAAGTGTAATGGTGGAAAATGTGCCTAGTAATCCTTAGGTCAAATGCCAGAACATAAAGATCAACTTTTCCAATGATGGATCATTTCTTTCTGATGATGGGATTGATAGTAAAGTTACATAAGCCTAGTATTACAACAAATTTTGATAAATTAAAATTTTATGTAGTGGTTAAGGTGTTTGGGAAGGAAATTCTTCTTCGTGTGGTTGTTGAGGAATTACATCATCAATGGTCCCAATTTGGGAAGTTTCATATAACTACCCTTGGAATGGGGTGGGTCTTGTGCTCATTTTTTTCTTTAGAAGCCATGGAAAGTGTTCTATCAGGGGGTCCTTGGTATGTCAGTGGACATATAGTAAGTCTTGAGAAGTGGACTCCAATTTTTTCTCCTACATCATCGAAAGGCTTGTCATCTCCTATTTGGGTTAGAATGCCACACCTTCCATTACATTGTGGGGATAAGACCAATGTAACTAGAATTGCATCTTTGGTAGGAACTCCCTTATTAATTGATGGTAATATGTTTCAATGGGGGAAAAGAGAGTATGCTTGAGTTTGTGTGAGGGTGTTGATTGACAAACAACTTCCTTTGGGTGTTTAGGTGGAAGGCTCCTCGGGGAGGTTCTTTCAAAAGCTATAATATGAAAAAATCTCTACTTTCTATTTCAATTGCGGAAAAATTGGCCATTTGAGTCAAGATTGTAAAGTGGGCAATACAAGAAGTTCTGAAGTTGAAGGCTTGGTCTCAGAAAAACCTATAACTGAAGTGGATGGTTCATCTTATGGACCATGAATGCATGTGAATTACGGGAGAATAAGGAAGTTTTTGGCCATCAAGAATGGAGGAAACCATTGAAGAATTATGGAGATCAAGGAGGACACACTTCATAAAGGTGATCCTAGTATTCCTAAAGATGTTCAGATGGGAGCTAAAGAAGCCAACTTGGAGGTGAACAACAAAGTGCTGGATACTACAATAAATTTTATTACTGAAAAAGTTGACATTCCAGTAATGATTGGAGGTGACATAATGCAAGAAGGATTTCATTGTGAAGGAGTTTGTGGTAGTGAGGAGTTGCAGCCGAAGGAGATTGGTGATGTTCCTTTGGAAGATTCTTTTATTTCCTTAGTCGAGGTAAAAGGTTTGGGTTCTTTCCCTACTTCTTCTAATGATATGTTTGATGTATTAAGTGGAAGTGGGAATGAAAATTTGATGATGGAAGGAGCTGGAATATCTGCTTCTACTTTGGTGGATATAGTGTTAATAAGGTGAAGAGCTCTGTGCAAGGAGGGGATGTTATTAGTATTAGTTTATCTTGTTCTAAGGTTAAACTCTAGAAAGAACTTAAATCACTTGGTATAGTAAACAATTTTTCTCATTCTAGGAGAAATGAAGTGGTGAATAAAATTAGGAATGGGGGTTCCTCCCCCTTCATTCCTTAATGGAGCTCATTGATTTCTAGAAGTTTAGAGACTAGAATGGTGGTGAAGCCCACGTGGAGGCTTCTTTTTATCTTTGTTATGGCTTTATTCAAGGAGGCTTCATTATAATGGTTAGTGATTTCTCAGGATCTTCTGAAGTTTATAAGGTCTTGTATCTTCTTTTGGCAGCAGGATTGCATCTTCCATGGATATTTTTGATCACCAAGGTTACTTCGATGAAGAGCTTCAAATTGGTTGGTCCTTGTAGGAGAGTAGTAGCGGTTGGGTTACTTGGCATTGTAGTTTTTAATTTTTTGTTTTATTTACATAATGAGATTAGAGTAATAGAGGTTAAGATTCTTACTATTTTTCATTTTTTACATATTTGGTATCCCTGGGATACTAACCAACCTTTTGGGTTGTCTAATATTTGGAGTCCCCATCACCCCAATTGGCTAAAAATGAGAAGGAGTGGATCTTATCTTTGTTATGGTATTTTCAATTTTGCAAATAGTTTTTTCTTAGGTTTTTGCTTTTCAATAATTGTTTCCTTCCATTTGTTAGGTAAGGTAATGTTGTTTGTTGTTTTTAATCTCTGTTTGTTTGTACCAATTTTTTTTCCTTGTTCAGTGCAATTTGCAATCATTCAAAAAACATGGACACCTGACGATCCCAAAACCCTCACTTGCACTAATAATTTTTACTTTCTCAAGGATTTGCACCAATGCATAAATGTTTTAAAAAATTAATGAAATTAAAGCACTATAATATCTATTTTATGGTGATGATAATTTGTGATTTGGAAAGAATCCCAAAAAAATTATTTGAGATTTTTAGCCACATGATTTGAAATTTTTTTTTAAAACCCTTAAGTAAAAAGAATCTAAACTCCTAAACATCGAGGCACCTTTTGATGTAATAATTGGAATTTCATTTAATAAACTCTACAGTTAAGCATGCTCATTAATAAGAAATTCAGGGATAGAAGATCTCTTGGAAGATACACTAATAGGACGAAACCATGAGGCACAAAATCCAATATGGATAATTTCATGATAATTAAGCATTTGGGCTTTTATAAATGATATCAGGGTATACAACAGTTAAAAGATGAGAACTATGTTCCATATAAGACAAAGTAATATTCCATAGAGGTAAGCTCTTGAACCCTATATGGGAAAAAGTGCTATGTGGCTGGAGTCACTACTCAAACTTATAGAAGCAACATCTAGAATCCTATCTGCCTGGAGGACTATTCAGGGATACAAAAATTTATGATGATGTCGGGTACCTAAGTGGGAGAGATTATGAAACCCCTTAATGTAAAAAGAAGTTAAGCTCTTAAACATCAAGGTGACCTTTCCTGTAATTGTTAGAATTTTATTTAAGAAACGCCATAGTTAAGAGTGCTCAACTCAGAAAAATCCTAAGATGGGTGACCTTTTGGGAAGTTGTACCAACATAACAAAACCATGAGATGCTTAGGCCAAAGTGGATAATCTCTCGATAGTTAAGAGTTTGGGCTTTTACACAATCACTCTTGCAAGACCATAAATCACCCTTTACATCCCTACAAGCTCGATAGAGATCTAGGGATGCATATGGTCAGATCCACATTAATAATAGAGTCTTGTTAGAAAAACTTTGGTAATTTTCATTCATCAGTCAAAAATATTCTATTATCATGTATCTTATCTTTTTCTATTAAAATCATCTATAGTGACATTAACTCAACCCTTATCTTCGATTCATTGGATAAATCGTGTAGCTATAATGGGCAATACTAATTTACTTATGAGTTAATAGAACACTTCCTCGTGGGATCAACACCCACTCAATCACTTTTTTTACTTGATTGATAAGTGCACTTGCATATTCTAGGGGTATTTTACATTAATGAAAGCCAAAGCAAAGCATACTTTAGCCTAGAGATTAAACCTAATTCATGTATTGATCACGGTTAATGTAAACTCACTCGTATGTATCCCCATCAAATTTTTGGTACCGTTACCAGGTAATAAACATGCATATTGAAAGCTTGGTAATATTAGTAGACTAGTTGCATATTTAATCTGACTTGTATCTTATATCATATTTTTATTTTTTTATTTAAAATTTTTGAAAATAAATAAAAATCATTTTTTTATTATAATTATTTTATATTTTTAAATATTTTATTACAATATTGCTGCATGTGTAGTATATATAATAAACTCTTATTGTTTGACTTAAAAATTAAGAAGACCCTTACAAACATTACAAAATCCAAAAAGGCTTTAGTTTTATGTATAACTAAACTAGTTCAAGATCAGGATCATTCTAGACCTCTTAGGGAGCATGTTAATCTTCTTGTAGATGTAATTCATTAGAGAATCGATAAACCTACTATTCAGGCTAATAACTTTGTGTTGAAACTTGCCATAATTTAGATGGTTTAAAATTCCCACTTTGGGGGAAGTCCAATTGAGGATCCCAACATATACTTAGCTAGCTTCTTAAAATTTATTTAACGTTCAAGTATAATGGAGCCAATGATGATGCCATTGGGCCTTGTTTGACTAATTATTTTTCAGATACATTACGTAAAAATTTTCTTCAGTTTTGAATTTTTAGTCTCAAGAGATAAAAATTTTATTCTCTTATTGATTTAGATACAACAAATATTTATGGTAATCAAATTTTTGTGAAGAACTACATATAGTCCTAAAGGATTAAAATGGCGTTCAATTAAATTTTGAATTTAAATAACTTAGAGATGTCATCTATTATTTTATAATAAAAATTATAATAAGAAATTTCATATCATCCCACAGGGTGAAGATATCAATTATTACTAAGGATTTTATATAATAATGTTTGGAAAAAATCTTCAAATTTTAGCCTTTGATTTTCCCAAAAGAATAATTTCCCTCATTTTATTTAGGAGCTAAAATAGATGAGGTTTATTTTAATTTAGGATCTTGTGTCTCCCATAAAGGCAAGCACTTATGGTTAATTACATTATAGGATAGATGAATTCCCCATGAATACTCTCAATTAAAATAGTGGTAGGTATTTTATCAAAATTTTTTGGATTGGAATAAGGAAAATTTGCTAGAATTTTAAAATCACATTAGTTCCAAGTTGAGCATTTCTTTCTAGAAGCCTATGGCTATGTAGTAGGAGGTATATTCATATTTTGAAATAATTTATAAATCCAATCTATGTTATGTTAGGCTTAAAGTTTTGGAGATGAATAATTTCTTTTATTTTTACATTAAAATTTTATTAGAGATTTGGGATTATATTCCCAATAGTGAGGACAGAAGAATTAAAGTTTACCTCAGAACCTAGATTTAAGTTGGATCACTATATAGTTGCAATGCAAACCTACTATAGTACACTTTGGACTTACATCAACCCAGAATGGAAAGCCAGCTAAACCACCTTATAAACACTTCAAAATCATAATTCTAGTCCCATGAAAGATAAGTAGGCTGCTATTTAAGTTTTTGAAATTTAAGTTGACATCTAAAGTAGATTCTAAGTGACCCCTTTACTTATGAGTGGTATGATTATTTAACTTTTATTTATTTTATTGTAATGCATGGAAATTGACTCTTTTTGCAAAAAATATATTTTTTGAATTTTAAAAGTAGGCAAAAAAATAGATTTTTCCCTAAAGAGCACAACATCCTTGAGATAGAACTGCACCTTCAAAGGCCAGGTGGTTTGCTATAACCTTTAAGCAAGGATGCACCTAGCTAGTAGAGAAGAAAGGAATAATTGCATGAGGAATCCACACGTGCCCTTGATTACCTCATAGGAATGTTTTTTTATGTCAGCCTGATTTACATTATTTAATTATAATTAGAAGAATTTTTTTATCCTTAAAAGCCTATTGGAGTCTATGCTAAAATAGAACATGCAAGAAACAAGCCTATAAAAGTAGATAATTTTTCATGCATAAATAATTAAGGTTCGACTTCCTAATTTACTTTTAATTCCTAAAATTTAATGTTTTTTCATAAATATTATATTTAACTTGTGATTCAATGCAATTAGGTTTTCTTTGTTTAAATTTTTTTTAAAATTTTCATATTTTTTAAAGTTTAACCTTATTTAATGAATTAAAAAATTAGAGGTAATTAGGGAAATTTTATTTTGGTTCTAAATCAACTCCAAGCTTCTAAATTTTTTTTCTAAATATCACGAATGAGTACTCCTAAGGATGACTTCAAGTGTTTTGAACCATTTTGGCATTTTATTTTTTAAAATTATTTAATTTAATTAATTAATGGTTTTCCTTAATTTTTAAATTTCTTTTAATTTATTTGGGATTTGATGGGGCTTTTAGTTTTCATGTGTTTAGAGTTTAATTCTAAGAAATAAGTACTTTAAAAAAAATTTAATATTTCATTTGAATTTGTTATAAAGTAATAAAAAAACTTTATCACTAATTTTAGTAAAATATTTTATCACAAATTGATGGATAAAATGATATCGAATTGAGAAGTATACGATTCTAGATTTGAGCATAGATAAAATGATTAAGAAGTTATACGATTCGAGATTTGAGAAGTATACGATTCTAGAGAGAGAAGCTCCACGATTCTAGAGAGAGAAATAAGCTAATTTTGAAATTTTCTGTTTTGCAGCTACCTTCGGTTTTTCCGGCAAAGGGGCCATTCATGGCGGCAGATGGCCGCCGGCCATCTTCATCTGCATTTTTAAATAATTCCTCTGTAATTAGTCAGAATACAGATGCGCATCAAGTGTTTCATGGTGATGTTCATATTGGCGACATTTATGGTTCTTCGTCCGTCTGTGGTCGTAAGTCAAATATAGGGATTATCATTTTTGATGTTGAAGGGATTCATCCTACCCCAAATAAATATGTGGAAGGTAAGGGTAAAGGTATCTCTTTGGATACTGAACTTAAAACCCCATGTCTGTTGAAGAATTCTTGTTTTTCTCCTTCAAAAAATTGTGATCCTGAGGCGTCATCTTCATGTATGAATATTTTCGTTAACCAGTTCACACATTCAAATGCAATCCCTGTCAAAGACAGTAAGATAAATATGAATGTTCTGAATTTGGTTAACCAAAATAATCATAGCCTTATTGGGAAGCCGTTGAGATCTGTAGAGATTGCTGATGGGAGTTTAGGTAGTAATGCATCTCCATTGCCTGTGGTTTTGCCTCAGAGCAAGGATGTAGGTGGTTTTATGACAAGTCGTTGAAAGAAAACAGCTCATTTCAAATTAAGTTTTGACAAGGATATGGTGATTCTATCGGAGGATGGGAAAGCCGTTAGATTAATTGAAGTTGCTGAAGAAGTGAATGCTAAGAAACTTGAATGGTCTTCGGTGGTTAAAGTGTTTGGAAGTGAGTTGCCTTCCCATGTTGTGGCTTGGAGTTTGAGATGTCAATGGACAACTTTTGGACAATTTCACTTTACAACTCTTGGGAAAGGGTGGTATCTATGTTCTTTCAAGAATGTTGAGGCTATGGAGGGGGTTCTTAAAGGTGGCCCTTGGTTTGTCAATAACCACATTGTTGGTATGGAGAGGTAGTCTACTAATTTTTCTCCCAATTCTTTAAGAGGGTTGACGTCTCCTATTTGGATTAGAATGACTCACCTGCCTTTGCAATGTTGGGATGAGAATAATGTGTCTTTGATAGCGTCAAGGGTTGGAGTTCCTTTGATGATGGAGGGTAATATGTTTAATTGGGGGAGGAGAGAATTTGCGAGGGTATGTGTATGAGTGGAGTTGGACAAACCTCTTCCATTGGGTGTTAGGGTAGATGGAATGGATGGAAGGTTCTTCTAGAAAGTTGAGTATGAAATAATTTCTTCCTTTTTCTATGATTGTGGAATGATAGGACATGATAGTGGTGGTTGTGGTTATAATAGGGTGGAAGTGTTAGATGTGGGTAAGACTTCTTCTAACCCAAGTGAGAAGGATCGAACATTGGAAGTTAGCGAGCTTGAGGCTATTGACTCCTATGGTCCTTGGATCCATGTGGATTATAGAAAAAATAAAAGGACCAACAAACAAATGAATGAGAAAATGCAGGCTTTGAACAAGCAGGTTGCTGCTGCAGGACTTCTGAAGCCTTTTCCTGGTAAAGGTCTGGGCAAGAAGGAGGTCAAAGGGGTGAAGGAATACCTTGTGCTGAATAGAGGAGGAGCTTTACCTTTGAGTGAAGGGGACAACTTGGATTCTGGTTTTGAAGTGGTGAAGGAACGGTCTAACTCTTTGGGGGTACTTGAGGATGCTTCCAAGATGGTTAATTCTACTATTCCAAATACTTTGAGTTTGGATAATAAGTTTCAATGTCTAAGCAATAAAGTGGTAGAGGATTCGGCTAACCAGGAAGGCGGATGAGGACAATTTAATGATAGAAAGGAAAATTTATGAGGGTGTTTGAAGTGGAGGAGGGAGAAGTTGTCTTAGAAGTTCCTGAGAGGTCGGTTGAGAATGCTGTGATACTGGATGTTCAGGAATGTTGTCTTGAAGGATCTGGTGTGGGGGCCAAGGTGATGGAAGTGTGCATTGATCCTATACTACAGTCAGCTATTGCTGCAGAGGAAGGTGCCGCTGATTGTGGTGAGGTGTCAGGAACCTGTTATCACAAGCTTGATCAGATCAAAGAAGGGTTGCCTGCCTCTACATTTAACAAGACTGGGAAGGGATTCTTGTGAACTCAGGTAACTCCTTTGGGATTATCTGCGAACTCAAGTTCTCCCTATCATAAGTTGGAGTTTAGGCTTCTTAAGGAACTGTAATCCTTAGGAAAGGGTAATATAATTAATCATGGAAGGAAGGGAGGTAGTAAAATTAAGGATAGGAAAGGGAGCAATCCCAATACTTATCTATAATGTCATCCATTGTTTTTTGGAATTGAAGGGGGGCTAAGAAAAGTGTAGCCTCTCACTTTGAAAGAATTTGTTAAGAAGCATGAAGTGATGTTTGTAGGCCTTCTTGAGACCAAAGTTTCTACATTTGATAGACATGAATGTGATAGGTTCATTGGAAACAATTGGGATTTTTTTATTCATCTTGCAGTTGGATTATCTGGAGGCATTATGGTTTGCTGGAGGAAGGATTTTGTTTCTTTCTCTATTTTAAGTGATTCTCCTCAAGTTGTGGTAGGGTAATTTAATAGTGCCACTCTAGGAAGGTGGATCATAGCTTCGGCCTATGTTAGTAATGATTATGTGAAGAGGAGAACTTTATGGAGTGATCTTGAAGTAATTTCAAATTTCAATCTTCCTTGCATTATAGGTGGGGATTTTAATTGCATTTTGGCTCAAGAAGAGAAGTTAGGAGGTAAGAAGTTTTTCACATCCTAGGGAGTTCAAGATATGAGTTGTTTTATGAGTAATATGGATCTCCATGATTTGAGAATTATAGGCCCTAAATTCACTTGGTGCAACAACAAGAAGGGAGGTGCTCAGATTCTTGAAAGGTTGGATAGATGTCTTCTAAATTTAGCTGCCTTGGATGTTCTTAAACTTCCTGTAGTACGTCATCTTCCACGGATCGCTTCTGACCACTGTCCCATTCTCTTGAAGCTGCTATTTTTTTGTTTTCGGAAGAGACATGTTTTAAGATTTGAGGAGGTTTGGTCCTCTTATCCGGCATCAGCTACTATCATTTCTATGACTTGGGAGAAGAGAGTGAATAAAGATGATGCAATGTCTCTCAATGCGAAATTCTGGAGAACACTGAAAGTACATTTTTACTGGAGTAGAGCAAGGCATAAGAACTTGAATGAGTTGAAGGAGAAGCTAATAGAGGAGATTTTGAATCTCCAAATGGAAGAATCTGAGTGGGGAGGTCTATCCGAAGGTAAGCTGCTACTGTTGCAATCTAAGGTTCATGAATTGAATGTCACTCTTAGCTGACTCAACACATGGTGGAGGCAGAGGGCAAAAGCTCATTGGTTAACTGATGGAGATTCCAATACATGGTTTTTTCATGCATATGCTTCAGGTAAGAGGAGTGCTAATTGGATTCATCAGGTTAAAAATAAGGATGGTGTTATAGTTGAAGATCAACATCAGATTGAGGAGACATTTAATGAATATTTTGGAGGAAAATGGAAGGAAAGACAATGCAAATTGATGGGGTGGCCGTATCCTGTTCATGTGCTGGATGATCAAGACATGAATTCCATTCTTGCTGAGTTTAAAAAGGAGGAGCTGGACTTGGTGGTGGATCAATTGGAGACTAATATCTCTCCTGGCATAGATTGTATCTCTTACTCTTTCATTAAAAGCTATTGGAAAATTTTTTCAAAATGATGTGTGGAAGGCTTTAAATCTTTTTTTTAGGACTGGTTTTTTGAGTCCTAATTGGAAGGAGACCTTGGTAGTTCTTATTCCTAGGGTAGAGAACCCCTTGTTCCTATCTAACTACCGACCAATCAGCCTTTCTATGTCGGTTTACAAGTTGATAGCTAAGTTACTTTTGAGGAGGATGATTGGCATTATTCCTAAGATGATTTCAGAGGAACAAGTGGCTTTTGTCAAAGGCCGCTCTATGTCTGATCACATCCTTTTAGCCCAAGAAGTGTGTAACAAGTTCAAATATTCTAAATCCAGGAAAGGTCTCATGGACATTAAAATTGATATGGAGCAAGCTTATGACAGCATGGGATGGCCTACACTTAGAAAGGTTTTAGATAATTGTGGCTTCCCAACTAAGTTTGCTAACCATCTTCTTCAATGTGTCTTGGACCCAAAGTTCTCTATCATTATCAATGGAAAGTAATCTAGTTGGATTGAAGCTAAGAGCGGGTTTAGACAAGGACGTCCCTTGTCTCCTATTCTTTTCATTTTATGCTCTCAACTCCTATCAGATGCTATTATTCAGAAAGGGAGAGGTTTGGGTATTAAAATTTCTCCTAGTGTTGAGAGGGTTTCTCATCTGTTTTATGCAGATGATATCATCATGTTCGTGGAAGCTATTGGCAGAAAGGTGAAGAAGGCAAATAGGATTTTAATGGAGTATTGCAGTTGGACTGGTTTGAAGGTCAACATCCAGAAATCGTCTATTTTTTTCATAAATCTGTCAGGTAGTCCAGAAGAAGGTCCCTTGCTAGGATTTGGGGGTTCAAAGTGGTGAATTCTTTTATGTACCTTAGTGTTAAACTTTCTTTAAAAAGCGAAATTGTTATTGATTATTGTAATCTGATGGGTAAAGCTACCAAGCATTTAAATGCTTGGGGAAATCGTTTCTTGTCTCTAGCAGGGAAGGTTCTTTTGACTAAAACTACCTTCTCTTCCTTACCTATTTTTCTTGCTACTCATTCTTTGGTTCCTATGGGAATTCTTCAAGCTTGGGATAGGATGTATAGGGACTTCTTATGGAACAAACATGATAGAAGTAGAGGGATTCATTATGTTTCTTGGGATGTTATGTGCAGGCCGAATAGGTTTCGAGGACAAGGAATTCAATCGGTTGTTTCCAAAGTGGGCAGGTTGCGGGGTAAGTTTGCTTGGAACTATGATTCCAATTCTTCTTCCTTTTTGTATAGACTATTGAGAACTAAGTATGGCAGCAAATCTGGGATTTTCAGCTAAACAGGTATAGCTCCCCTACAATGAAGATTATTATTAATGGGTTTAAGTTTTTAATGAATTTGGTGAGGTGGAAGGTGAGTGATGGTGTTTTCATCAACACCTTGAATGATATTTGGTTGTTGGATAAACCTATTGCAAAATGGCCAACATTTGTGGGAAGTTTGGATGATCCTATACTTTGGCTTAACAGTTTTATGTCTAATGGAGGCTGGGATGAAAGCAAGCTACTGCAGTATTTCGGTCAACAGCTAGTTCAGGTTATAATGCAAGTTCTTGTAATTTTCGAGGAGGGGGGTGATCAGCTGGAACTTCTGCCGCTGTGCTCAAGCAATTCCTTATTTGGTTTATTCTCCCAGAGATGTAGAGGGATTGAACATGAAGACTGCCTTTGGCGCTGGAGAAGATCCTTGAAGTTGAGACCACGAGTTGACTTGTTTTGGTGGCGCCTAGCTAGAAATGCCTTACCTACCAAAGAATTATTGCTATACAGGAGGTTAGTATCGTCTGCAGGGTGTCCTAGAGGTTGTGATACACTGGAGAGTGTGGAGCATATTGCGGTGAATTGCTGCAAGCTTTTATAAGTTATTGATATCCTGCGAAGTTGGGGTGTCTCTATACCAGTTGTATCCTCCATTGAAGACTGTTTTGGGTGCTTGGAAAGAGCTGCAGAGGCTGGTCCATTTATTGGTAATTTGTATTGTTCAGTGGTTTATTTCAGTTGGCTGAATAGGAATAAGGTTATTCATTGTGTTAAGGAGGACAGCAGCTCAGTCATAGCTACTTTAGCAATGTGTATGGCTGCGGCTTCCTTCAAAGGAAATTCGGGACACTAGGGTACTAACCAACTCTTTGAGTTGTCTTCTCTTTGGCACCCCCCCTGCTCCCGGATGGATTAAACTTAACATATATGCATCTCTTGGGAGTAATTACATTGCTGGAGTTGGGGGAGTTTTCAGGGATCACCAAGGAAGATTTTTAGGTGCTTTTGGTAAGAAAAGTATGCATTGGGATTCTTCCTATTTGGAGCTTTTTGCTCTCTTGTCAGCTAGGAGCTTTGTCCAAGAATGGATGTATGAGTACAAGGGAATCATCATTGAAGGAGACAACAGGAATGTCATTGACATGGTTAATAAGATTGTTAAAAAGCAGCCCATCGATGTAGGCTATCCTAAGTACTAGTTGTTTTCTTTTCTTGATGGGTTTCATCAAGTTTTATTTCATAGTGTGAATAGGACGAGTAATAAGTTAGCTGATTTTTGTGCTAACTATGCTCATTCTTTTGATTTCTTTTGGGATAGCTATAGTTTAAATAATGCTCCTCCCTCTTTTGTTTCTTTACTCAAGAGGGATTATTAATATGGAGCAGTCTCATTGTTTGATTGTTCTCTCTGATTAGTAATAAATTTGCTTATTGCAGCTTTCAAAAAGAAAAAAAAAAGATATCGAATTGCAATCAAAATTGGGACATATGTTCACCAGATCATATGCTTCCGGTGCACTGTAATTGTCTATGGAGAACCACCTAGGGTCTTAATTTGATAACCTAAAGAAAATATTGCTATGGCACTTAGGGATTTAATTAGGGAAACTAATAATAGGATTAGGCTGAAATCAAGGACATTCTAACGCTTTTATCATGCACATTCAATCCTTAGAAAACTGAAACCTAAACCTCATTCGAATAAAGAGTTTGCCAAACTTAAATTCATGGGTGAAAGTTCGATAGGGATGTTAAGCCCTAGTGAACCAGTCCCGAGGCTAACCATGAGGGGGGGTGAATTGGTTATTTAAAAATTTCACGACAACAACGAAAAATCTTTTCGATACTTAGCAGCGGAAACAATTAAACAAGAACGAAAAGATCAATCTCAGATATTCACCCACGTAGTTAATATCAAAAAGTAAAGTGCAGAACTAAATCAGAAAAGCAAACCAAATTTTATAGTGGTTCGGTCAACTTGACCTACGTCCACTCCCCGGAGCCTCCCCTTCGGGTATTGCACTAAACAAAAAGTGTCTCTCCTTTTGCTCCCACAGCAAGGCCGAGAAGCCTATACAAACACCTTTTCACCACACGGTGAGGCAGAGAACCTTCAAACTCCTTTTGCTTCCACCTGAAGAGGGCAGAGAACCCTCGAACTCCTTTTGCTTCCACCTAAAGCGGGCAGAGAACCCCGGATCTTCTTGCGAACGATCCTCCCACGACGAACACCGACTAGACGAAAGACGATGAGTGGAGAAGACGACTCTGATCCGTGCTTGGAGCAACCTTAGTGAATCTCTCACCAACTCCCCCTCACAAGATCCTCTCTCTCTCTCTCTCTCCAAACTCTCTCTCTCTTTAGGGTTTCTCAGGAAAGGAAGGTGGAAAAAGATTTTTCTTGTTTCAAGAAAAAGTTCTTTTATCGGAGGGCTTAAAATTTGCCCTAAATCTCAACTGGTCGGCCAAGATCGTCCAGGATGATCACTAGATCGTCCTGTACGATCAGTTCAAAATCAACTGTTTCAGCCTGGATGATCTGGTTCTTCTGGACGATCAGTAGAAAAAATTGTTCATATCGTCCCGTACGATCCTGCAATCGTCCGGGACGATTAGTGCAAATCGAGGAATATCGTCCAGAAGACAGTTCAGGTCGTCCAGAGCAAACTATGCTGGACGACCAAAAAATGACTTGATCGTCCAGGACGACAGGGACATCGTCCTGTACGATTAGTTTAAAAAGTGCCAAAATCGTCCTGAACACAGTTTAGGACGTACAGCTGAAATGCACTAGACGATCATGATCGTACGGGACGATCCTGCGATCGTCTAGGACGATATGATTGTATCAATCAAAAATAAATTGCTTTCCTTAATTACCAGATTAATTTAGGCATGATTGAACTGAATCATCCAGGATGATACACGTATCGTCTGGGATGTTAGACCAAATAACTTAAAATAAAAACTTATCTAACTTGATCAGGCGGCTGAGAATTTCTGATTTGAGCATATCGTCCCGTACGATCCAAAGATCGTCCAGGATGATCGGCTTAATCAGACCCTGTTAACTTAGACGCCCTAATTAGGGTTTCTATTTCTACCTGATCGTCTAGGACGATGTAAATATCATCCAGGATGATCTGAACAAAAAATAAACAGAAACTTTAATTCACTCAAGCTCTCCCCCTGAGTGTGTGTGTGCAAGGTTACTTAGCTAGGCCGATCAATTACATTACAATTGACTCAATAAAATGAAAAATAGTACATTGGACACACTTGGACCCGATCTTGAGTTGGCTTGAGTGGCTCGTGATCGTTTGTGCCTGAAACGGTTTAGCCAAGCAAAACACAAGAGAAACATCTTTGTCATCATCAAAATCGTATTTGCAACAATCTCCGCCTTTTTGATGATGACAAACCTATGTTCAGTAGTTTTAAAAATACAAGAGCTAGGAGTTCAAAAAGAAATTTTTTTTTAAATTTTTAATTTTCATTGAACCAACAAAGTAGTACGACCACAAGGACAGAACATAACAGGAACAATACTAGTACTGGCTCCCCCTTTTGACATCACAAAAAGGAGGGTAAACAAAATCAACAGAACCAGGCATGACAAAATAAAGCAGTGCAAACACAACTGAAAAAAATGGATGATGAAGATGATCGATCAGGATCCCAAAAATACAAACATGAAATAAAAATAAAACAAAAACGAATAAAACTTACAGTAAAAAGACATAAAAGTAACATTTTTTTATCAAGCTGCTCGAGTAAATAAGAATTTTTCCTTGATTTTTAATTCAAAAACCAATAAGAAGACGATTGACAGTGCTAAAATCCAGAAAAGGTTGGAAAAATCAACTTTCGTAACTCTGACCCCAGGCACCTTATCGATGCAAACCTCTTTCAAAACAAAAATCCGATTCAGAAGAAAAGACATTAGATTTGAAAAGTGATGCTTTCAAGCCTCGTTCTAGAAAAATATCTGATATAATAGTGTTATAAAGTAAGGAATCATAAATCAGGATTTCCAAACTCAAGCTTTTGAAAATATTAAGTGGCGCACGGATTTTTCTAAGACATTTAGCAATCTGAAAGGGAAGAAAGCTTGGTTTAGGCTCATTTTGTGCCTCTTTTTCAAATTGGTTGGCGCTTTACACATCTTTTTATTTTTGATACACTTTGTGTATCCACTTTAGCAATTTCGCATCTTTTCAATTTTGGGCTCATTTTATGCCTCTTTTTCAAATTATTTGGTGTATTGCGCATCTTTTGTAAGCTTTCTCCTTTTCATAATCATGAAAGAGTCTCAGCTGTGAGATTATCTTCCAGACATAGGAGATGACTCTCCACAGTAAGGAAGAATGATTCACAAAATAAAAGCCATACAGCATATGATAAATTCAATCACTTGGTTTAGAAAATCAAACTAATGACTCAAGACTTTGAAAAACACTATTGTTATGAGGTAGATTACTGTAGGAAGATGAAATAATTTCTATTTCAAAAACTAACATTTTAATTGTGAAGAGGATTTTTATCCAAAAGAAACTATACACCTGTATAGGAGTTAGAGGAAGAGAAAACAATCATCAATGTTTCTTCCCTTTAACAGGTTCAATGGAATCAATCACTGCTTACCAGCTTCCAAATCAAAATAAGGTAAAACTCCCAGCAGAAATTCAGATTATCAGAAGTAGTGAGCAGTGATCAGACTTTGAAACGCATAAAATAGTAAGTATAAGAGATGAACCATTGAATAAAAAATAGGTAGAAAATCACATCAAAGTAAATGCTCAAATCAAACTAATAGTAAAGCTAAAAACAAAAATCAACAGAAGAAATAAAGTCAATTGATAGCAAATAATCAAACCAAAAACTTACTAACAGAAAATAGAATACCAATCAGCACAATCAAAAATTAGTAGTCATTAGAATCAAGCATTTATATCAATCACTCCTAATCTGGTTCTCAAAATGCTAAATGAGTTAAAGGCCAGTGGTTTAGTGAATATGTCAGCCAGCTGATTTTCAGTTGCTACATGATGTAGCTCAATGTCCCCTTTTGTAACATGGTCCCTAATGAAGTGATGCCTTATATCAATATGTTTGGTCATAGAATGTTGGATTGGATTCTTAGAGATGTAGATGGCACTAGTATTATCACACAGAATAGAAATTGTGCCAACAGGTACCCCTAAATCTAAGACTTGTTGCTTCAACCAAAGAACTTGGGCCACACAACTCCCTAAGGCAATGTACTCAGCTTCAGCAGTGGAAAGTGCAACTGAGTTCTATTTTCTACTGGACCAGGAGACTAATGACTGTCCTATGAATTGACAAGTCCCAGAAGTGCTCTTTCTATCCACCCTACACCCCGCAAAGTCAGAATCATAATATCTAATGATCTCAAAAGAGGTGCTATGCCTAGGGTACTAGATTCCTAGGTTTGGGGTCCCTAAAAGATATCTAAGAATTCTCTTAGCAGCAGTCAGGTGGGACTCTTTAGGATCAGCCTGAAACCTAGCACAAAGACAGACACTAAATATGATATCAGGTCGGCTAGCAGTCAGGTAAAGTAGTGATCCTGTTATTCCTCTATACCTCTTCTTATCAACAGATTTTTCACTTGAATCCTTATCTAACTGAACTAAGGAGGTCATGGGAGTGTTGATTGGCTTGGCTTTTTCCATTTCATATTTCTTGAAGATGTCCTTAGTGTATTTAGATTGATTGAGAAAGGTTCTACCGTCCGTTTGCCTTATGCTAAACCCCAAAAAGTAGGACAATTCTCCCATCAAACTTGTCACAAACTCCTTACTCATTATTTTAGAAAATTCATCACATAAGTATTTATCAGAAGATCCAAAAATGATATTATCAACAAAAATCTGGACAATGAGTAAGTCATCCCCTATTCTCCTCAGAAGAAGGGTGGTGTCTACGCTCCCCTTAACAGACTCTCTTTCTAACAGGAATGTGCTAAGCCTCTCATACCAAGCTCTGGGTGCTTGTTTTAATCCATACAAGGCCTTTTTTAATTTATAAACATAATTTGGATATTGGGAACTCTCAAAACCAGGGGGTTATTATACAAAAACATCTTCTTTTATTACCCATTTAAAAAGGCACTCTTAACATCCATTTGAAACAGCTTGAATCCCTTATAACAGGCAAAGGCTAGTAGCACTCTAATGGCTTCCAATCTAGCTACAGGGGAAAAAGTCTCCTCAAAATCAATCCCTTCTATCTGATTATACCCCTTAGCCACCAATCTTGCCTTATTTCTCACCACCAAACCAGAATCATTCATCTTATTCTTAAATACCCACTTGGTTCCCACAATACTTTGATTTTTAGGTCTTTCTACTAACTCCCAAACATCATTCCTTACAAATTGATTCAATTCTTCCTACATAGCTAAAATCCAAAACTCATCCGACAAGGCTTGATTGATGTTGGTGGGTTCCGTCATTGAGATAAAGGCAGAATGGTTTACTTCCTTCCTAAGTCCATGCCTAGTCCTAACACCTTCAGAAGGGTCTCCTAAGATCAGTTCTTTAGGATGACTCGAAGAATATCTCCAATCTCTAGGCAGTGAGGTTTGAGGTTCTACCCTTCCCTCCAGATTTGTATTTCTAACTCCTTGGGTAACCTCAACAATCTCTTCATCTTCTACTTCAGATCTAGACTCCTTAGGATCAGATTCATCAAACACTACATGGGTTGTTTCTTCCACCACCAAAGTCCTCTTATTAAACACCCTAAAAGATTTTCCCACACTTGAATATCCTAAGAACACTCCTTCATCAGATTTGGGGTCAAATTTTTCTAAGGGTGATTTCCCATTGTTCAGAATGAAAACCTTACAGCCAAAGACATGGAGGTGGGACAGATTTAAAGTTCTACCCTTAATGATCTCATAAGGTGTCTTGTTCAGTTTGACTCTCACATTCACCCTATTTAGCACATAACAGGCAGTGTTCACCACTTCAGCCCAAAAGTATTTTGGAAGTGAATACTCGGCAAGCATGGCTCTAGCAGCTTCCACTAAGGTCCTGTTCTTCCTTTCAGCTACCCCATTCTGCTGAGGGGTCCTAGGAGCTGAAAAAATGTGACTAATCCCTTGATCCTCACAAAAACTTCTAAATCTTTCATTTTCAAACTCTCCTCCGTGATCACTATGGATGGTAATAATCTCACTTCCTAACTTCTTCTGAATCCAAGTAGAGAAAGATCTAAACTCATCAAATGACTCAGCTTTATGTGACAAAAATTTTACCCAAGTGAACCTCGAATAATCATCTACAATCACAAACCCATAGACTCTCCCCCCTAAGCTGGCAGTGCTAATGGGTCCAAAGAGGTCCATGTGAAGAACTTCTAAAGGTCTAGAGGTGCTAATGTCCTTAACATAGTGAAAACAGGACTGGACTTGCTTCCCCAACTGACAGGCATCACACAAGTGATCCTTAGTGAACTTAAGCTTGGGCACACCTCTAACTAAGTACTTTTGGGTGACTCTCCTAAGGGTTTTCATGCTGGCATGACACAATCTTCTATGCCATAACCAAGACTCATCAGCAACAGTTTTTAAGCAAATTGAATTATCAGATTTAATGCAACTTACATCCAACTTGTAGATGTTGTTGATCCTTTGCCCCTGCAAAATAACTTCATCATTTAAGCTTAAAATGCAGCCAGTGGGTAGGAATTTGATGCTGTATCCCTTGTCACAAAGTTGACTGATGCTCAACAAGTTGTGTTTCAGTCCATCTATAAGCAAAATACTATCAATCATAAAGTTCTTTGAATCACCAATTATACCTGAGCCTACCACCTTCCTGGTAGTATTATCTCCAAGTGTAACCTTGCCTCCAGCTCTGGCCTCCAGCGAAATGAACTGATTTGCATCTCCAGTCATATGTCTAGAATATCCATTATCCAGGTACCACATGCTCTCACAAGGTCTTGTGTGAGAGCACACCTACAAAAATATCAAACGTCAGTCTTAGGAACCCAAACAGGTTTGGGTTCCTTCTTATGAAAAGAAGAATGCAATGTATGTGTGCTGTGCTGTGAAACAGGCAGTTTGGGTCTCCACACCCAATGTGTACTACGGTGAACAGTGCAAGTGTGTGAAATGTGTCCTAACATGCCACATGAAAAACATCTAACACCAGGAAAAGGATTAACTAAACGTCGTGAGTGATAGTGCCTCTTCCTAGATGTGTATGAAACATGCTTTGATGAATTTCCAATAGATTTTTCAAAAGGTGGCGGTGCATAAAATTGTTCAAAAGTAGGCGGTGTTTTGTTCTTTTCAAAAGCACTGATTTTCACTTTTAAAAACTCAATATGTTTATTTAAACTTATAATTTCAAAAGTTCTTACACTTTCATTACTTTCTAAATCACATGCCATATCATTCAACTTCTTAAATGCAACTTCTAATTCAACATGTGATGTTTTTAACAAATCATGCTCAACAGTTAAATCAGAATATTTTTTGTTCAACTCATCAAATTCATCAAGCAAAGACATGTAATTGGAATCAACAGTGGAATGATCTTTAACTAAAATATCATGCTCTTTTTGCAAAGTCAAATAATCTAATTTCAAACTAGCATGAGTTTTCTTAAGCTTCCTATACGATGTATGAATTTTTTTAGAAACTTCAAATAATTGATCGTAAGTAAGCTCACATACCTCTTCCTGGTCCAACTGACCAGGGTGATCATCAGCCATCAGACACAAGTTTGTTTCCTCCTCTTTAGCTTCAGTCTCAGAAGAGTAGGATGCAGAGTCTGCCCAGAACGACTTCTGAATTCGCTTCTTGTCCTTTCTGAACTTTGGTTTCTTCTCACCCTTCTCCTTGCTTGGATGGGCTTTATGTGTAGGACAATCAGCCTTAATGTGTCGAGGCTTTCTGCATTCAAAACAAACAGATTCAGATGAACCTTTAAAGTTTCTACTTGCTCGTAAGTAAGCTGTCAATAGAGTAAGTATTTAAATCTTTAGATTCAGTGATCACAGTAATCTTAGCATCGTATGAAGAAGGTAAACATCTAATAATTTTGTTCACTCTTTTGTAGTTAGTAAGTTCTCTACCTAAAGCATGCAAAGAGGTAACAATCTGAGTGAACCTTGTGTACATTTCTGAAATAGTCTCACTAGGTTTCATGCGAAAAAGTTTGTAATCATGTAACAAGATGTTTAACCTAGACTGTTTGACTTCAGTTGTACCTTCGTATATTATACATAATCTATCCCAGATTTCCTTTCCCGTTGTACAAGTAGAAACACGCATATAGTCTTCAGATTTTAAAGCACAAAAGAAACAGTTCAAGCATTTTGTGTTTAACTATGCTAAATCATGATCATCAAATGTCCAATAAGCAAAAGGTAATTCAGTTTTAATTCCATTAACAAGTCTATGTGGTGCTTCAAAACCATCCTTAACTAACATCCACATACGATAATCAATAGATTGCAGAAAAGTAAACATGCATGTTTTCCAAAAATCAAAAGGAATATTGTCAAACAATGGTGATCTTGTATTAGAATAGCCTTCACTAGTATTACGATTGTTACAGTTAGCCATGGATCAAATTCAAAAGTTTTTAAACCTAAATTTTGAATCCCTCTCTGATATGTGTGAAAGTTCGATAGGGATGTTAAGCCCTAGTGAACTAGTCCCGAGGCTAACCAAGAGGGGGGGGGGGTGAATTGGTTATTTAAAAATTTCATGATAACAATGAAAAATCTTTTCAATACTTAGCAGCGGAAATAATTAAACAAGAATGAAAAGATCAATCTCAGATATTCACCCACCCAGTTAATATCAAAAAGTAAAGTACAGAACTGAATCAGAAAAGCAAACCAGATTTTATAGTGGTTCGATCAACTTAACCTACGTCCACTCCCCGGAGCCTCCCCTCCGGGTATTGCACTAAACAAAAAGTGTCTCTCCTTTTGCTCCCACAGCAAGGCGGAGAAGCCTATACAAACACCTCCTTTTCACCACATGGTGAGGCAGAGAACCTTCGAACTCCTTTTGCTTCCACCTGAAGCGGGCAGAGAACCCTCGAACTCCTTTTACTTCCACCTGAAGCAGGCAGAGAACCCCGGATCTTCTTGCGAACGATCCTCCCATGACGAACACCGACTAGACGAAAGACGACGAGTGGAGAAGACGACTCTGATTCGTGCTTGGAGCAACCTTAGTGAATCCCTCACTAACTCCCCCTCACAAGATCCTCTCTCTCTCTCCCAACTCTCTCTCTCTCTAGGGTTTCTTAGGGAAGGAAGGTGGCAAAAGATTTTTCTTGTTTCAAGAAAAAGTTCTTTTATAAGAGGGCTTAAAATTTGCCCTAAATCTCAATTGGTCGGCCAAGATCGTCCAGGACGATCGCTAGATCGTCCTGTACGATCAGTTCAAAATCAACTGTTTCAGCCTGGACGATCTGGCTCTTCTGGACGATCAGTAGAAAAAATTGTTCATATTGTCCCGTACAATTCTGCGATCGTTCGGGACGATTAGTGCAAATCGAGAAATATCGTCCAGAAGATAGTTCGGGTCGTCTAGAGCAAACTGTGCTGGACGACCAAAAAATGACTTGATCGTCCAGGATGACAGGGACATCGTCCTGTATGATTAGTTCAAAAAGTGCCCAAATCGTCCTGAACACAGTTCGGGACGTACAGCTGAAATGCACTAGACGATCATGATCGTCCGGGATGATCCTGCGATCGTCCAGGACGATATGATCGTATTAATCAAAAATAAATTGCTTTCCTTAATTACCAGATTAATTTAGGCATGATTGTACTGAATTATCCAAGATAATACACGTATCGTCCGGGATGATCAGACCAAATAACTTAAAATAAAAACTTTCCTAACTTGATCTGGCGGCTGAGAATTTCTGATTTGAGCATATCGTTCCGTACGATCCAAAGATCATCCAGGACGATCGGCTTAATTAGACCCTGTTAACTTAGTCGCCCTAATTAGGGTTTCTATTTTTACCTGATCGTCCAGGGCGATGTAAATATCATCCAGGACGATCTAAACAAAAAATAAACAGAAACTCTAATTCACTCAAGCTCTCCCCCTGAGTGTGTGTGTGCAAGGTTACTTAGCTAGGGGATCAGTTACATTACAATTGACTCAATAAAATGAAAAATAGTACATTGGACACACTAGGACCCGATCTTGAGTTAGCTTGAGTGGCCCGTGATCGTTTGTGCCTGAAACGGGTTAGCCAAGCAAAACACAATAGAAACATCTTTTTCATCATCAAAATCGTATTTGCAACAATGGGTTTATCATTGACCAGTGAATTTAAGTTGACTAATGAATGACTTTAAATACATCAAATAATGGTATTTAATTTTTGACATGTGAAGAATATGCCAAAAATCAATTCCCCTAAGTTTCAAGTCATGGTGAGTTAATTAGGGTTTATAATTTAAAAAATACCCCTAGGACTGATTCTAAAACTTCTTTAAATGTATTCAAAATTATTTTTCTAAAACTTAAGGCTTCTGTAGACCTCCTCAAGACCTTTCGGATGAATCTATAAACACCTTAATTAGAGTTATGAATTTTTAAAGTTATGGTAATTTTTCTAATTTTTAAGTAACTAAATGCACAAACATCTATGCGTCGCATGAGTGGTTTGGCCAACGATGGGTGGCTAATAATAAAATACAATAATAACTTTCACTTTCTAATATGAGATTGAGTGGCAGACCAGATTTGTTTTGCTCTGAGAATATGAGAACTAATTGATGTCTTGGATTGACATCAATAACTCTGATTTTAACTCCCACCACCAATAGGATTCCTCAACCATGACCACATTCTAGCTTGATTCAAGAGCTCTGGCTAGAAAAATCAAACAAAATTTCTTAGGGCATAATTATGACCAGAACCTTCAATCCAATAATCTAAATTTATTATTTTGAAGGTTAACTTCAAACATGACTGATTTACTTATCTAAGGAGTTCAAGATTTGGTGGTTATCTCATGTTATGCCCTAAATGTGAAAAACCTACTTTGAGTAATTTTGTATGATCATCTGGAACATTTCTCTGAAAGAAAGTTTGATTGGATGAGTATTAAAGCATAAGTTGTTGTTTGGACAGAGAGCTTTTACTGGAGCTCCCTCGAACTCTCTAGAAATAGGTACCAAAGGGGCAAGGTAGCTTAACGAAGACTTCTAGAGCTCTAGGGAATGTTTTTGAAATAATTAGAGGCGATGAGAGGCACTTGTTTTGTTTTCCCTATTAAGACTTTGCCAATGGTTTTCAACTATTAGGATTTCCCAGGTAGACCCTCTAGATAGCTTTTAGTTGGAGGGGACAATTTGGGAATTTTCCTAAGCCAAATAGTGTTGAGCCTAGTCTAAGACAGACATGGCTTTATCTCATGTGATTGGGGCACCACTTAGGTTTTATTTCACTATTTATCACTACCTTTGACCACCACCTTGGGGTTTTGGGTTTGAGATAGCTCATGGTCAACCAAGGTTAACCAAGGGCTCAATTATCATTGAGAGCATCATGATATCCATTATGAACAAGAGCAAGGGTTTTGAGAAGGTTTCCAAAATTATTTTCCATGAGATACAAGGTTCAGTGCAATATGCTATAAATATTTAAAAGTTTTGTAGCCATTGGAGATCAATATCATTTTGGGGGTAAGAGAGTTTCGATATATCCAAAATTTTAGAAGTTTGACCCTATGGACATGTCTAATTATTATGCAAGTGATTAATTATAAATCCAATGTCATTGAATATGGTTTTGAGATAATTGAAATTTCTCAAAAAATAGGTTATGGACCTAATGATTTTGGCTTTAACTTTTGTTTGAGATGTTTTGATTTTGTTTTGGTCTATTTATTTAGATTGATAGAATCTTATTACTTATATCATTTATAGTCATTTAGGCAATTTTGAATGATTGAGTGATGACTCAAATGATAATCACAATGAAATTGTTAAATGAAGAGGTTCTATTTGATTTGATTTGAAGTGTATTTAAAATTTGGTTTTATATAAATAAGAATTATTTAGATAACCTCATTCAGAAATAAGGTCAATAGTCTTCAATTTTTTTCCATTTTTGCTTAGGGACAAAGCTAAGTTGTTGTTGAATTCTTTACCCTCGGGATCCTTAATAACTTGGAATGACTTGGCAAACTAATTTCTTGCTAAGTATTTTCCAACTTTCAAATCTTCTAAGATTAAGAATGATATCACAAATTTCTCCCAATTCGAAGGATAACTACTTTATTAAAGTTTGGGGAGATGTAAGGAGATGCTCAAGAAATACCCTCACCATACTTTACCTACTTTATTGGTTAATTAGACTCTCTTTAATGGATTGGTAGGATCTATTAGGTCAGTTATTGATGATGTAGCTGGAGGATCATTATTGTCTAAAAAAGTTTAGGAAACTATTACATTATTTGAGGAAATGGATACAAATAATTTCCAGTGACCTTCTAGTAGGGTGAATCCTATAAGAGTAGCTGGAATGTGAGAGTTAGATTGAAAATCTATTTTGACTGCTCAGTTAGCTACTATATCTAAAAACTATGATATATTTAAAGTTTGTTTAGAATCTGATTCTCCTTATCAATTGGAAGAGAATGATTTGAGTTTTATTAGAGGGAATAATATTCAAGTGATTGAGAATGTGAATATGGTTGGAAGATAAAAAAACATACCTATTCTAATCCTTCCAATCCATGTTGAAGGAACCATCAAAATTTTTGTGGAAACCAGGTCAATCATATAAAGGCGGAAATTGGAATAATCCTCAACAACCAATCATAAACCCTAAACCTTCTTATGATTGAGGTTTTTATCAAAATAATCAATTCAGACATAGGAAGATAACGTGGGAAGAGATAGAGAAGTCAATTGCAAAGTTAAGCTGCTTAAAAATACTAGTAAAATCAATTAGGATAACTTATATTTTCTTTAGTAGCTGGCCTCATGAATTATTATCTAGTAATACTAAAATTAATCTAAAGGAGAATGGTAATGATCTTAGTGTTGATCATATGAGGAGAGGAAGTGATATAACACATCTAAAATGATAAATCTTGGGAAGTCTACCTAAGGATTAAAAACTTAATGTCGCTTCAGAGGCAACACAATTATGTGGTAGTTAGATCTTAGTGTTTATTATTAAAGTGTTTATTTTTGTAATTTTGATAATTTTATTAATTTTTGTTATGAAAAATGTAATATGAGTGTGTTAAATGTGTTATACTAAGTATGGTTATGACCAATATTATAACATATAATTTTTTCCTAAAATTTATATAAGATCATTATCCTACCCAACGCTGAAGCACTTGATAATTAAACAACATAGTGTTTTCTTGCTAAGCATTACAACATTTAAATTGGGAACTTCTACATTTTTGTCTCAGAAAAATTGGCATGTTATAATGTTTCCACGCTAATTATTTAAATGTTGATGCACTGTACTTACTCACATAGGTCTTTGATGGTTGTCTGAGTAGCATCACTATGCCAAAATTGATCTTTGTTACAATGCTAGTACATTATAATCAAGGCTACTTTAAAGCACAATTACTTTTATTATGGCTATTTAAGAAGAGCTATAGCCCTTTGCACAATAATGTTGTGTTAGGTCAAAATAATAATTAGCCTTTGTAGCACCACAAATGGGGTCGTCCTTGAGCACCACAACTCTCTCTTGTCTCAAATGCCGGAGCAATTTCTTGGCAAAAATGTTATCAGTTTGTTTGCTAATGCCTACTTTGTAATCCAATGTGTCTTTCATGTGTGACGCCTATATCAGTTTACTATTTTTGTTTAGGGTTTTTTATAGTGTGACAATAGTGCCCTTCACACCATCGCAGTGCTAATCAAGTTTATTAAAAGGAAGGGCTAGTTTCATTATTTTCATCGCGTTCAAGGTTGCTCTGTGTTATGATTTTGTGTTATTTTCATCTAATATTCTTACTAATATCCTAATGGCTCCTAAAGTTTTGTCAAGTAAGAAGATTTTGTCTCCTTTTTAGGAAAAAGAATATTCATTTCTTGAGGTCGAAGAGTGCTATGAACATTTATTTTTTGCAAAATAGTTCATTAATTAATGATGGTAGAAAAACATAGGTGGATCAATAATGCATATGAATGTGAATTGGGGTTTAGAAACCCTTTATGAGATGTCTCTTACTGCTAATATGAATACGGACCGAGAGTTTTTCAATAATGCTAAGGATGCCCAAAATAACAAAGGTTATGTTCGAGTAAGTGGGTTTCATTTAATCTCTTATCTATAAGCCACCTTTATAAGATAAAGGTCATGATGGATGATGATTATAATTGTTTTAGTTTTGCACCCATTGAGCATGAAGAGATTTTAAGATTACATTGGGAATGGTAGATTGGTGCTATATGGAAGGAGGGAGATGGTAAATTAAATAATTTTTAGCCATGTATTTGACATATGTTTCAGAAGCATGGTATTATTTCATTTTTTCTCCTATTTTTCAAAGTAGAAACATTTATGAAGTCACTAGGGATGAGGATATTTTCAATTATTCCATTCAGGTGGGGTGCACTATAGCTTAGGAAAGCTTTCTGATTCCTCCCTTATTTATATTATTAGGTGCACTTCTTTAGTAGGTCTAAGACACCGCTCACTTACTTATGCTAATAAGGAACAATTTTTTCCTATTTTTTCTCTTATAAGCATTTAAAAAAAGAGTTTTAAAAGAATAAATGTAGAGGAGGGGGTTAGACCAAGTGAGGCTAGATTAACCTGTAAGCCTAATGGGAGTAGGAGTGCCATGACCATTAAGCCCTTAGGTGAGCAGGTGGTAGATTTAAGAGAGTAGATGGATAGGGTGACTAATTTTTTTTATGAGAGCAAGGGTTGGTAGGATTATATGGCTAACATGAAGCAGAGGAATTATCACTATACCTGTACTTTCAATGAGGGATTAGTGGAGATGTTTTAGAGGTGGCCCTTTGTTAAAAATCTGGATCATCTTCAATTAAATGTTGCGAATATGTACAAGACTTTTATTTGGCACCCATCTAATAGTGGAGATGAAGATGAGGAGGAGGATAAAGAAGGCAGAGATTTAGAGTGATGTTAGTTATTTTAATATTTATTTGCTTGCAGTAGAGAGAGAGAGAGAAAAGAGATTATTTTATGATGTTGCTAGTGATTGTAGTTATTTTTACTTTTAGCCTATATCTTGCAACTAAACATTTAAATGATAAAGAAGAGTGGAGAGTGTATTTGCATTATCTAGGTGACATCTGAAATATCATTTACTCCTATATTTTATATTTTATACAAGCAATAAAATTTAGTTTCCTTCCTTTGCATATCATGTCTGGTTAATTCCATAGTTTTGGGCTAATGATGTGAATCCAATGTTAGTTATAATGTAGAATCTAGTACTTTGAATGAGAAATGGATGTTATAAATTTCTCTTGAACTTAATTTAATGTATACAGTGGTTATGTGTGTAGTTAAATACTAGTGCGAAAATTAACTTGTTAGTAGAATATTGGAACAAATAAGAGTGGTTGGAATGTAATAATTGTATGCCTAGACATAAGATGTTTAACCTTCTAAGGTCTATGGAGATACAAGTACTATAGGAAGGCCATAAACCTCTCTTTTCATCCCTATAAGCTCGATAGAGATCTTGGGAGGCATATTCTCTAATCCATAACATCTTATTATCATATATCTTATCTTTTCCCTTACAATGCTAAATAGTGATAGAAATATAACCCATATCTTCAATTTCTTGGATAAGCATTGCAGCTATAGTATGCAATACTAGTTTACTTATAAGTTAAAAGAATACTTCCTTGTGGGATCGACACTCAATCACTTAATTTCTTGATAGACATGTGCACTTGCATATTTTGGGGGTATCACATATTAAGAAAAACCTAAGTATATAATATTTTATCCTAGAGCCTAAAATTATTTCATGCATTGAACATAATGCCTGCAAACTCCCTCGCATACACCCCATCAATTTGGCATCACTAACCTAATGCCCTTCATCCAACAATTACATCATAGCCTTTCAAAAGCTGGGGTATGAATATCATAATTTGGATTGATCTGCTATCTTTTAGAGGTCATAAATTTATATTCGTATCTACAAATTATTTTTCAAAGTGGTTAGAAGAAGTTATGTTGAATGTGAACAAAAAAAATAAAATTCTAAACATTTTCTAAGACCATGTCTTGTATCAATTTATAGTTCCTCATCGCATCATATCATATAATGGTCCTTTATTATAGAGTACTAAAATGAATAATTTTATTTGATGTCATAATATTGATTAGAAATATTTAATAATCTATTTCTCTCAAGAAAATATTTTAGTTGAGGCCTTCAATAATACTCTAGTTCAAATCCGAAAGAAAACCTTAAAAGATAATATGCATCAAAGGCACAAAAGTTGGTTGAAGCCTTATGGTCGTATACGAACATGTAAAGAATTTTAACTCAATCTACGCTTTATACTATAGTCTTTTTGTGCTTAAGTATTTATTCCTCTAAAAGTACAACTACCTTCACTCAAAGTATATAATAAACTACAACATAACATCAGAATGTAGTGCTAATATTTGATTGGCAGAACTTCGAGATTTATAAGGAAACCGATTAATAACTTAACAAAACCTTGAGTTATGTATAAGAAAAAATGATTCAAACTCATGATAACTGGTTCATCCTAGAACATTCCAAGTAGAGGAATTAGTCTTTGTTTTGTAAAGAACCATTTTCGCCCTTCAAAAGATCGGTAGCTAGTTCAAACTGATGTGGGAAGGTCAGTTCGTGGTGTAGAAAGTCTACCAAGGAGATTCTTTTCTTTTTGGTTATTGTAAAAGAGATTGCCACGTCCTACATATCGATGGATGGTACATCAAGAAGCATTATAGTGGATGTGCTATTAAAATATATTTTTAATAAAAAAAATCTTTAAGTTTAAGTTGCTAGTTCTATTAAAGTTATATAAACCAATTGGTTCTAGATGTCGGGATTGGGTTGAAGAATTACATTGAAGCTAATCAATTCTTTTAAAAATTTTCTAAAGGATATTTTTAATAGTTTGGCAGTCCTTAAGGATTGATGTGAGCTTCTAATTGTTCCTCTTCTTTTGAATTCCAATTGATCTGGAATATGATTTATAGGTATCATTCTAATCTACCTAAAAGTAGACATTAGGAGTAAACTTATCTTCAACATGGTGTCCTATGTGCTCTGATAAAATAAATTGTTCAGTTTAAGATCATTTTCATGACCTTCTAATGTGCTCAATTAACACTCCAAAAGTAGATGTTAGGAGTAAACCCATTTTCAACATGGTGTCCTTTAGTATCTAACAAAATGTCATTAGCTATATATTCATTTTCATGGCATTATAAATGGTTTATTGAGACACTAAAAATAGTTATTAGGAGTAAACCCATCTTCAACATGGTGTCCTATATGCTTCTACAAAAAATAGTCATTTGGGGTAAACCCATCTTCAACATGGTATCCTATATGCATTGACATTTAAACTAGCCAGTATGTGCAAACCCATCTTTATTATATCCTATAAGTTCCACTATAACCTAAAATTAGTTGGTAGGTGTAAACTAATCTACAACGTGATATACTACATGATTTGTTTGATCAAGTAGTTATCCTAATCTAACTATTTAGATCTTCTTTTTTGGGGTTGATTTTCCAATTCAAGTTTAAATCATATTCTCTAGGATTGGTTAAGTTTTTCTAACTACATCATTTCCTTTTAAATTTTTGTTAATCAGGTAGTTATCTTCATTTAGGCATCTAAATCTAATTATTTTGGAATTTCCATCCCATTCATGTTTAAATCATATTATCTAAGATTGGGGTAAATTTCTCTAGTGACATCCATTCCTTTTGAATTTAGATTGACTAACTAGATTTCCTTATCTATCCATTTAAATCTCCTAGTTATGGAATCACCATCTCTTCCAAGTTTAAACTCTTCATTCTCAAGATTGGTAAAAAATTTCCCAACAGTATCCTTTCATTTGAATTTTGATTGATCAGAGATATGACTCCAGGTCTCATTTTGATCTAAGAACTTGAATCTACTTAAGTACGATATTTTCTTCTCAAGTAACCATGTAAACTCAAATAAAAAAATTCAAATCTATTTGCACTAAAATCCAATCACATAAAAATTTTCAAGATTCAAATGATTATTTTGATCAATACTATCACAAGTGATTTACTTTACATGTTTATAAAACTTGTTAGGGGTCCATTTGTTGACCTCACTTTTAGATAAGATTAATCAAACATTCGAACCCTAAACTACAATCCATAAGCTAATTATATTCCCTTATGATTCATTCATCTGTAGCTAGAGTTATGGTTGAAATGGACATATCCAAGAAGGATCCTTAGTTATGAGTTTGAGAGTTACCAACAAAAAGTTGATTTTAAAAATTTGCCTTTATTTTGTACTTGCTGTAAAATGCATGGACACCCTAATACTGAATGTTTCAATTTATATCCTCATTTATGTAAGCCTTATGCATCAACAGAACATCTCTAATGACCCAAAGATTATTGGGAATGGACCTTATGCATCTGTTGTGCCTAGGGAGGTTGGTTATGCTAGAGATAAAGTTGAGGAATCCCCAGCCATTCTTGTTGAATCTCACAATCAAGTTCCTAAGGGTATTGATAATGTGGATGACTAAAGGGTGACTATCAATAGTGTGGAACAAATGGATGTTATGGTTGTCGAGCATAACAACACATCAACTTGTTTGACAACTCCTTGCCCTACTAAATTAAATTTAAAGTGATTTTCTTTAAAAAATGATGATGTTTTTCACCATGTTATTTCTAATAATATAAATCATGTACAGGACACTGGGGAACATAACTTTGAAGAAGGTGAACTTATGCAAGGTGAAAATGGGGATTGTATAAATAATCATTATAATATTTTGGAAGAGGATTGTAAGTTATCCTAAAACTTTTCTCAAAATATTGATTCTAGTAATGGCCATAACCTTCCTAATAATGGTAAGAAAGATGGGCGTGATGAGGATTGTGACTTTTCTCTAGTTCATTCTAGACAGACTATGCAAAATATTGTGTTAAAATTACCTAGAACCACCCAATCACAAACTTCTCAATTACATTCTTATGTTTAAGTCTATTATTCTGAATGTTAGGGGCATTTGGTTGTCCATTTACTAGAATTAGAGCTAAAAATTTATGTCATATCCATAATATTTCATTACTTATCCTGATTGAACCTTTTATTTCTCATACTAACTTGGATAATATTTCTAGGTATTTGGGTTTTAATCATGGTGTTGCTAATATTTCCAACAAGAATTGGTTTCTTTGAGAGGATCCTATGGTTATTAATATTGTGGGTGATTTTACTCAAGTGGTTCATTATAGTACTGATGTTCTATATTATAAATGTTTTGCCTCTTTTGTCAATGCCGCTTCTTCTCAGAATACTAGACAGATTATGTACGACCATATTATCCACTTTCATGATACTATAAGCTCTCTCTGGTTGGGGGTGGTGATTTTAACACTATTTCCTCCCCAACTAAAAGACTTCGGGGCTCTAGGCCTATTTACCAATTTATGGAAGATTTTAATAATATGATCATGGATTACAACCACATTGATATTTGTTATAATTGTAGTAATTTTACTTGGAGTCGTGGTAAGCTTTGGCAATCATTGGTTGGTGTGCTTTTTAATGATTGTTTGGTTAATTCTTTTTCCTCGATGCATGTTAAACATCTTAGTAGAACCTTATCCGACTCTCTGTTTCTTATTTCTTTACAATTGAATTTTTCTAGCTCTACTTTAAACTTTAGATTTCAAAATATGTGACTTCTTGATTCTTCTTTCAAGAATGTGGTCAAAGAGAATTTGCAAGCCCCTCTTCACCTGGACAACTAAAATTTTAGCATAAATAGACTTTGTCTTACGTTAAAAAGATTAAGATAAAAAATTAATTGGTGGAGTCATAATGTCTTTAAAAATGTTTTCACTAACATTATTTTTGCTGGGGAGAAAGTTAACTCCTTGAAGCATATCCTTCAACACAGTCCTTCTGATGATAATTTTAATCAATTACAATAAGCCAAAAACTCATTTTCAAACTTACAAGCTCAGGAGGAAGCTTATTGGAAGCAGAAAGCGGCTTCTAAGCATCTTATTGAAGGGGACAATAATGCTAAGTATTTTCATGCTTTAATTAAGAGGAATAGAGCTAAAAAAATAGGTTCATTAAATTAATCATGTTGATGGCTCTTTCATAAAAAACATTGAGAAAATTACCTACTCTAGTGTGGATTTCATTAAATTTTGTTTAATAAAAATTTTATTCCTGCTTTAATGGAGAATCCAAATTTTATTCCTGACATCATTAACCAAGATTATAATTTGGCTCTCACTGCTTCTCCATCTTTGGAGGAAGTTAGGAAGACAGTTTTTTATTTGAATACTAAGTCTATTGTTGGTCCTGATCGTTACACCCCTAAATTCTTTTAAAATACTTGGGACATTATTAACATTGATCTTTTTAATGACATTTTAGATTTCTTTCTGCTAATTGTATGCCTAAATTCTTCTCTTCCTCCTCTATTATACTTATTCCTAACAGTAATGGGGCTTGTGCTTGGAATGGCTTTAGACCTATAAGTCTCTGTACCTTTTTTAGTAAGTTGATTTTAAATTGCATATAATCCTCCTTTCTCCTTTACTTCCTAGAATTATTGCTTCTAACCAAACTTGTTTTATCTAAGGTAGATCTATTTTGGATAACATTTTATTAGCTCAAGAACTTTTGTATGATTTGAATGTTAAGGTGCATGTGGGAAACATTATCTTTAAATTAGTCATCACTAAAGCCTTCGATTACATTAACTGGAATTTTCGTTATCAAGTCTTGCATTTATTCAGCTTAAATAATGTTTTTATCAACCTTACTAAACAGTCCAAAGAAATTGCCTTTTTTCTATTATTATTAATGGTAAAAGTAATGGTTTCTTTATGTCCTCTCATTGGTTGAGACATAGAGATCCTATCTCTCCTGCTCTATTTATTATTTCCATGGAGTATTTATCTAGAGGCATTTCTAATCTTTATGAGAATTATCCTAGCAACTTTTATAGAACTTTGGGTGGTTTTCCTTGTTTCTCATTATGCTTTGTTGATGATGTTATTATTTTTTCTAATGCCTCTCTTGACAAGGTTAATAGAATCATGAGTTAATTTAAAAAAAATTGAGAGTTATAGTGGTATTTTTATTAATAAAAATAAGAGCTATTTTATTGTTTCTAACAAGGTTTCTCTTGATCGGATGCTTGCCATTAAGAATAGTATTAGTTTCTTCAAAGTTCTTATTCCTCTTCAATATCTTAGGGTCCCTCTTTATAAGGGTAGGAAGAAACTTTCTTTTTGATGATGTTATAACTTCTGTGCGAAAAAGCTTTACTCTTAGAAATCTAATTTCCTTAGTTTTGGGGGTAGACACACTCTTAAAAAAAGTGTTTTGTGTTCTTTACCTATGTATATCTTTCAAACTTTGCAACCTACCCATATTGTTTGTAATAGGATTGAGAAATTATTTAATAAGTTCTTTTAGCATGGTTCCAATGTCAATTTGAAAATTATTTGGTCCTCTTGGAACAACTATTATGGAGTTCTTGCAGAAGAGGAGTTGGGCTGTAAGAATATGTGGGATTTATCTCATGCCTTCTCTTATAAAATGTGGCTTAATTTTTTATCTAAACTTTCTCTATGGTCCAAGTTCATGACTGATAAGTATTGTGCTGGTAAGCATCCTACTATGTGTTTCTATAATAAATGTGATTCTAGGGTGTGGAAAAGGCTTTGTGAAATCAAGTGGAGTGCTGAACCTCATGTTAAATGGGGTCTGGGTAAGGCTAACCTCTTCTTTTGGCAAGACCAGTGGCTTGAATGTCAATCCATTGACTCTTTTATTTATTACTCCTCCACAGCCACTACTAAAGTGGATGCCTTTATCACTAACAACATTTGGGATTACAATAAACTTGTTGACATCATTCCTAAAACTGTTATTACTATAATTTTGAATCTGTCTATTAACACTAATTCTGAGGATTTATTATTAGGTGATTTATCTCATAAAGGTATGTTTACTTTAAAAGATGCTTGGCATGAGTTCAGGGAGAAGCAATGCATTAAGAAAGTTTATTCCATGATTTGGCATAAGAGTATTCCTAAGACTATTTCTATATTTGTTTGGAGAATTATGCATAAATATATTCCTACTAATAACAATTTGAGAAAGTGACATTTTATTTTAACTTCGTAGTGTCAATGCTACTTTCATGAGGAGAATATGCATGATGTGTTTATTTTTGGCCTGATTGTTGTTAAAGTTTGGTCTTACTTTGATGTTATTTTCAAGATAAATCAGTTTAGTGCTCATATATCTATTAACACTTGGTTTGATTCCTAGTTCATTAACTCTAAAGGGCATATTAGAAATGTTATTCCTTCTTCAATTTTATGGTTTTTGTAGATTAGTAGAAATAATTCTTTTTTTAATAATTGTAGTATGGATTACCATCACATTATTTGGAATATAAAAGATAAAGTTTGTAAACTTTTCATTTCCAACCTTTCGATCTTCAAAAATTTTAAAAATTATTTTTTTCTTCGACAAAATCTTGACATATCTCTGCATTTTAGAAATACTTTGGACGATCCTAAGTTGGTTCATTGGATCAAGCCTCCCTGTAATATTTATAAATTAAATATTGATGGGGCTGTTAAAAATGGTACTTTTGGGTGTGGTGGTATTGTTAGGAATGTGCATGGGAACATGATCATGGCTTTTGCTAGCCCATTGGATAAGTGTTATGTGGTGATAGCTGAGCTTTTTACTATTTTTAATGGTCTTAAATTATGTATTTCGATTGGTATTACTAATATTTGGATTGAGGTGGATACCACTTCTAATATTCATTGCCTTATGAAGTAGACGGAGAATATTTGTAATCCAGATCTTTTCTATCTTATTAGAGAAATTAATTAACTCCTAATTTTTGTTAACTTTACCATTTCTCATGTTTATATGGAAGGTAATTCTTATTCTGATTGGTTAGAAAATTTGGTTTGCAATTTGAATTATCTTATTGATTACACGACTAGTAATTTATCTAATTTACCAAAAGTTATGATTAGGTTGGATAAATTTGGATTACCTTATATTAGAATTTAGTTATTTTTTGCTCAATGCCAATTTATCTCTATCGTCCATCAGTTTTATTGAGTTGTTGTTTTTTCTGATGTGTTGGTTTTTGTTGATTTTTAGGTCTTTATTAGGTATAATTTTTTTATGGTTCTACTCATTTAATCCCTTTTTTGTGTGTGGAAGCATGTTTCTTGAGCTATGATTGGTACTATTGTTACATTGATTTAAACACCTTTTATTACTCTTCCATTCGTGGGGGGTAACACTACTGGTTTGCTACAATTTTTCTTGTTGCTACTTAGTTGGGGCTGGCTTTATTAGCTAGTTGGCTGGATCTTTGGGGGTTTTAGGTTTTTGGGTGGCTTTTCTTGATTGTACTTTAGGTTGAACTCCTTATTTATTTTCTTGTGGATTGTTCTCGATTGTGCTTATCTTTCCTCCTATCTCTAGTGGTTGTTTGGTGGGGTTTGGAAGTGTTATACTGCTTTTGTTGGTGATGGCCTATTGCTTGAAGTTCCAAGCTATTACTTAAATCTGTTTCATTCTTATTTTCTTGAAAGAGTATGGGTTTAGAATTGAGTGGCATTGGGCTTTTCATAATGTTGGTTGCTTTGAGTTTATCGTCGTTATCTCTATTGGCCCTGGTTCTTTGCTGGGTGTTCTACTGTAGTTTCTGCCTTATTTTGCTAAATTTTTTGGTTCCTAGCATTGGATTCTTTGTTGTTTGTCTTGTTCCTGCTATTACGGGACTGTTGTATTGCTTACTATTATTAACTAGGCAGGTTGGATGATACAAGGTAATTTTGGAGTTATTTACTGGGTTATTTATCTATTTTCCTTGATGTTGCAGAATGGTTTTCTCGACTTATGGGGTAATTTCTTAGGTATGGTTTCTCCCTTAATGTTAGTTGGTTATCATTTTATTAGCTTTGTTATTTCTCCTTATTATTTTTGGATGCTTATAATCTGTTCCCGCTGGCTGTTGCGTGCATCCAAGTGTTGGAGTTACCTAGACTCTTGCTCTTATTATTCTATTGTGTTGAGAATCATAAATTCTATAAATAGGTTTTTGATCATTATTTCTAAAGGAATTATGTCCAATTCTAATTTATATAATTATAATTGGACTCTTATCTTACCTATTATAATCCTTTTTGTTACTTCTATGGTTTGTTGTGCTTGTTCCACTTTTGTGATCTTTATCTCCTGCAGGTTCTTCAGACTGAGTTTTTTGTGGATAAGACTATTATTTTTTTGCCAGATGAATCTACTGATTGCCTATTTTTTGACCTTTCTTTTTTGGGTGCTACCTGCTTGCAGCCCTAGATTGTTATTAGGTGCTTTTGTAAATCATAATATAGGGGACCATTGGCTCTTACAATTTTTTTTGCCTTTTTTCATAGCTATTTTGAGCATTAATGAGCTGAAGGTCCCCTTTAAGGTCCTTATAATATTTTATTTATATTAACGTGTAGGCCCCATTGTGTGTTTCCCATAAAAAAAAATACTACTCAGTGTACTCAAGAATGATAGTAAGATTGAGGGTCACAATCCCTCATCAATTGAGGGAGTGTTCCATGACTCTCCTCACCATATGGTTGAAACTCATAATCTTGTCAATAATGATTTGGAAAATGTTGATGAGCAAATGGTTGTAATTTATTTTAAACATAACACCATGTCTAATATTACTTATTTATCGTATGCTACTAACAAACATTTATCTGATATGGATTTTATGGGGAACAAAGATAAATGTACCAATATAAGTTCAGCTCAACCATTTGTGAATGTCCAAGATGTTGAATCAGAAGGGAATATGGAATAAGGAGAATTTGTGTAGGAGAAAATTGACAAGAATGCTAATAACCTGACGAATGGTATTGTTCTTTAGAATAGTGGCAATGATATGGTTAACGGTAGTATTGCTTTGAGGAATCCTAATAAATTAAAGAGTAAGGTGAATGTTATAAGTCAAAAGGCTCTTTCTCCTATTAATGATGTTGCTTATGTTAATGATAATGATAATAAAGATTTTGATAATGAACATCATGATTTCACTTTAGTCAAAAGCAAGAAAAATAAGAAAATGAAAACTTGAATGTGAAATCTACTAGAAGTACTCATTCTCAAACTTCTAACAAATTGTAAATTAATGATTAAGTCAATTATATGGAATGTTAGGAGCATTGGTTTCCCTTACACTAGGATTTGGGTTAAAAACTTATGCCATATTCATAATGTTTATTTCCTTGTTTTATTAGAACCTCTTATTCTTATTTCCAAGCTAGATGAGACGAGTAGGATCTTTTGTTTTAATCACAGTACGGCTAATGTTTCTAAGAAAATTTGGATTTTTTAGAAAGATCATGTTAGCATTAATGTAATTGGCTATTTTACTCATGTGTTGCATTGTAAAATTGAGTTTATGCAGTTTTATTTCTATGTTTCCCTTATATTTGCTTCTTCTTCTCATATTATCAAAAAGGATCTTTGGCATTAGCTATTTGGTTTTAGTGGTTTAATTAATTCTCCTTGGTTTGTTGGCGCAGATTTTAATACTATTTCCAATACTTCTAGAAGGCTTGGTGAATCTAACCCTATTTATCAAGCTATGGAAATTTTTAATTACATGATGGTGGATTGTAATCTTGTTAATATTGGTTTCACTGGTAATCCTTTTACTTGGAATCATGGTAATATGTGGCAATGTATAGATCATGTTCTTCTTAATGATTTGTGTATTAATACAAATAATAACACCTTTATAGAGGATTCAAATAAAATTTTTTCTGATAATTCTCCTCTCCTGATTGGCATCAAATCTTGACAACATGGATCCTCTCATACTTTTAGATTTCAAATTATGTGGTTGTTAGATAAGTCCTTCACCAATTTGGTGAAAGAGAATTGGGAGGCTATTCTACATCCTGACAATGATTGTGTTGGGATTACTGGACTGTGGCTTAAACTCAAAAGACTTAAGTATAAACTTAGTTGGTGGAATAGAAATGTTTTCAAAAACCTTTTCACTAATATTTTAGATGCTCATGAGAAAGTTAATTATTGTGAGCTTATTTTCAAAAAAATTCATCAGATGTTAATTTAATTAAATTGAAAGAAGCTAAGAATTTCTTGTTTAAACTTCAAGACCTGGAGGAGATTTATTGGAAACAAAAATCTACTTCTAAACATCTTATTGAAGGGGGTAATAATACTAAGTATTCCCATTATTTGATCTAGGAGAATAGAACTAAATGTTTTATTCATCAAATTAAGCATAATGATGCGATCATTATTGAGGATGAGGAGGAAATTGCTAACTCTGTTGTAGATCATTTTACTAAATTCTTAAATAAAAATTTTGAACCTCATCTTATTGACCAACCTGAGCTTATTCCCTCCATCATCAATAAGGAGGATAACATTACTTTTACCCATTTACCTTTGCTGGATGAAATCAAGAAGATTGTTTTTGCTATGAATGTTGATTCTATGGCTGGCCTTGATGGTTTTAATATTAATTTTTTTCAAAAAGCATGGTATTTTGTTTGTGATGATTTATATGCTGCTATTTTTGATTTCTTTAATGGTAATTCTATTCCAATATTTTTTTCTAGTACTTCTATTATGCTTACTTAAAAGAAAGTAGCAGCTAATAAGTGGCATGATTTTTGCTTCTTAAAATTATTTCTCGTTACCAAATCAGCTTTACTAAAGGTAGAGCTATTATTGATAACATCCTTTTGGCTCAAGAAATCATCTAAGCCCTAGACCTCAAAGTGAGGGGTGGAAACATAATTTTTAAATTAGATATTGCTAAAGCCTATAAGAACATCAACTAGAAGTTTTTGTTTCACATATTACAACTTTTTTGTTTTAATTCTAACATCATTAGTTTGATCCTGAAATGTATTGAAGGTTCTTACTTTTCTATTATTGTTAATGTTAAAAGCAGAGGTTTTTTTAAATCCTCTCATGGTATCAGATAAGGTCATCCTCTCTCCCTTCCTCTTTTCATAATTATGGTTGAGTACCTTTCTAGAGGTCTTACCCACCTCTATGAATCCCACCTAAACCTTTACTTTAGAACTTTAGGTGGTTTTCCCATTTCCTATTTATGCTTGGTTGATGATATTATTATTTTTTCCAATAGTTCTGTTAATATGGTTAGTATGCTTATCCATTTCTTGAACAATTTTGAACTGTTGAGTGGCTTAAATCTTAATAGAAACATGTGTTGCTTTATCACCCCTAAGAATTTACTTACTGATCGCATTAATGTTAATAAGGGTATTTCTAGTTTTTTTGCAAGTTTTTCTTCCTTTAAAATATCTTGGTGTTCATCTTTTTAATGGTCATAAAAGATCTTTTCTTTTTTATCATCTGATTAATGTTGTGCAGAATAGACTCAACTCTTGGGATTTTAATTTCCATAGCTTTGGCAGTAGATTAGTGTTGATTAAAAGTGTTATCTGCTCTTTACCAGTTAATATCTTTCAAACTATTTAGCCTGCTATTATTGTTTGTGATAGACTTGAAAAATTGATCAATAAGTTTGCTGGAAAGGTAAAAGTGGTAATTCTAAAATCCTCTTGATGTCTTGGAAAAATTGTTGTGGTGCTTTGGAGGAAGGAGCTTTGTGGTGAAAGAACATGTCGGATTTAGCCCATCATTTTCCTTTAAAATATGCTTTAACTTTCATGCAAAAACTAGTCTTTGGTCTGCGTTTATGACTTCTAAATGCTATGTTGGTAAATATCCTACCATTTGTGCTTATAAAAAGGCGGATTCTAGAGTTTGAAAAAAAGTTTGTAATATTAAATGGCAAGCAGAACCTTATATTTCTTGGGGTATTGGCTGCATTAATCTACTTTTTTTGCAAGACCAGTGGTTGAATCAAACATCTATTGATTATTTGCTCCATTTAGTCTTTACTTTTTCTATCAAGGTTAGCTATTTTATTACTAATAATTGTTGGGATTATTCAAAATTAGCTCAAGTTATTCCTAAACTTATTATTTCTCAGATCTTATAAACTCCTTTAAATACTGATGCTGAGGATATTTTGTTGCATAATATGGCTAGCAATGGCATCTTTAGTATTAAGGATGCTTGGAATATATATAGATCAAAAAATTCTACTTCTAAAGTTTTTACTATGTCATGGCATAAAATCATTCCTACTACAATTGCTATTTTCATTTGGAGAATCATTCATAATTATGTGCCTACTGAAGAGATTTTAATGAAAAGAGGTTTTATTTTGGCTTCCAAGTTTCAATGTTGCTATCATATTGAGAATATGCATCATATTTTTATTTCTGGGTGTATTGCTACTAAAATTTGCATTCATTTCAAGGACATTTACAAACTTAATTATTTTTAGGGTAATATTTCTTTCAAGGATATCCTTCATCTGTGGTTTACTAACTTGAGAGGTCATATTACCAACCTTATTTCTTCACTTATTATTTGGTACCTCTGGATTGCTAGGAATAACTCTCTTTTTAATAATATTACTATGAATCATGATCAAATTATTAGAAATGTTAAAGATAAAGTTAGTATGTTGTTTAATGTCAATCATTTTAGTTCTTAGAATTTTAAAGGTTTTTTTCCATGTTGCTAAATATTTTGGTATAGTTCGTCATGAAAAGTTTAATAATGATGGTTCTATGTTGATTTATTGGATTAAATCTCCTCAAAACATGTTTAAGTTAAATAGTGATGGTTCGGTCAAAGGGGAGATGTGTGCTGTGTTGGTATCATTAGAGATTTTAATGGTACTTTTGTTACTTCATATGCTAGAACATTACCTAAATGCTCTGTTACTTTTTTTGAACTTCCTTCCATCTCTTTTGGTTTGCAATTATGTCTTTCCATTTGTCTAGTTAATATTTGGATTGAAGTGGATTCTTTATACATGCTTTTTTGCCTCAAACATAATGCTGAGAAGAGTTGTAATCCTAAATTTTTCTATCTTATTACAAAAATTAAGCAACTTTTTATCTTCTTTAATGTCACGTTGACTCACATTTATTGAGAACGCAATGCTTGTGCTGACTGGTTACTAATCATGGTTCCAATCTCCAATTTCTTACTTAATTATCTTATAATCAACTGCCTTCCTTAATTAAAGGCATCATTAGGTTAGATAAGCTTGGTTTTCCTTATGTTAGAACTTTAATTTTGTCCATGTTGTTGGAATATTTGTTGTAGTGATTCGATTTTGAACTTGGCTAGGTATTTTTAAGTTGTGAATATTAAGAGTGTTGTTTTTTCTATGCTTCCCAAGGTTCATGGTCAACGCTCTATTTTTTATTAGGAATGTGTATTTAGTTATGAATTTTAGCCTTAGTATCATATGCTCTTTTCCTGTGGTTCCACTATTTTGGAAGGGAAGGGGTTTGTCATCTTGGGTTTGTTGGCTCTCTCCAGTGTCTTGTTTTTATGATCTGGAAGATTCATCATTTTGGCCCTAATATGGATTGTAATATTATGATTTGGAAGGATTTATGTCATCAATGGTTTCATAATTAGTTTATCATTATTATGGACTTTCATTTTGGTGCTAATTATTGTGATTGGCCTATTTTGAGCAATGATTGGAATAATTTTTATGATGATCATTCCCTTTTATGTTGCTCGTCTACTCTCTTGGTAGTTTTGTTCCAGCCCTTAAGCTTTGACCTCTCTGGCACTTCAGGTGGGGCTGTCTGGCTATAATATTTCTATGGTTTCTCTATTATGTCTTACTAGTTTTTTCTATTCTTCTATTTGAGATAAAGGCTTTGATTGATTATTATGTCATGAGCATTTTTATGGGTAGTTGGGTGAATGGTTAGGGTTGTGTGCCTATTATGATTTCAGTGCAGAGCTTCTCCTTCTATTCTAGTGGTACTTTCTTGTATAGGGTCTTTGTGAGCCTGGGTGGGTTTGGGAGTAGATTGGAATGGAAGTTGGGTTCTCGTCATGGTAGCAATATAGATACTATGTGCCTGATCTTGAATAGCCACTCTCATCTTAGTTTCCCCTTTTATCCTTCTTGGTCTTATTTTAAGATTGATTTATGGAAATGTAATGTTTGGATAAATTGGATGATGTGGTCTTTCATTATAATTTATCTTGCTCGTGCTTTTAATTCCCTATTTATTGTTGATTTAGTGGCATTATGTATTTCTTTATGTTGTTATCATAATATGCTAGATATCTGGGTGGTTTTTACTGTTGTTCTAGCATATTGCTATTATATATTGTGTTTTCTTTTCGGTTGCTTTGGGATTGTGTTGATATGGGTGTGGATGCTGCTATTTACTTGGATGGATTCCCTTACTCATGGATGGTTCTTATGGGTGACATGGTAGAGGTAGTATTATGTTTGGTTGGTATATTATTTATGATTAGGGTGTAGCTTTTACAAAGTGCTATTAAGGTTGATCTAGGTTGTAGTTACTTAGTGAGGGCCTTTTGGCCTAATATTTCATAGCTCTTAATGATAGTCATTATGTTTTCTAATATCCATTTCTAGGTTTCGAGCTATAGGCAACTTGTTGATGGGTTTATTTTGTTTGGCTTTTCTTCTTCATGTGATGCAAATGTGGCCTATTGATTGGCCATCTCTATTTTATGATGTATGTTTAGTTTACATTGCTATTTCTTGCCCTTGCATTTTCCCTCTTGCTATTTACTTATTTTTGTAGGAAATCTTTAGTGTTATCATTTTGCATACTAAATTTTTTGGGAGAAAGATTGTACTTCAAGAATATCAAATGATCTTGTCTGTTTTTTGGGGTGTGGGCTATTTGCCCCACTCTAGAATGTACATAGGTTCTTATGTATTTTTTCTTAATAGGGACCTTGAGCTTGTAGGATCACTTTTGCCTTTTTTGTAGCTCTTTAGAGTGGCAAGGAGCTTGGGGTCCCTTTTAAGGACTTGTAATTTTTAATGTTATCAACGTGTATGCCCCTACTATGGGTTACCCCCCCCCCCCCCCTGCTACACAGCATACATAAATTTAAATCCAATCAGGGTTCAACTTTCATACATAGTCTAGTTAAATGAAGGCAATTTAGGGCTTCTACATAGGCGACCCTCTTCCTCTCTTCTAGGAGATTTTAGTTAAGGTTTTTATTGCTTTTTAGTTTAAAGGGTTGGCTTTTGCTGGTTCTTCATTGCATCCTGTCTATTTCTGTCGACTTGGTTTCTTGGTTTACATTTTTCTTTTGGTTTTCCGGCATTATCGACATCATCATCATCAATCCCTTTGATCACATTTATTATTCCTAAGCATGATGACTTGGGTAAGCTTTTTGGATTATCTGGTGCACCTACTATTAGAAAATCTCACGCCTACTATTGGAAAATCTCGATCTTTCAAAGATGTCATTAATTGTGGAGTTGCTTCCTCATCCAAAAAACTGGATTTAGTCCAAAGTTCTTTTAAAGGTTTTCTGGCTTTGATGTTAGATGAAAAGGTCATCCCTTAGTTAGCTGCACCTTTTATTTTCACTTAAGTTGGAAAATTTGGGCTAAGCTGACTTAATCTTGACATAATTCGCAAATTCTTTGTCAATCTTAAACTTTCTTGTTCTTTTTCCATTGGTTTGTTGGAATAACATCACATTGCTATACAACTCTCTAATGACTTAGATTGTAGTCAATTTTTTTCTTGGAGAGCGTATTACATTCAAGCATGTCAAATGTGTTGGCTTAAATTGACACCAGATTTTGATGTCAGGGATGAATCGCTGATAGCACTGGTGTGGATTTCTTTTCCAAAATTTATGCTACATTTATTTAACTCTCAAATTTTGTTTGCACTAGTTTCGATTTATGGTAGACCCATGCAAACAGATTAGGTAACTACTTCTATGTCTCGTCCATCTGTGGCTCGCACTTTCGTTTAAATGGATATTTCATAAAAACATTCTAAAGATATTTGGCTTGGATCGAAACATAGTTGGTATCTACAAAAAGTTGAATTTGGCATGGTCATTATATTTCAGAATGCTTTATTTTGCATCCTCAACTCCGGAAGCAAAAATATTTATCCAAAGAACCTAAAAGTGAAAATTTAGTTGCTGACACTTTACCACCTTTGAATAGTGATTTTGTACATGAAACTAATATTCCAATTGAAAAGAGCCGTCAACCTGATCATGCTCCACAGGATCCACGAACAACTATAATTGGACTTGAAGATTCACCAAATTTGGAGTATGTTGACAAACTTAAATGTATCACATCAGCATTTAAAGCTTTAGCTCCTAAGGGAGGGATAAATTGCGCTTAACCTTCTACCACTACTACTAATGACATTGAAAAGTTGATGAGAAAATGGAAACTATTTATTCTGAGCATATTATTGTTTTGTCATCTTTATAATTGCCCAATCCTACAAATCAAAACCTTTTTTATTGGGGTTTAATTATGAACATTATTTAATGTGCTAATCATGACTCATCTCATCCCTTCTTAAATGACTAGGATAATGTGATTAAGGGTACTTTGGATGAAGTAGAACCGCTTCATGATGATATAAATGAAGGTGCTATCCATACTGATAAGCACTTAGGTAAAGGTAGTAAGGACTCTACCCTCATCTCAAAAGATGGTCATAATATTAATAACTTAGGGAGTTCTGATGACTATTTGATGGCTAATAATAATGATTTTCTTAAAGATCAGAGTTGGAGGATTAATAAAAACAAAAATATCATTTCTCAATCATCTAGAAGTACACGATCTCAAACTAATAATTTACATTTAGTGTTCAAGTCTACTATTTCAAATGTTAGGGACATTGGTTTTCCCTCTACTAGAATTAGAGTTAAGCACTTATGTCATATTCATAAAGTTTATATTATGGTTACGCTTGAACATTTTATTTTTCCAACTAAGTTGGATTCTACTATGCAGTTTTTGGGTTTCAATCATTTTATTGCTAATTTTTCTATTAAAATTTGGATATTTTGGAAAGATCCTGTCTCTATTTAGGTTGTTGGTGATTTTTCCCAAGTCGTTCACTGTATTATTGAATTATGGTAGTTTAGATTTTATGCTTCTTTTTTGTATGTCGCTTCTTCTCGTATTCTTAGATAATTCTTTGGGAATAACTTTCTAATTATCATGGTTTAATTAACTCTCCCTAGTTAGTGGGGGGTGACTTCAACATGATCTCAAATCCCACTGAAAGACTTCATGATTCTAACCCAGTTTATACATCTATGCAAGATTTTAATAATATCATTATGACTGCAATTTAGTTAACATTGGCCATATGGTAACTCTTTCACTTGGAATTCTACTAACTTGTGGCAACATTTGGACTTTGTTCTTTTTAATGATGCTTGGAATAATTCTTATAATAATATAATTATTGAGCATCTCAGTATAACCTTTTTTGACCACTCTCCTCTTCTTATTGTTATCTTAATGAGGCAGTATGGTCCTAGTTCCAATTTTAGATTTCAAACTATGTGGTTACTTAACAATTCATTTCTCAACATGATCAAAGATAATTGGCATGCTCCTCTCTATTCTTATGATTCTATTTTGGGATTGAATAGGTTGTGGTTTAAACTCAAAAGATTAAAGCATAAGATTAAATGGTGGAATAAAAATGTATTTAAAATTTTTTTTTCAAATATTTTAGCGGTCGTGGATAATGTTAATTCTTGTGAGTATAATTATAACCTTCAATCTTCTAACTATAACTTTTGAAAGCTTCAAGATGCCAAGAATTTCCATTTCAACTTACAAGCACACGAGAATGTTTTTTTGAAAAAAAAATTGCTTCCAAGCACCATAGTTAAGGAGATAACAATACTAAGTACTTTCATGCACTAGTGAAGAAGAACCTAAATAGAAACTTCATTCATAATATTTCTCTTCATAATGGTTCCCAAATTGAGGATGTTGGGGCTGTTGTAAACTCTTCGTTGGAGCATTTTGAAAATGTCTCTTTCTCAACCTCCTTCAATGGAGGAAGTTAAAGAGATTGTACTTTCCATGAATTCTGATTTTGTTGCAGTCTGTATGGGTTTACTACAATTTTTTTTCAAAAGGCTTGGGACATTTTAAGCCTTGATTTATATGGTGTTATTTCAGATTTCTTCGCTAGGAACTCCATTCCAAATTTTTTTCTTCTACTTCTATTGTGCTTATTCCTAAGAAGAATGCCATTAACAATTGGGATGACTTTAGGCGTATTAGTCTGTGTTCTTTTTTTAGTAAATTGATTTTTTAATTTTTTTTTTAAATTGCTTAAATCCTCTACTCTCCAAAATTATTTCCCCAATTAAAATCTTGTTTTGTTAAGGGTAGAGTTATTTCTAACAACATCTTACTTGCTAGAGAAATTATTCATAATCTTGATATTAAGGTGAGAGGTGGTAACATGATTTTAAAATTATACATAACCAAAGCCTCTGATAACATAAATTGAAACTTTCTCTATAATATTTTGTAGTTGTTTGGTTTTGATTTCATTTTTATTAACCTAATAAAAAATTGCAGTGAAGGATCCTATTTTCCTGTGATTATCAATTGTAAAAGCCGTGATTTTTCTAAGTCTTCTCATGGGATAAGACAAGTTGATCCTATCTCTCTGGCTCTTTTTATTATTGTAGTTGGGTATTTATCTAGAGGACTTAACCATCTTTTTGAAAATAATCATAATCCTTATTTTAGAACTATGGCTGGTTTTTGTATCTCTCACTTATGTTTTACCGATGATGTTATTATTTTACCAATGGTTCTTCAAATATAGTGAATACGATCATTCTCTTTTTAAATACGTTTGAAACTTCTACTGGTATTTATCATAATAAAAGTAAGAGTAGCTTTATTGTCTCTAATGACATTCCTCATAATCATATTAATGCCTTTAAAGCTTCCACTGGTTTTGTGCAAGGATCCCTTCCTTTGAAGTACCATGAGATTCCGCTTTTCAAAGGTAGAAAGAAAACTTTCCTTTTTGATGATTTGATTACTTTAGTGTAGAATAAGCTTACTTCTTAAAAATTTAAACTATTAGGTTTTGGTGGTAGATTACATATTTACATTTCTTAAAACTATTGAACCTACTCATGCTGTTTGCAATAGAATTGAATAAATCTTCAATAAGGTTCTTTGACAAGGCACCAATAAAAATTCTAAAATCATTTGGTTTGCTTGGAGTAAATGCTATGGGGTTTTCGATGAAGGTGCTTTCGGTTGTAAGAATATGAATTGTTTAGGACATGCATTTTCCATTAAGTTATTTTTTAACTTTCGTGCTATAAGTAGCCTTGGGGCTAAGTTCATGACTGCCAAGTACTATGTTGGTAAGCATCCTACTAAGTGTAGCAACAATAATGGTGATTCAAGGGTTTGGAAGAGACTTTGTACTATTAAGTGGGAAGTTGAACCTTATATTCTTTGGGATATCGTTATTCCAACATTTTTTTTGGCAAGATCTTCAGTTTGGAGAACATTCTATGGATTTGCTTCTTAACACTATTTCTACTGCTGCTGTTAAGGTTAATTCCTTTATCTCTGCTAATTGCTGGGATTATAATAAAATTGTAGAAGCTCTTCCTGAATCTTTTATTAATAAAATTTTACACTTGCTTATTAATATGATTATAAGGAATACCAATTATGTAATTTGTCTGAGAATGGTTTTTTTAGTCTGAAGGATGCTTGGAATTCTTTATGTTAAAAATTCTTCATAAAGTTTTTTTATGATTTGACATAAAAGTATTCCTAATTCTATTTCTACTTTGAATTGGAGTATTATGCATAATTTCATTCCCACTGATAACAACTTAATTAAAAGAAGTTTTATTCTTCCTTTTAAATGTCAATGTTTTTATCATAGTAAAAACATGCATCATGTTTTCATTTTTGGTCCCATTGCTGTTAGAGTTTGAACTCATTTTAATGATAACTTTACAACCAATCATTTCACTACTAACATTTCTATTATGTCTATGCTTACTCTGTTGTTCATTAACTCTAGGGGTCATATATGGAATGACATTTCTTCCCTTATTTTATTGTATTTGTGGCTTGCTAGAAATAACTCATTGTTCAACAATATTGTCATGAATCCTCATCATATTATTAGAAATATTAAGGATAAAGTCTTGAACTGTTACTTTGCTAATCTTTTGTCATTTATGAACTTTAAAGGTAATGCTTTTGTGGCCAAATAATTTTTTTATTTCTCTATATAATAATCATAATTTTGTGAATTTCATGTTGGTTTATTAGAATAAACTACCTTATAATATTTTCAAACTTATTATTGATGGTTCGGTTAAAGATTCAGTTTGGGGTTGTGGTGGTATAAATAGGTATGACAACGGGAACATCATCATGGCTTATCTTTATTCTCTACAGAAGTGTTCCACTATTATGTTGAGCTTTAACAGTCTTACATGGCCTAAAATTAGGCCTTTCTCTTGGCATATCAAACATATGGATTGAGGTGGATGCTATGTTTGGTATTTATTGCTTAAAAAATTTTGCTGAGAAAGTTTGCAAGTCTAATTTATTATACGAGGCTAGAGAGATTAATCAGCTTTTAATCTTTGTTAATTACAGCATTACTCATATTCAATGGGAGGGTTATGCTTGTGCTAACTGGTTAGCTAATTTTATCTACGATCTGGAGTATCTCACTGATTTCAATTTTGTTAATTTACTTGCTATTTCGAAAGGCCTCGTTAGATTGGACAAAACTGATCTGCCTTATGTCAGAATCTAGGTTTGTTTATTTTTAGGGTTTTGGGTCCCCTCTCCTTAGGGGGTTGTTTAATGTTATTCTTATCATGGTTAGTTTTCTTTGATAATCACTCTTTCTTCATAGAATTACTTCTTTATGATGCTTTGTACAATGATGGTGCTTCTTTAGAGGTTTTGAGTTTCACATGGTTCATTTAACATCCCCCTTTTTTGGTGCACCATTTTCTTTCTGCATGCCTTCAATTTTGTCGGGTTAGGCCTAATATTAGGTATGATTGCACCTTTTTTCTTGATTTATACCTTAAGTGATGCTCATCTATCCCTTCGGTTGAGTGTGTTTAGTCTTTTTGTGGTGCTCTTCGAGTTTTTTGTGTGTGTAGAGACAGCACTTCTATTAGGCATTTTTCATGAAAGGAACACTGATACTACTATCCTTAGCTTCTATGGCATATAGCTGCACATGTTCTTGGGGGAATTACTCTGGAAGCTTTGTTTAGTTCTTAATTATGGCATCAGTTGTTCTTGAAGCTCAAATTCTTTCCGTCTGGTTGTTGGCATTTTTATTTCCACTATTTATTATTTGGGTTATGCTATTGTGTTGTTGATTTATCAATTGATTGGTATTTTATATGGTAGTTGCTGCAGCTCTAGGAATTATCCAACTGTCAAGCTTTTTCCTATTATCTTTAATATTTTGGATAGGTTTGATCTTGTGATTTATGCTGATATTATTAGATGTGAACCTTTTGGTATCAATGCTCCTTCTCTCTCTATGAAGGTTGGAAATTTTTGCTACTGATATCTTAGGATTAGGTTTTTTATGTGTTATAGTTTTGACCTTTCTGTAGTCCAAAATTCTTTTCATGTTTGCATTAATGGTTCTGTTGTGGACAGTGTAGCCTGGGCTCGCTTCTAGTGGTTTTTTTATTGATATTTTGAGGTAGAGTCCTCCTTGGTGGCTGATCATTAACAATCTATCTTTAGATGCTCATGTCATTTGTGCTCAGCACTATTTTGTGTCGTGGGGATCCTATATTATGGTTTCCAGTATTAGTAATTCTTACTTTTAGCTGGTTTGTTATTTTTTGATAACTAAACAATTTTGTGTGTCCTTTAATGTTGGTATTAGAAAAGTTTTTATTCAATGGTTATACTCTCATTTAGTTTTAGATGGTAGTTATCTGAGCAATTATATCATTTGTTACTATATATGTTGGCATCATGATGCTTTTATTTGTTCTCCCTTTAATTCCTTTCTGATAACTATAATTTGTTGGAGTTGCAGTGGGATCTTACTTCATTGCATATCTATTTGTTGCAGTTAATATTATGGTTATTATATGAAATTGGACATTTAAATATATTATTTCTATATTATTTTAGTCAATATTTTGTTTTGTAGCCTTCATGTTTTATAATTATTTTGCCTCTTGGTTTTGGTTCAATGGTTTTTTGGCTCTTAGGTTTTCTTTTTGCTTTTTTTGTAGTTCTTTCAAGCATTAGCAAGCTGAAGGTGCCCCTTAAGGGTCTTGTAATCACTTTTTTTAACTAATACGTATGCCCCTTTGTGGGTTTCCATTAAAAAAAAACACTACCCAATGTACTACTCGCTATAATACACTCACTTCTTGGCTTGAATTATTTTTCAAATTTAACCTTTTTTAGCTTAATACATAAAATCAATCAAAATTGGTTCCCTAAGCTAGTGTTTAACCCATTGATTTAGTTGAGCAAGCTCAACCTAGCCAATTGACTAAACTCAATTAATTAACTATTTTAAAGCCCAAGTTACATATAAACTTCAGCAAATTCACTTAAATTATACCAAAAAAATTAACAATTTTTTACAACATGGCCCAGTCAACAGTTGACTTGGTTAACTCTGCCTAAAATTTGTCAAACTTGACTAGTTTAGGCAAACACCCAAATTCAATCAAACTGAATTTCACTTAACATTCAAATTTCTTATTTATACTATTAGGAGGGTTGATTTTAGAAATGGCTTTGGCTGGAGAGCTGATTTTCCCTTGAATTATAGGTGTTACTTTTTGTACTTATTATTTAAGGTGTGGTGTATTGAGCTTAACCGTCTCTATAGCTACGAGAGGTGGCAGCCAAGGCAGTAATTTCTTGATTTCTAGATTGTCATTTATATCACAATTGTGATTCGGGGGCGGGGCGCCTCTTTCGGCCTCTTTGTGGGTTTCTGGTGTTTTTTTTCCTTCATTTGGGATGTGGATGTTGGTTCTGAAGGTTGATTGGCCTCATTCTAAAATGGTTTTAAATTATTTTTTTAATATTAATGCTATCGCTTTTGAATTTTCTTCCTTTTTGAACGATACTTCTTAAAATTTGTTCTGTTTCAATGTTATTGTTCATAGTTGTCATATTATAGTTATCCTTTTATTGCATTATTTTTTCAGCTCTCTTATGTAGGTTGGTGGTGATGTCTCTATAACTTGGTATGGCTATTTTTTGAGTTCAGTGTTCCTGTTAATGCTATATTTTGCTGTAGTGTGCAATCTATATATTTTTGGTTGAAAGAATTTGTTGATTGCATATAATTTGTTCTTTTGTTTGGGGTGTTGGCTCCAGGCTGCACTAGAATGTACCTAGGCTATTTTCTTTTTTGGCTTAGAGGGGATCGTTGGCTCATAGGTTTTCTTTCACATTGTGTTGTAGCTCTTATGAGCATTAGCATGTTGAAGGTTCCAATTAAGATCCCCATTAGCGATGCTGACTCATTTAAGTGAGACCACCAAAAAGCTACGTGGGCCAATCAGTGTGTGTTGTGTGTGACCACCAAAACTAATAATTGCATCGTTATTGCTGCTACCATCACCAATGTTGATAAAATTGCATTTTAAATTATAGAAAAGACCAAAAACTTTAAAAATTCATAGAAAATTTATTTTTTTAAAGAAACTTTGTGATCTTGGGCTCCATGGAACCAGAGTGATGAGATCAACATTTTAATTCTAAATTTAGAGCAATTTGATAAGTATTTTGAGTGTGATTAAAATTTGAATCATCAGAATTTTTAATAAAATACTCCCCAACCTTCAATCATCTTGGGCTCAAATATTGATAGCTTAAACTTAGGGATATTCCCTAAATCTTTGAACTTTTCTTAGGCTTGGCGAAACCCCTAATTTTTATAATTAATTTTTTAATGTCATAGGTCACTATTTGACCATGAACATTGGATAATTAATTCTCTTAATGTATGTAGAGTTAGGTCACCAAATTTGTATGGTTTATTTTTATTCATGCAAGGGTTAGACACAATTAATTATAAGTCCAATTGAACAGTATAGACACTTAGGAAAAATAACTTAGGGTATGGTCTGATCATCTTAGATAAATTCTATGAAATTCCCTTAACATCCAACATGGATGAAAGTAAAACCTAATAAAATTAGTGACATAATGAACCATAGGAATTAAGTTCACCTTACTTTGAATTGAATAGGTTAGTTAAATCACAAACCCTAAAATCAGCCCCTATTATAAACCTAAAATTTCTAAAATTCAAAAAATAACTAATGTTAAATACTAAAAGTACAAAATAAAGTATAAGAAACTTTGAATCAATTATATAATAATATAAAATTATAATCAACCCTCAATATTTATTAAAATTAATTCAATTTAAATTTAACATTACTTAATAATTAATTAAAAAAATCAATATATAATTAAATATTAATCCATTTAATTCTAAATTTTTAGGTTTTAATCTATGGGTTATTCCTAATTAGTTGTATTAATCACCTAAACATTTTAGATTGATTTGATTAATCAAACCCAACCCAATTCTATAAGGAATGAAGTAAATAAATAATTAACAAATGTAATAAATAATAATAAAACATAAATAACCTAACTAAAATAAGCTAAATTTAGAGGAGTTTAAGTAAAATTTAAAAAATTATAATGAAATAAATTTACTTAAATTATCTCACTTAAACTAAAGTCAACTGACCTAAACAACTTAAACATCATCTTGTACATCAACTTACTTATAAAATACTTAAAGTAAATTAAGAATATCTCTTTACAAGGTGTTTGATTTTAATGGAGGACACAAATGCATTAAATTTATTATTCTTTAATAAATCTTTAACAAATAAAAACCTTTTATGCATATACTTAATGTTTTTTGGAAAGCGTACATGCATCTCATTCATAAGGCTTAAGATGTAGGGATGAGTGCCTTAAATATTTTTGAAGTATTTCAACTAACATGTTATTTAAAATAACTATCTCCTAAATCAATAATCAAAATATTAAAATAAAACTTCAAGGACTTGATGCAATCACTTTATCCTTTATGGGGGAATAAATGCAGTACATTATGGGCCTTAGGACTTATAGGATAGTGGCTTAAGCACTTTGGACTCATTATTTTATATGGCTCTTTAAAATTAAATTATTAAATTCAAACACATTAAAATATGATTAATAAAATACTAAATTATTAAAATTTAAACTTAAAAAAATCCCTTTTAATTAATGTAAATAAATAATTTCAAATCAAAATAAATAAAGTAATAAAACCCCTTAGGACATATCAAAGCCACACAACCTTCTTCTCACACGTTAAATGGTTTGCCAAGAAAAAGTTACTTTAGCTTAGGCTTGGTCGATTATTGGTTTGGTGTGCTTGTAGATTCCTTTCTTGGAGGGCATCTTATGTTAGTTCGCTTACTTTCAGTATTCTGCATAATCATATAATTTTACAAACTTTTAACTACACAATGCATTATGTTTAGTAATTACATCTTCGAATACATTGTAAATTTATTTCATAAATATATGTTCTATTTATAGTAAAATGTTCTTAGATTATACATTAGCTTTCAATGTACATTTAAAAGTCAAATGTCAAAAGTAAAATGTTTAGAATATATCCATATCGAGTTGTACAATGAATTCTAAAGGTTATAGGTGTTTATTTATATATGTAGGACTCCAAAAGGAAATGCTTTCTCTTCCTTTAAGAAGCATTAGCTTTTGGAATCTTATAGGTGACATGGTGCCATAAGTTAATGAGAAAATATAATTAAACTTACATTCACACGAGTAAATATTCAAGCTTTTGTGGTTGAGCTTAGCCATCTTACTTTAGTCGACTTTAGGTTGTTTTTCTATTTAAAATTAAATCATAAAATTTTTAATTATACACTGCTCTATGTTACATTCATAGCATTCATATGGGAGGAAGATTTGCATTAGATGGTAGCCTTTTCATATGTTTCTTTTAATGCATGTTGCATACTTTGTAGGATCATGTATGCTAGTTTTAGGATGATATGTTAGTTAAACCACGTTATCCTGAACTACTTTACCCTGACATGTGAAAGTTTAAAGGAGGTAGTTAAACCACTTGAAATACCTAACTCACACAAACACATGAGTGAATTGGTGTTTAAATTTTTTTTTTACATAATAATCTTCTTTTTAAATTTAAAAACAGTTTCAACAACTCAAAATCTCAACAAGATTCTCTTAATTGAGGAAGAAAATAATAAATAAAAACTATTTGTTAGTCTTTTTTTCTGGTTTTTATTTATTTTTTCAACTAAGAAATAACAGCAAAAAACCACAAGTAATGCATCACACTAATCATAACACAAACCATATTGCATGAAAATTAATATGGAAGAGAATAAATAATAGAAAATAAAAATACAAAAATAAAAGAATGATCATATTAGAATTTTATAATGGTTCATTGAACTTTATTTACGTCCACTCTACGGAGTCATCCTCTCTCAAAATTGCACTAAAAAATCTAGTCTCACTCTATAAGCCCCATCGGCAAGGCGGATAAGCCCTTACTAGAATCAATTCCACCCTCGGTGTGGATGAGAACCAAAATCATTTTCACCCTCCTCATGAGGTGAAGAACCAAAACCTTTTTTACCCTTTTGGTGAGATAGAGAACCAAAATATTTTTCAACCACCTAGTGAGGCAATGAACCATAATCCCCTTCACGCTCCTGCTTAGGCAGAGTAGTTAGATTCTTTATCACCAAAGGGGTCTTCTTACCAAAGCTTCGCTCAAAATAAATTTTGACCTGGAGGAACTTAGGTGCAAATTAATTGAAGAAACTATGTGAAAATGCCCTCTTACATTCCCTTGAATCCATTAGGATATTTTCCATGTCTCTCAAACATCACCGTTCTCTTCCTAGCTCAAAGTTATCACTTCAATGTTTTCTCACATAAGACATAATTTAATGGCTTCCAAAAGATGCTTACAATGTCTAATGAGAAAGTTTATATAATGGACTTCCAAAAACTATAATTCTTTAACTCAGCCATCACTATTTGTACTGTATGATCTCAAGATCATACATTATGATTAATACATTTTTAACCGTTAGTATTGTACCATTACTAGTTAATACAATATGATCAGTTCAATTCTTGTCTATTAGTACCGTATGATTATTAGTTAGTATAGTACAATCAGTTATATTCTTCACTTCTTATATTGTACAAATGAACATTAGTATAGTATGATTAGTTCAACATAATCAAAGTTTGTCTAGGATAAATCTCAGAATATCCAAATATCATCTCTGTTGATTGTTTAGTATAATCCAGTTCATACAGTAAAATCATAAACTTAAGTAATGTAGATTTCATTGTTTAATCATTAAGTTTTAATTAGATAATATTTTCAATATTGTATAGTACAATCAAGTTTGTACAATATAAATAGAACAAAATTTAAATTTCAAATTATTGCCTAATTTAATTAATAATGGTGGTGTTTTTTATTACAATTAATCATCCAGTACGATGTGTTGTTTGTACTGTATGATTAGCTATGTTTTAAATAAAATTTTTCATTAAATAAAATATTTTAATAAATTAATAATTCTGTAGATCGTAAATTATGATTAACATCATCAGTATGATTTTTAGCAAAATTAAAATATTTCCATTTATACTCCCCCTATGTGTGCGTGTGCTCAATTGTTAAGGTAACATAAACATTTTACAATATAAAGGCTCAAGAAAAATGAAATAATAGAATTTTGCAAAACATCAATCTTACACTACACAATCTTAAGCCAAGATCCTTTGGCGATGCTTGTCGTATGCTCAACTTGAAATATTAGTACACACAAAAAATATATTTAATATTAAAACATAATATAAGAAATAAAAAAATCCAATAATGTTCATTTTCATCAAAATATAAGCTTGTTTCTCAGATTGCAACAACATGTATACATACATGCATTTTATTTTCTACAATGTACACTAAATAAAAGTACATAAGTTAATTAGAAGGGATGAGGGGCCTAAGCGACAGGGCTGTTGTAGTTTACCTTATATATAAGGTCATTATGGATTCAATTTTTTAAGGAAATCAAACATGTAGATTGGCTAAGATTCTTAAGTTAGAATATACTAAGTGTATTGTAGAGAAGACTTAAATTAAGGGAAGCAACAATTTTAAATGAACTAGTTAGGTGCATCGATACCTACTTATCTTAAAAAATCTAATTATAAATTTGAACTAGAATCATTGATTTTGGTGTTAAAAGTAGTTCTATTACCTACATACATTTGACCCCTAGTTCATTATTTTAAAATTATATGCTTAGGTTGTTAGCTGGAAATGCAGTCAAAGCAAGTATACGGCTCGAAGCATTTTCACCATTCATCAAAGTAAGTCTAATCTACATTTTAATCAAACTTTTTCTCTTTAGAGATAAAATTTACTACAAGTGCTTGCCTCTAAAGGATCCCAAGAACCCAGATTAACATAAACATTATTTTAGTTCACTAGTGCAAGGGCAAAATCTTTTTGAAGCTGACTAAAGTGTATCCTTTGTTAATTTCATTTTTAAAGTCATATGTAAATTTTATCATTAAAGATGAAATTTATGTCTTGAGCTGAATTTGATAATGGAAATAAATTTTGTTTATCATAACAAATTGAAAGTAAAATATTAGTTTATCTTTTGAGAGGGTATAATATTTGTTCTGCAAATTTGACTAAAGAAACATAATATGAATCTGTTGCACATTTATTTATACATAGGAATTTTAGTGAAATGACTCTGGAATGGGCTTACTTTATATCTCTACTGGAGATTAGACTTTAAATCTATAGTATATTTACTTTTATAGTGAATTAAGGTTCCTTATTACATTCTTCCTCTCATTCATTGCATCCTTCAATGAGAATGATCAACCTTTGAATTATAAATTTAAAATCCTCAAAATCAAATTTTAATCAATTATCCCAAAATCAATTTTCAATTAATGATTTCAAAATTATATTTCACTCAATTCAAAATAAACATTCATTAGTTTTCAAACTCAAATCCAAACTTCAAACTAAACTCCATCTTTAGTCAAGACTTTATAGTCATCTAATTTCCTAGTCTTGCATAGAACATTATAGTTATATTCCTTCATGTAGATCTATGATATTATATGGACTGGGTATATAGTCAAAATAATGTCACCCTCCATCGTTAATCATTCAAAACTTTCTTTGTATAGAAGATAGATTTAGTTTAATATATTCTCCAGATTTAATATTTATTTTTGACTCAGCAAGTTTAGTAATTGATAAAACATTTTGGTTCAATTTTAGAAATGGCAGGTAAACTATGCTTTAGCATCGCCAACAATGTTGTCATTTTACTTTGTCTAGCCTAATTTGTTGTGGGACCCATGATTAAATTTTATTCTAGATTTGATTACTTCCTGCTCAACATCTCTACACTATTAACTAAATTTGTTAGATTTGATAAAACTCTAATAAATTAAACTATTAATGCCAATGTTGAGGGTGAGTTTCTAGTAGGACTCATAGTTGCTAAAACAACTATCTCCACTCATTTTACCTTTCTTCAAACTGCTATTAATAATAAGGGTAAATATGTTGCTCATTTAAAACTACTAATTTCCAAGAACTTTGAGTTGCGGTCAACTTCTAGAGTAAAGTAGATGGCGAAGTCTAAATGATGAAATACGAGCTATCGTTAGAGGCTGAGGGCTGAGAAGGCTAAATTGTTAGAACAAGGTTATTGATCCTTGCTATTGCTAAACGAATCAAAAAGTGAATCCAAAAGTTCTTGGAAGTTGATTCCATCCACTATAAGCTGCTACTGGGGAATAAAATATTGTATAGATTGCTAATTCTCCACCCCCTATACCTTATAAGAAACCAGGTCTCCCATCCTTTTTTAAAAGAAAAAAAACTCAATTTTCTATTAGATGAATTAGCCCATGATTCTACAACCCATTATAAAATCAAAGACAAGATTTTATAAAGATGTTAAAGTGGTGCTTGTTGATGAAGTTGATTCAAAGCTATGTAAATCAAAAGTTGTTTCACGTCCAAAAAAGAGAAGTGTAACTTTTGAATGTTACAAACTAGTCATCATTGCATATTATTGCTAAGGGCTAAAGAAGTTCTTAGAGGTCAATGATCAGGCCTTATGATCTAGTAGTTAGAATCAAAAAAATCTTATGTAATATTTGGAATATGGAACATTATCCAAATGATGGTATAATATGATATCTCCCCCTTTATTGAATCAATCAGAAAACTAACCAAGTAAATTTCCTCTTCTTCTGGGATCATCATACAACCTGAGTTGACAGAAATCACTCAATTGGTATTCAATCATCTTCTTGTTTTGATGGAAGGAGGCTAAAATCTTCAAATCATCTAGTCTTGTTATCTAATGGGAAGATTGTTTGGCGGCCTAAGATTGTTTCCACTTCAACTGCACATAATTCTCATAGTAATATTATAACGGGAGAAACAAAGATTAAATGTAAAGCTATGGTTGAATCATTATCTGTCAGGGATTATACTCCGATCGACCCACATCAAATGTCAAGAAGATCTATAGAAGAGATGACGCCTCATCTATTAGTAAGTATTATAAAAATAAACGAAGAAGAAGTCACTAAAGAAGCAACTATTAACTTGCTTGATGAAAAAAAGTTTGTTTTTACATGATAAATACTAAGGCATCTACTCATAATGATAAAGGTAAAGATAAATCAAGTATTTTAGAGGTTGAAGTTAAAGAAGATGATAAACCTAATATAACTCAAAATTTGTTAGACTAGTTCAATTGGAAGGAAGAACAAAGCTCGATGATGGAGAACAAAATAGAAGAAATTATTATTGTCATGACTGCCATGCAGAATAATAAATCCCCTTAAAGGGAAAGGTTTTGAGGAGTCATTCCTAAAAGATGTATCTTCAGATCAATCTTTGGTAAAAGTAAAGATTTTAAACTTTAGAAGCTTTTAGAAAAGAAATTAGGATAAGTGTCTAATTGATAACGAAGCATAGCCAATGTCGATTCAGGTTTAAAATCCAAGTCAGCCTACTATTACCAATGACTTAATAGATCACAAAATGATTAACCGTTTAGATCTTAGCCATATCTCGCTCTAAAAGGGAAAAGGGAGAGATTTGAATTACTCAAATGTAAGACTTTCCATATAAAATTGAAGCTATTAAGAGGATCTTTAAGTTCTTTAGAAAAAGCCTAAATTTCAACTCAGATCTCAGGGAAGTAAAAAGATATGGGTAAATTGGGGCAACACAAACATTTTTCATAGTACCGGATGATCAAACATGAATTAAAAGATTGCATAATATCCAAGGAATGGCTCTATACAAATATTAAAAGTGGGTTATTTCTAATACCCAAGGAATATCTAGTTGATTCAAATAAAGGATTAGCTAAATTTGTAATTGGTGAGCCTTTCATGCCCCTTTCAATTTTAAAATTTGATGATGGGTGGGATGTTACATTGTCCCATTCCTCTAAAACATTCTTAATAAAATCCATCATTCATCATTCCAGAAATATCCAGGAATATAGAACCCAATCAAGTTTAATTTGGCTACTCCTAATGAAGAAAAGTAAAATAAAGTTCTTATCAGAGAGTTTATGAATGTGAGAGTCAGTTAATCTTCTGCATTCTCAAAGGACGAAGTCAAGAGTAAAACTAAAGTTGCATCTGATAAAATAGTTATTTCTATAAATAAGGAATTAGATTATTTAAATCTTTAACATTGTATGCCTTTTATTTTATCCCACCTTAGAATGAGAAATTAGTTAAAAGAGATTCTACATATATCTCATTTCACCTAATGAATACCCAAATGAAAACTCAGATGATGTAGAAATTAATTCTCAATAAAAATTAATAAAATTAAATGTATTTAAATAGTATTTATGTTATCTGTCAGATTATGATTCACAGGTCCTCAAACTTCAGGGTGATAATATGAACATGTAATTAGAAGTGTCTGATTTAGATAACATGTTAGAGGTAAATTAAAACGTAATCAATATTCATGAAGAAAACCAATCTGATACTTCCTTCTTCTAAAGAGGTAGGTGTAATCAACCTTTATAATGGTAATGTTATGCCTTCTAAAGCTTCAACTATCAATAATGGAAAGAAAATTACAAATAATCCATACACCTTAAATAAACATCAATCAATTCAAGTATGAGAAGTTGTTAATCCAGAAGTTCCCATAGTGGATTATAATGCCTCAACACATATACAAAAGATTCATGTAAAATTGAGTTTTAAAGATGCTCTTGTTCTCTTTAATGAAATTAGGGAGTCTTTAATCCAAGCTTTACTTGACCAAGAAATCTGTATGGGATAGATGGATTCAACACTAACAGAAGAAGAATTATTTTTCAAGGAAGTTCTAGGTGACACATTTTTAGTTAAAGTTTTGTTTCTAGGAACTGCGAATCATAATGGTCCTTTTTGCATTTCTATAAAAATAAACAATTTTAAATTATCTTGTATCTTATTGATCAAGGAGCATCGGTCAACATCATGAACCTCAAAACTATTACATTTTTTAAAGAGGATACTAGCAAACAATGTTTTGACAAGATGATATTGTGAAGATTAATTAAAAAAGTTGAGAGAGCTTTGGGTTCAATAATGCTTCGCTTTGAAATAGAAACTTAAAATTGAGGCGAAATTCTATATAATATGTTTTGAGTCTTCTTTTAATGCTATCTTAGGTACACCCTAGCTCCATAAATATAAAATGATGCTTTCCACACTTTATTAGTGTATCAAGTACTCTCACACGTCGGTAGAGCACTGTATTAAAGGTGAGTTACAACCATTTTCAATTCATTAATTTTGTATATCTGAAGAAACTTCATACTATCTATATAAAAAGTAAACTACCTTATGTAGATATTTCAATTTGGCTAAAGTTGAAAAAAATTGAAATAGAGATAGAAAATAGGAAAAAGGAAAATAAGAACAATATGAATGGTATTTTGATCTCAAATACAATGTTCATTTGTCCCCTTCCCCTCCTTCAAAAAGAGGTGGTAAAATGGATTAACAATCTAAGGGAAGAGGTCGACGATGGAAAAATCTAATTGTATAAGAAAATGAAAAATAGTATAAAAAAATATAGTTGTTTGTAATACATATTTATTTCAAATCTAGATCAGAGGATAATGACGTTATCTGCATTCATTTGATGATGATGAAGATTACTTTATCATATTAAATAATCTAAAGTTGGATAATCTCTTTTCAGAATGTTAACGCCTTTAATGGACTCTAATTTGAGACTTCAGATGATTTCGATAACTGTCAAGTTAAGGATCTCTAAAACTTTAAGAGTAAATTAGATCTACAATAGATGATCTAGAAAAATTAATCTGACTCTAAAGAAGACTCTCAAATAAAATGATCAAGTTAAAGAATTGAATGACTACTTTACTTAGAGTTATGAAGAAATGCCCTGACTATCTCTAGACCTAGGAGTTCACATATTGGAAATATAATAAAAAATAGTTCAAGTAAAGAAAGCACCATGATGAATGTGACTAAACATGCTATAATAAGTAGTTGTCAATGTAAAAAAATTAATTCTTGTTGGCTGGATCAAGGAAGAGAAATATCCAACTTGGTTAGCCGGAATCATCCAAATAAACAAAAACTATTAGGTACATCTATGCATAGACTATAAAGACAAAAAAAAGCCTGCCCCAAAGTTGAGTTTCCCCTTCCAATAAAAAATTCATTGTTAATAGGTCTTACTCAAATGCAATATTTCTCTTTATTGATGCCTCATCTTGATATAACCAAATAAAAATTGATCCGGAAGTTGAAAGGTACATAGCATTTAGAGTATTGATAAGAGTCTATTGCGATATAGTTATGCCATTTTGATTAAATAATGCTGGAGCTACCTACCAGTGAGTAATGACAGATTTTTTATTAACTTATACACCATCATTTGGAGTGTTATGTTGATGATCTAGTTGTTAGAAGTCTTTAAAGAGATGATCATTTATATGACCTGAGAATTCTTATTCAATTATTATAAGAATAGAATTTAAAAATATACCGTCTAAAATGTTCCTTCAGCATAACTTTAGAAATATTTTTAGGTTTTGTACTTCATAACTATGGAATCAAAATTGATCTGAATAAAGTTAAAGTAATACTAAAATTTGTATCACCTAAGAGTCATACCTAATTAAGATCTTTTCAAGGTCGATTGGCATATCATAGAAGATTCATATCATGTCTTTTAAGTAGATGTCAACCATTTGTTACATTGTGCAAGAAAAATGTTATTTTTTGATGGGCTAAGAAATGCAAGAAAGAATTTAACAACATAAAGAAGTATCTATTAAATCCTCCTATTTTGGCTTCTTTGATTTGAGGAAAGCCATTAATTTCGAATATAGTAATTTAGGTGAATCTCTTATAACCTTGCTAGCTCAGGTTAATGAGGAAGGAAAAAGAGAATGCAATTTACTATTTATGTAGACATTTACTTCCAACTAAATAAAATTATCCCCCGATCAAGAAACATTATGTGGCCATAATCTTCATCTCTTAGATATTAAGGCACTATATGCTAGTAAATTAAGTCTCCAAAGTAAATTCAGTATAATATTTGATAACTTGCCTGACATTATCAGGGAGATTAGCCTAATAGTCAATAATTCTATCACAGTATGAAATCTCATTCATTCCCCTATGTGCTATGAAAGGACAAACCTTTACACATCCATGCAGGATATTTATTAATTAAATAATGAATTTCTAGAATGGTTAAACCTCAAGATAAATATCTTCTTCTAGGATCCTTTCAAGTAGGAAACTTGGTCTTAGTTCTTCAAAGACCAATTTTGGCCATTTGAAAGATATGCGGGACATTCGAACTAATATGGAAAGATCTATTCAAGGTGGAGAAACTAAGCCAAGGAGGTTCTGAATAGTTTGTTGATTATAAAGGATATCATCACTTGTTACCTATCAATGAGGGATAAAATATTGAAAGAAAACTTTAATAAAAGAGTTCTTAAAGTTTAAGTAGCTAGTGTGGTTAAGGTTACGTAAATAAATTGGGTCCAAAGGATGGGATTGGGTTTAAAGTTTTACACTAAAACTAATGGATCCTTTTTAAAATTCCATAAAGCTCATTTCAAATAGTTTGGTGATTTTTGAGGACTGGCGTGATCTTCTTGTTGCAAATCTGGTTTTGATGATGACAAACATGGTTCCAGTATGTTTTGCTTGGCTAATCTGTTTCAGGCACAAAAGACCGCGAGCCACACAAGCCAACTCAAGATCGGGTCCAAGTGTGTCAAATGTATGATTTTTCTTTTTATTGAGTCAAGTGTAATGTAACTGATTCCCTAGCTAAGTAACCTTGCACACACACACTCAGGGAGAGAGAGAGATTGAGTGAATTAGAGTTTCTGTTCAAAATTTGTTCATATCGTCCTAGACGATCTCCACATCGTCCTGGACGATCCAGTTAAAACAGAAACCCTATTTAGGGTGACTAAGTTAAGAGGGTCTGATTGAGCCGATCGTTCTGGACGATCTACGGATCGTACGGGACGATATGCCCAAATAAGAAATTCTCAGCCGCCAGATCAAGTTAGGCAAGTTCTTATTTTTAGATACTTGGTCTGATCGTCCCGGACGATACGTGTATCGTCCCGGATGATCCAGTACAATCATGCCTAATTTAATCTGGTAATTAAGGAAAGCAATTTATTTTTGGTTGATACGATCATATCGTCCTGGAAGATCGTAGGATCGTCCCGGACGATCCTGATCGTCTAGTGCATTTAAGCTGTACGTCCAAAACTATGTACAGGACGATTTGGGGCCTTTTTGAACTAATCGTACCGGATGATGACCCTATCGTCCGGGACGATCAAGTCATTTTTTGGTCGTCCAGCACAGATTTCCCTGGACGACCCGAACTGTCTTCTGGACGATTTCCCTCAATTTGAACTAATCGTCCCGGACGATCGCAGGATCGTACGGGACGATATGAACAACTTTTTCTACTGATCATCCAGAAGAGCCAGATCGTCCAGGCTGAAATAGCTGAATTTGAACTGATCGTACAGGATGATCTACCGATCGTCCTAGACGATCTTGGCCGACCAGTTGAGATTTAGGGCAAATTTTAAGCCCTCCTTTAAAAGAACTTTTTCCAATTTTTGGAAATATCTTTTGCTGCCTTCCTTCCCTGAGAAACCCTAGAGAGAGAGAGAGTTGGGAGAGAGAGAGAAGATCTTGTGAGGGGGAGTTAGTGAGGGATTCACTAAGGTTGCTCCGAGCACGGATCAGAGTCGTCTTCTCCGCTCGTCGTCTTTCGTCTAGTCGGTGTTCGTCGTGGGAGGATCGTTCGCAAGAAGATCCAGGGTTCTCTGCCCGCTTCAGGTGGAAGCAAAAGGAGTTCGTAGGTTCTCTGCCTGCTTCAGGAGGAAGCGAAAGGAGTTCGAAGGTTCTCTGCCTGCTTCAGGAGGAAGCGAAAGGAGGTCGGGTTCTCTGCCTCACCGTGTGGTGAAAAGGAGATTTTTGTACAGGCTTCTCCACCTTGCTGTGGGAGAAAAAGGAGAGACACTTCTGTTTAGTGCAATACCCGGAGGGGAGGCTCCGGGGAGTGGACGTAGGTCAAGTTGACCGAACCACTATAAAATCTGGTTTGCTTTTTCGGATTCAATACTGCACTTTAATTTTTCCTGATATTAACTGCTTGGGTGAATATCTTTGGTTGATCTTTTTATCGTTGTTTTAATTCGTTTCCGCTGCACGTTATAAAAAGATTTTCATAGTTATCGTGAAATTTTTAAATAACCAATTCACCCCCCCTCTTTGTCAGCCTCGGGACTAGTTCATTAGGGCTTAACATCCCTATCGAACTTTCAAGTGGTATCAGAGAGGGATTCAAAATTTAGGTTTAAAAACTTTTGAATTTGATCAATGGCTAACTGTAATAATCGTAATACTGCTGAAGGATATTCTATTACAAGACCACCGTTGTTTGATAATATTCCTTTTGATTTTTGGAAAACACGCATGTCTACTTTTCTACAGTCTATTGATTATCGCATGTGGATGTTAGTTAAGGACGGATACGAACCACCTTTTAAACTGATTAACAATGTGAAAACTAAACTGCCTTTTACTGATTGGATGTTTGATGATCGTGATTTAGCACAGTTAAATGCAAAATGCTTGAACTGTTTCTTTTGTGCTTTAAAATCCGAAGACTATATGCGTGTTTCTACTTGTACAATGGGAAAGGAAATCTGGGATAGATTATGCATAACATTCGAAGGTACAACTGAAGTCAAACAGTCTAGGTTAAACATCTTGTTACATGATTATGAACTTTTTCGCATGAAACCTAGTGAGACTATTTCAGAAATATACACAAGGTTCACTCAGATTGTTACCTCTTTGCATATTCTAGGTAGAGAACTTACTAACTACGAAAGAGTGAACAAAATTCTAAGATGTTTGCCTGCTTCTTATGATGCTAAGATTGCTGTTATTACTGAATCTAAAGATTTAAATACTTACTCTATTGACAGCTTACTTGGATCACTCATTGCTTACGAGCAAGGGGTGAACCAAAGGCAACTTGATGCAGGTGAACGCAAGAAAGAGAAGACAGTGGCACTAAAGGCCAAGGATTCAGATGCTAGCTCTTCCGGGTCTGATAGCGATGATGTTGCCTTAATCACAAGGCAATTCAAAAGCTTTCTAAGGAAGAAACATAAGAACTATCAGAAGTGGAACAAGGGTAAGTCCAATAAAAATTTTAAGAGTTCATCTGAATCTGTTTGTTTTGAATGCAGGAAGCCTGGACACATAAAGGCTGATTGTCCAACACTTAAAGCTCACCCAAGCAAGGAGAAGGGTGAGGAGAAACCAAAGTTTAGAAAGGACAAGAAGCGGATTCAGAAGGCGTTCTGGGTAGACTCTGCATCCGACTCTTCTAAGACTGAAGCTGAAGAGGAGGAAACAAACTTGTGTCTTATGGCTGATGATCACCCTGGTCAGTCGGATCAGGACAAGGTATGTGAGCTGACCTACGATCAATTATTTGAAGTTTCTGAAAGAATTCATACATCATATAGGAAGCTTAAGAAAACTCATGCTAGTTTGAAATTAGATTACTTAACTTTGCAAAAAGAGCATGATTCTGTAGTTAAAGATCATTCCACACTTGATTCAAATCACATGTCTTTGCTTGATGAATTCGATGAGTTGAATAAAAAATATTCTGATTTAGTTTCTGAGCATGATTCATTGAAAACTATGCATGTGGACTTAGAAAGAGCTTTTAAAGAATTAGATACATTGGCATGTGAAGTAGAAAGTAGCAAGGGAACCTTGAAATTTGAAATTGCAAGTTTAAAGAAAGAAAATGAATTTTTGAAAGTAAAGATCAGTGCTTTTGAAAAGAACAAAACACCGCCTACTTTTGAACAGTTTTATGCACCGCCACCTTTTGAAAAATCTGTTGCAAGTTCTTCAAAGCATGTTTTATATACATCTAGGAAGAGGCATTATCATCCACGTAGATTAGTTAATCTTTTTCCTGGTGTTAGATGTTTTTCATGTGGCATGTTAGGACATATTTCTCACACCTGCACTGTTCACCGTAGTACACATTGGGTGTGGAAACCCAAACTGCCTGTTTCACAGCACAGCACGCATGCATTGCATTCTTCTTTTCATAAGAAGGAACCCAAACCTGTTTGGGTTCCTAAGACTGACGTTTGATACTTTTGTAGGTGTGCTCTCACATAAGACCTAGTGAGAGCATGTGGTACCTGGACAGCGGATGTTCTAGACATATGACTGGAGATGCAAATCAGTTCATTTCGCTGGAGGCTAGAGCTGGAGGCAAGGTTACACTTGGAGATAACACCACCAGGAAGGTGGTAGTCACAGGTATAATTGGTGAATCAAAGGACTTTATGATTGATAATGTTTTGCTTGTAGATGGACTGAAACACAACCTGCTGAGCATTAGTCAACTCTGTGACAAGGGATACAGCATCAAATTCCTGTCCACTAGCTGCATTTTAAGCTTAAATGATGAAGTTGTTTTGCAGGGGCAAAGGATCAACAACGTCTACAAGCTGGATGTAAGTAGCATTAAATCTGATAATTCAATTTGCTTAAAAACTGCTGCTGATGAGTCTTGGTTAAGGCATAGGAGATTGTGTCATGCCAGTATGAAAACCCTTAGGAGAGTCACCCAAAAGGACTTAGTCAGAGGTGTGCCCAAGCTTAAGTTCACTAAGGATCACCTGTGTGATGCCTGTCAGTTGGGGAAGCAAGTCCAGTCCTCTTTTCACTCTGTTAAGGACATTAGCACCTCTAGACCTTTAGAAGTTCTTCACATGGACCTCTTTGGACCCATTAGCACTGCCAGCTTAGGGGGGAGAGTCTATGGTTTTGTGATTGTAGATGATTATTTGAGGTTCACTTGGGTTAAGTTTTTGTCACATAAATCTGAGTCATTTGATGAGTTTAGATCCTTCTCTACTTGGATTCAGAAGAAGTTAGGATGTGAGATTATTACCATCCATAGTGATCACGGAGGGGAATTTGAAAATGAAAGGTTTGGAAGTTTTTGTGAGGATCATGGGATTAGTCACAATTTTTCAACTCCTAGGACCCCTCAGCAGAACGGGGTAGCTGAAAGGAAGAACAGGACCTTAGTGGAAGCCGCTAGAGCCATGCTTGCCGAGTATTCACTTCCAAAATACTTTTGGGCTGAAGCGGTGAACACTGCCTGTTATGTGCTGAATAGGGTGAATGTGAGAGTCAAACTGAGCAAGACACCTTATGAGATCATTAAGGGTAGAACTCCAAATCTGTCCCACCTCCATGTCTTTGGCTGTAAGGTTTTCATTCTGAACAACGGGAAGTCACCCTTAGGAAAATTTGACCCCAAATCTGATGAAGGAGTGTTCTTAGGATATTCAAGTGTGGGGAAATCCTTTAGGGTGTTCAATAGGAGGACTTTGGTGGTGGAAGAAACAACCCATGTGGTGTTTGATGAATCTGAACCTAAGGAGTCTAGATCTGAAGTAGAAGATGAAGATATTATTGAGGTTACCCAAGGAGTTGGAAATACAAATTTGGAGGAAAGGGTAGAACCTCAAATAGAGTTGCCTAGAGATTGGAGATATTCTTCGAGTCATCCTAAAGAACTGATCTTAGGAGACCATTCTGAAGGTGTTAGGACTAGGCATGGACTTAGGAAGGAAGTAAACCATTCTGCATTTATCTCAATGACTGAACCCACCAACATCAATCAAGCCCTGTCGGATGAATTTTAGATTTTAGCTATGCAGGAAGAATTGAATCAATTTGTGAGGAATGATGTTTGGGAGTTAGTAGAAAGACCTAAAAATCAAAGTATTGTGGGAACCAAGTGGGTCTTTAAGAATAAGATGAATGATTCTGGTGTGGTGGTGAGAAATAAGGCAAGATTGGTGGCTAAGGGGTATAATCAGATAGAAGGGATTGATTTTGAGGAGACTTTTGCCCCTGTAGCTAGATCAGAAGCCTTTAGAGTGCTACTAGCCTTTGCCTGTTATAAGGGTTTTAAGCTGTTTCAAATGGATGTTAAGAGTGCCTTTTTAAATGGGGTAATTAAAGAAGATGTTTTTGTAGAACAACCCCCACGTTTTGAGAGTTCCCAATATCCAAGTCATGTCTATAAATTAAAAAAGGCCTTATATGGATTGAAACAGGCACCCAGAGCTTGGTATGAGAGGCTTAGCACATTCCTGTTAGAAAGAGAGTTTGTTAGGGGGAGCGTAGACACCACCCTTTTTCTGAGGAGATTAGGAGATGACTTACTCATTGTCCAGATCTATGTTGATGATATAATTTTTGGATCTTCTGATAAATACTTATGTGAAGAGTTTTCTAAAACATTGAGTAAAGAGTTTGAGATGAGTATGATGGGAGAATTGTCCTACTTTTTGGGGTTTAGCATAAGGCAAATGGATGATGGAACCTTTCTCAATCAATCAAAATACACTAAGGACATTTTGAAGAAATATGAAATGGACAAATCCAAGCCAATCAATACTCCCATGCCCTCGTCAGTTCAGTTAGATAAGGATTCAAATGGAAAATCTGTTGATCAGAAGAAGTATAGAGGGATAATAGGTTCACTGCTTTACCTGACTGCTAGCCGACCTGATATCATGTTTAGTGTCTGTCTTTGTGCTAGGTTTCAGGCTGATCCTAAAGAGTCCCACCTGACTGCTGTTAAGAGAATTCTTAGATATCTTTTAGGAACCCCAAACCTAGGATTTTGGTACCCTAGGCACAGCACCTCTTTTGAGATCATTGGATATTCTGATTCTGACTTTGCGGGGTGTAGGGTGGATAGGAAGAGTACTTCTGGGACTTGTCAATTTATAGGACAGTCGTTAGTCTCCTGGTCCAGTAGAAAACAGAACTCAGTTGCACTTTCCACTGCTGAAGCTGAGTACATTGCCTTAGGGAGTTGTGTGGCCCAAGTTCTTTGGTTGAAGCAGCAAGTCTTGGATTTAGGAGTACCTGTTGGCACAATTTCTTTTCTGTGTGATAATACTAGTGCCATCTGTATCTCTAAGAATCCAATCCAATATTCTAGGACCAAACACATTGACATTAGGCATCACTTCATTAGGGACCATGTTACAAAAGGGGACATTGAGCTACACCACGTAGCAACTGAAAATCAGTTGGCTGACATATTCACTAAACCACTGGCCTTTGACTCATTCAGCATTTTGAGAACCAGATTAGGAGTGATTGATATAAATGCTTGATTCTGATGACTGCTGATTTATGATTATTATGATTGGTATTCTGATTTCTGTTAGTTAGTTTTCGTATTCTATTTTCTGATTTCTGTTAGTTAGTTTTTGTATTCTGATTTCTGATTTCTATTAGTTAGTTTTGGTTTGATTATTTGCTTTCAGTTGATTTTATTTCTTCTGCTGATTTCTGTGTTACCCTTATTGTTAGTTTGATTTGAGTATTTACTTTGCTATGATTTTCTACCTATTTTTATTTATTTACTGGTTCATATCTTACACTTACTGTTTTATGCTTTTCAAGATCTGATCACCGCTCACCACTTCTGGTGATCTAAATTTTTGACTGGGAGTTTTTATCTTGTTTTGGTTTGGAAGCTGATAAGCAGTGATTGACTTTGTTGAATCTGTTAAAGGGAAGAAACATTGATAATTGTTTCTCTTCCTCTAACTCCTTTACTGGTGTGTAGTTTCTTTTGAATAAAAATTCTTTTCAAAATTAAAATGTTAGTTTTTGAAATAAAGATTATTTTATCTTCCTACAGTGATCTGCCTCATATCAATAGTGTTTTTCGAAGTCTTGAGTCATTAGTTTGATTTTTTAAACCAAGTGATTACATTTATCATATGTTGTATGGCTTTTGTTTTGTGAATCATTCTTCCTTACTGCGGAGAGTCATCTCCTATGTCTGGAAGATAATCTCACAGCTGAGACTCTTTAATGATTATGAAAAGGAGAAAGCTTATAAAAGATGCGCAGTGCGCCAGATAATTTGAAAAAGAGGCATAAAATGAGCCCAAAACTGAAAAGATGCGAAATTGCCAAATTGAATACACAAAGTGTATCAAAAATCAAAAGATGCGCAAAGCGCCAACCAATGTGAAAAAGAGGCACAAAATGAGCCCAAAACAAGCTTTCTTCCCTTTCAGATTGTTAAATGTCTTAGAGAAATCTGTGCGCCACTTAATATTTTCAAAAGCTTGAGTTTTGAAAATCCCGATTTCTAATTTTTTTTACTTTGTAACACTATTATATCAGATATTTTTCTGGAACGAGGCTTGAAAGGATCTTGTTTCAAATCTAATGTCTTTTCTTTTGAATCAGATTTTTTGTGTTGAAAGAGGTTTGCATCGATAAGGTGCCCGGGGTTGGAGTTACGCAAGTTGATTATTTCCAATCTTTTCTGGATTTCAGTGCTGTCAATCGTCATGTCATTGGTTTTTGAATCTAAAATCAAGGAAAAATTCTTATTTTCCTGTTTTGTAGTTGTTCTATTTTATGTTTTATTTCCGTGTTATGTTTTTCGCTCCTCCTTTTTGTGATGTCAAAAGGGGGAGTCAGCTGTAGTCGTGTCTGTTTCTGTTTTCTGAGTCATGTTTCATGTATTGTTTTAGCTGTTAAATGAAAATTTAAAAAATGTTTGTTTGTTGGATCTCCCAGTTTACTTTTATTTTCAGACTACTTTACAAATGTTTGCCATCATCAAAAAGGGGGAGATTATTGCAAATCTGGTTTTGATGATGACAAATATGGTTCCAGTATGTTTTATTTGGCTAATCTGTTTCAGGCACAAAAGACCGCGAGCCACTCAAGCCAACTCAAGATCAGGTCCAAGTGTGTCAAATGTATGATTTTTCTTTTTATTGAGTCAAGTGTAATGTAACTGATTCCCTAGCTAAGTAACCTTGCACACACACTCTCAGGGAGAGAGAGATTGAGTGAATTAGAGTTTCTGTTCAAAATTTGTTCATATCATCCTAGACGATCTCCACATCATCCTGGACGATCCAGTTAAAACAGAAACCCTAATTAGGGCGACTAAGTTAAGAGGGTCTGATTGAGCTGATCGTCCTGGACGATCTACAGATCGTACGGGACGATATGCCCAAATCAGAAATTCTCAGCCGCCAGATCAAGTTAGGCAAGTTCTTATTTTTAGATACTTGGTCTGATCGTCCCGGACGATACATGTATCGTCCCGGACGATCCAGTACAATCATACCTAATTTAATCTGATAATTAAGGAAAATAATTTATTTTTGGTTGATACGATCATATTGTCCTGGACGATCGCAGGATCGTCCCGGACGATCCTGATCGTCTAGTGCATTTAAGCTGTACGTCCAGAACTATGTACAGGATGATTTGGGGCCTTTTTGAACTAATCGTACCGGACGATGACCCTATCGTCCGGGATGATCAAGTCATTTTTTGGTCGTCCAGCACAGATTTCTCTAGACGACCCGAACTGTCTTCTGGACGATTTCCCTCAATTTGAACTAATCGTCCCGGACGATCGCAGGATCGTACGGGAAGATATGAACAACTTTTTCTACTGATCGTCCAGAAGAGCCAGATCGTCCAGGCTGAAACAGCTAAATTTGAACTGATCGTACAGGACGATCTACCGATCGTCCTGGACGATCTTGGCCGACCAGTTGAGATTTAGGGCAAATTTTAAGCCCTCCTTTAAAAGAACTTTTTCCAATTTTTGGAAATATCTTTTGCTGCCTTCCTTCCCTGAGAAACCCTAGAGAGAGAGAGAGTTGGGAGAGAGAGAGAGAAGATCTTGTGAGGGGGAGTTAGTGAGGGATTCACTAAGGTTGCTCCGAGAACGGATCAGAGTCGTCTTCTCCGCTCGTCGTCTTTCGTCTAGTCGGTGTTCGTCGTGGGAGGATCGTTCGTAAGAAGATCCGGGGTTCTCTGCCCGCTTCAGGTGGAAGCAAAAGGAGTTCGTAGGTTCTCTGCCTGCTTCAGGAGAAAGCGAAAGGAGTTCGAAGGTTCTCTGCCTACTTCAGGAGGAAGCGAAAGGAGGTCGGGTTCTCTGCCTCACCGTGTGGTGAAAAGGTGATTTTTGTACAGGCTTCTCCGCCTTGCTGTGGGAGCAAAAGGAGAGACACTTCTGTTTAGTGCAATACCCGGAGGGGAGGCTCCGAGGAGTGGACGTAGGTCAAGTTGACCGAACCACTATAAAATCTGGTTTGCTTTTTCTGATTCAATTCTGCACTTTAATTTTTCCTGATATTAACTGCTTGGGTGAATATCTTTGGTTGATCTTTTTATCGTTGTTTTAATTCGTTTCCGCTGCACGTTATAAAAAGATTTTCATAGTTATCGTGAAATTTTTAAATAACCAATTCACCCCCCCTCTTGGTTAGCCTCGGGACTAGTTCACTAGGGCTTAACATCCCTATCAAACTTTCACTTCTGATTGCGCCTCTTCTTTTGAATATTGGTCAATCGAGGATATAATTTCCAGGTATCATTCTGATTCACCTAAAACTAGCTGTTAGGAGTAAACCCATCTTAATTCAATATGTTGTCCTATATGCTCTAAAAAAACAACCATTAAATTTATGCCCATTTTTTGCATCATATATGCTCCATCAAGTCCTTAAAAATAGCTATTAAATGCAAACCCATCTTCAATTTGGTGTCCTATATACTTCAACCAAAAAAATAATCACTAGGTGTAAACCATATTCAACATGGTATCCTATATGATTTATTGTCATCTAAAATTAACCATTTGATATAAACACATTTTTATGGTATCCTATAGGTTGCATTATCAACTAAATTTTTCTATTAGCTGTAAACCCATATTCAACATGGTATCTTATGTGCTCTAGTTGATCGAGTAATTTTGTTAATCCAATAATCTAAATCTCCGTATTTGGAATTAACATCTAATTGAACTTTAAATCTTATACTATACTTTTTATGTATATTTCACTAGTGTCATGATTTCCTATTTAATTCTAATTAAATAGGTAGTTATTAAGATCTAACCATCTAAATCTTCTTATTTTGTATCTACATCCCATTCATGTTCAAATCTTATTCTGAAAGATTGGTGTAGGTTTTGTTACCATCATCCTTTTGTTGGATAACTATGGCACCCCAAGAGGCACAAGATTTTAACGAGGTTCGGCCCGGATTCCAATCCGACCTACGTCCACGCTAGCCAACTCTTGGGCTAGAATCCACTAATCCAGATTTGCCTTACAAACCTTACTTCTTTAAACAAAAGAAGTTCTTTACAACCTAAGTACTCTCCTACACGGGCAAGTACAACCCAATCTAATTACAAGTTAAGCTTTACTAAGACAAATGGCTTAGATCAAGAAAAACAAAAATACAACTTGATATAAATAAAATAAGCTCAAAATATCTTGCAACAAAATGACCAAATTATTTGAGGTGATCTTACAAATTAATTTTAATCACCTCACTACTTACAAATGGAATATAAAGTTTGCTCAGTTTAAGATAGATTTATATTTTGATAAAATATGAATAATATATTAAATAAAGATATTTTTCTTACTGATTTTAAATTATAACTCTTTAAATATAATACTTTTAAGAAAATTAGGTTTGAAATGCAAATCTATGCCACATAAAAGAAAATTAAAATACTTGCTTTGTTGTCTTTTTGGATTTAAAAGATTTCACATATAAAACTTAAATTAACATTTCTAACTAGTATTTCATCAAATGATAGATATTTTCAAAAGAGTATATATGATTAAAACTAATAGATCATCAAGTAATTATTTGGAATAAGAAAACAAACTCAAGAACTTCAAGAGACGTTACTGGATTTAGTGCGTTGAAACTTTCCAACCAAGAATTTGTTCGCGCAAATGAAAAGAGCTCTTAGAATGAAGATCAAAGTTTCTCCTCTCAAGATTTAGCATATGAGAAAGAAGAAAGGAATGAAGAAAGTGCTGGCGTTTCTCTCTTGAATTGCCCTCATATGAAGATGATGAGTGGTATTTAAAGAGAAAGGGAAAGTAAAGCCAAGTTTCAATAAAACTATTAATCTAATATTAAATTATCATCTAAAAAATATTATATTTGATAAAGAATTGATTTATATTAAAGAAATATAAGTTCCAAACGGCTATAAAATGGCTAGTCACATGGATAAGTCAAAAAGTCTTCATATACATCCAAAACAAGGCAAAAACGGCTACCCAGCAAATAGTATTAAAATCAGCTAATGTTTAGAAAATCATAATAAATTAAATATAGCTCCAAACGGGTCATATAACCTATCAATGTATATCTACAACATCCAAACAATCTAACGGAATAATAATCAGAGCACGTGTTGATTAAAATAATATCATAGTCAGCAAACTAAAAACTTATGCATATTTTTATATATTTAAGGATATATTAAATATTCATATGATATAATTTAGATTAAATTAATCATATATCAATAAATTGATATGAAACAAGTTAATTTAAAAAGAATATATAAAGCTTATTATATTTATTTACCTTATTAAGTATCTTTGCATTCTTAATAAAATCTATGTAACTTATGAAGCATATAAAATTTAATTAAGGAATTTTATTAGATCATTAATAATTTAGAAATAATTTTAATAGATATTTAAATATGAGCAAATTAAATCATGCAAGTAAATACTAATGAACCACTAACACCCTACTATATAAAAATCTTCAAGCTTTCCATCTTGGTCCATCTTGAATTCTTTCAACTCAAATTTAAATTATCATACATATCCATCAAAACATTTCACCTAAAATACTTAACACACAAGTTAGAACATCCAAGCATATATTTGTTATCATCAAAATCTCTAGAATGGGTCATGATATAGATAATATCAACAATCTCCCTATTTTTGATGATGACAAACTTATGTTGGGTATAGTTATAATAAAGGTATAAATTAACCTTTTATCATAACTTTTAAGTATTAAAAAAATATATATAATAATTCAGAAATATTTTTGAATGCTAATAAAAAAAATTCTCCCCCTAAATATATGCATGTAAAAAATTATGACCAACATATATAATTTTTCTCCCCCTGTGACAACATCAAAAAGAATTAAAAAAATAAGAAATTTAAATGTTAGGGTCTAACATTCCAAGCATACGTCTTAACATGCAAAATCTCTCTTCAGCTAAAGGTTTTGTAAAAATATCAGCTATTTGAGAATCTGTGTTTACAAAATCTATATCCACATCACCTTTACTAACATGATCTCTAATAAAATGATGTCTAATCTCTATGTGTTTAGTTCGTGAATGTTGTATAGGATTTTTTGTTAAACTAATTGCACTTGTGTTATCACATTTAATAGGAATATTTTTAAGCTTAATTCCAAAATCTTTGAATTGTTGTTTTAGCCATAAAACTTGTGCAACACAACTACCTGCAGCTATGTACTCTGCTTCAGCAGTGGATAAAGCGACAAAATTTTGTTTTCTAGAAGACCAAAAAATGAGTGATGATCCTAAAAATTGACATGTTCCAGATGTACTTTTTCTATCTACTTTACAACTAGCATAATCTGCATCAGAATATGCAACTAAATTGCATGATAATATGTTTTTGGGGTACCACAAGCCTAACTTAGGAGTTCCTATCAAATAGCGAAATATTCGCTTAACTGCTATTAAGTGTGATTCTTTAGGATTAGCCTGAAATCTTGCACATAAACATACCGCAAACATAATATCAGGCCTACTAGCAGTAAGATATAAAAGTGAACCTATTATACTCCTATATAGCTTTTGATCTATTAGTTTTCCTGATTCATCTAAATCAAGTCTAGTTGATGGGCTTATAGGAGTTTTACTCAATTTGAATCTCTTCATATCAAATTTTTCTAATAATTCATTTATGTACTTAGTTTGACATATGAATGTGCCGGACTCTAGTTGTTTTACTTGAAATCCTAAGAAAAATGTGAGTTCTCCCATCATACTCATTTCAAATTCCTTTGACATTAAAGAGGAAAACTCATGGCACAAACTCTCATTTGTGCTTCCAAATAATATATCATCAACATAAATTTGTATAATAATTAAATCATCTCCAATAGATTTGATAAAAAGAGTTGTATCTATCTTATCTTTTCTAAAATTATGTTCAATTAAAAAGTTACTTAACCTATCATACCAAGCACGTGGAGCCTGTTTTAAACCATATAAAGCTTTCTTTAATTTATACACATGATTAGGAGAATTAATACTTTCAAAACCCTGGTGGTTGTTCTACAAAAACATCTTGATCAATATACCCATTCAAAAATGCACTTTTAACATCCATTTGAAAAAGTTTAAAGTCTTTAAAACAAGCAAATGCAAGGAGTAATCTAATAGCCTCTAGTCTTACTACAGGTGCAAAAGATTCTTCAAAGTCTATTCCTTCTATTTGTGTGTACCCTTGTGCAACTAATCTAGCTTTATTTCTAATAATACTTCCTGAGTAATCTTGCTTATTTTTATATACCCATTTAGTTCCAATTATATTTTGATTATGAGGTCTTGGGACTAACTCCCAAACATCATTTCTTACAAATTGGTTAAGTTCCTCTTCCATAGCAATTATCCAAAAATTATCTTGTAAAGCTTCATCTATATTTTTAGGTTTAATTTTTGATAGAAATACAGAATGCTCTACCTCATCTCTAAGGTTTCTCCTAGTCTTAATACCTTGAGAAGGATCACCAATTATTAATTCTTTTGGGTGATTTCTATTATATCTCTATTGTTTAGGTAATGAATCATCCTCCTTTTCCTCCAAATTTATTTTCATTATATTTTCAATATCATCATCATTCAAATCATTTCTTAATAAATCTATAGGATTTTCATCAAAAATTACATGAACGGATTCTTCAACAATTAATTTTCTCTTATTAAAAATTCTAAAAGATTTTCCAAAAATTGAATATCCTAAGAATATACCATCATCAGATTTACTATCAAATTTACCTAAAGGATCCTTGTCATTATTTAAAATAAAACACTTACAACTAAAAATATGTAAATGACTAATCTTAGGTTTCTTTCCAAAAAATATTTCATAAGGGGTCTTCTTAAGAATAGGTCTTAAATAAATTCTATTAGTAACATAACATGCTGTGTTTATTGCTTCTGCCCAAAAATACTTTGGATGTTTATATTCATCTAACATTGATCTTGCTAATTCAACCAAAGTACGATTCTTTCTTTCAACTACACCATTTTGTTGAGGAGTCCTAGGAGCTGAAAAATTATGTCTAATTCCATTTTCATCACAATAATTTTTAAATGATTTATTTTCAAATTCTCCACCATGATCTGTTTGAATTCTATGAATCAAATAACCTTGTTCTCTTTGAATATATTTAGCAAATTTTCTAAAATCATCAAATGCGTTATTTTTATTAGCTAAGAATAATACCCAAGTATATCTTGAATAGTCATCTACTATAACAAATCCATAATTTTTACCACCTAAACTAGTTGTATTAATTCGTCCAAATAAGTCCATATGTAATAATTCTAAAGGTCTACTAGTAGAAACTATATTTTTACTCTTGAATGAACTTTTTATATGTTTACTATAAATACATGCATCACATATAGAATCAAAATGAAAATTAATTTTTGGTAAACCAACTACTAAATCAAGTTTAGAAATTTTATTTAAAGTGCGAATATTAGCATGACATAGCCTTCTATGTCATAACCAAGCATCATCATTTGTTGATTTCATGCAAAATAAATTTAAATTAATATCATTTTTATTCTCTAAATCGATTAAATAAATATTTTTATGTCTATTTCCAATAAGTAAAATAGTTTCATTATTTCTAATAATGCAATGTGAAGCATAAAAAGAAACATTTAAACCTTTATCACATAATTGACTAATTGATATTAAGTTATGTTTTAAACCAGAAACAAATAAGGCTTTTTCTAAAGTAATAGAGTTCTTACATATGGATCCAATACCAATGATCTTTCCCTTTGCATTATCTCCATATGTGACATATCCTCCATCACTTGGTTCTAATGTAGAGAATTTTGCTTTATCGCCCGTCATATGTCTTGAACATCCACTGTCCAAGTACCACCTGCCTTCATTAATTTTACTTTGAAGGCATTCCTACAAAAGAAAATCAAATGTTAACTTTTGGAACCCAAATATTTTTGGGTCCACATTCTAAATGAGTAGTATGATATCTATTATGTATGGTATAAGAAGTACTTGTATTTTTTGGAACCCATACAAAAGATGGTTGTTTAGTATTTTGTGATCTACGAGCATAACAATCAAATGAGATGTGTCCCTTTCTACCACAATAATTACACCAAATATTAGTGTTTGTATATGGCTTAGCATGATGTCTATGTGACATATAAGAAGAATTTTTATTTGGTGGTGTATTTAATGGAACTTTATAATGAACTTGTGATTTCATGCATAAAGCTAATCTTGCTTTTAAAAGAATATTTTCTCTTTCAAGTTTACATACAAGTAAATAACGATCTAATAAAGAACTATTTTTATTTTTTAAATCATCACATTCATTTTTTAAATCATTAAAAAACATATCTAAATTTTTGTGCTCCTTTTCTAAAATATTATATTTTCTTTTTAATTTTTTATATTCAATAACTAATTCATTAAATGCATCATCTAACTCTTCATAAGATATATCATTACATACCTCTTGAGAATCACAATCAGATTCTTCTCCTGCCATAAGACAAATGTTCACCTCTTCATCTGATGAGCTTGATTCATCTGAATCTGGGTTGGCCCATAAAGCTTTCTTCTTCTTCTTGAAATGCTTCTTTTCTTTCTTGTCACTCTTTCTCTCTATATCCATCTCTTTCTTCTTTGAGTCAATAAGATCTGGACAATCTCCTCTTATATGTCCAGGCTTCTTGCAATGGTAGCAAATAATTCCTTCTCCTGTAGGAAATTTCTTAGTTCGAAATTTATAATTTTTGAATTTCTTGTACCTTTGGTTTTTCTTCCTTAGTAAGTTTCCAAGTCTTCTTGAAAGCATGGCCACCTCATTGCTATCTTCATTAGAGCTTGATGAACTAGGTTCATCATTATCATCAACCTGTAAGGCAATAGTTTTACCTTTCTCTTTCTCTTTCTTAGAAGAGCTATCCAATTTATCACTTTGAGCTATAACCTGTTCATGTGCGATCAAAGAAACCAAAAGTTGATCAAGTGGATAAGTAGATAAATCCTTAGCCTCACTAATTGCAGTCACTTTAGCATCCCATTCTTTGGGAAGGCATCTAAGAATCTTATAGACTAAGTCTTGATTCTTATATATTCTTCCAAGAGAATGTAATGTATTAATTATTTTCATAAATCTTGTATACATATCAGAAATAGATTCGGAAGGAGACATGCGAAATAATTCATATTCATGAATGAGTCTATTTATGTGTGCATCTCTAACCTCACTTGTACCTTCATAAGTTATAATTAATTTATCCCAAATTTCTTTTGTGGAATTTAACATGGAAATTTTCATATAATCATCTGGAAGAAGTGCACAATGCAAAGTATTACAAGCCCTAGCATTTAACTCATCTAATTCCCTCTCTAATGCAGGCCATTCATCAAAAGGTTTTTCAATTTTAATTTCATTAATTTCTTTAGTGGGTGTATGATATTGGTGTGTAAGCATGTGCCACATACGAGAGTCTTGTCCTCTTAAGAATGTACTAATTCTATTTTTCCAATAATCAAAAGGAACATTATCTAGCAAAGGTGGTCGATGAGTAGATTGTCCTTCGGGAAGTGAACCCTTAGGAAAACCTTATGCCATAGTTTATAAGTGGATCTACTCTAGGATGTTAAGCCAAAATAAAAAGAGCCAAGGCTGTGATACCAATTGTTGGATAACTATGGCACCCCAAGAGGGGGGGTGAATTGGAGTTCTTAAAATTTTTTATAAAAGAAGGCAATTAAAATAATTTGAAAGCTATTTTGTAATGAATAAATAAACACATAAATTTTTACAAAAATGTTAAATAAAAATTGATGCAAGAAATAAAAATAAAAATAAGAGGCACAATATTTTTACGTGGTTCGGCCCGGATTCCAATCCGACCTACGTCCACGCTAGCCAACTCTTGGGCTAGAATCCACTAATCCAGATTTTCCTTGCAAACCTTGCTTCTCTAAACCAAAGAAGTTCTTTACAACCTAAGTACTCTCCTACACGGGCAAGTACAACCCAATCTAATTACAAGTTAAGCTTTACTAAGACAAATGGCTTAGATCAAGAAAAAGAAAAATACAATTTTATATAAATAAAATAAGCTCAAAATATCTTGCAACAAAATGACCAAATTATTTGAGTTGATCTTACAAATTAATTTTAATCACCTCACTACTTACAAATGGAATATAAAGTTTGCTCACTTTAAGATAGATTTATATTTTGATAAAATATGAATAATATTTTAAATAAAGATATTTTTCTTACTGATTTTAAATGATAACTCTTTAAATATAATACTTTTAGGAAAATTAGATTTGAAATGCAAATCTATGCCACATAAAAGAAAATTAAAATACTTGCTTTGTTGTCTTTTTGGATTTAAAAGATTTCACATATAAAACTTAAAATAATATTTCTAACTAGTATTTCATCAAATGATAGATATTTTCAAAAGAGTATATATGATGAAAACTAATAGATCATCAAGTAATTATTTGGAATAAGAAAACAAACTCAAGAACTTCAAGAGACGTTACTGGATTTAGTGCGTTGAAACTTTCCAACCAAGAATTTGATCGCGCAAATGAAAAGAGCTCTTAGAATGAAGATCAAAGTTTCTCCTCTCAAGATTTAGCATATGAGAAAGAAGAAAGGAATGAAGAAAGTGCTGGAGTTTCTCTCTTGAATTGCCCTCATATGAAGATGATGAGTGGTATTTAAAGAGAAAGGGAAAGTAAAGCCAAGTTTCAATAAAACTATAAATCTAATATTAAATTATCATCTAAAAAATATTATATTTGATAAAGAATTCATTTATATTAAAGAAATATAAGTTCCAAATGGCTATAAAACGGCTAGTCACATGGATAAGTCAAAAAGTCTTCATATACATCTAAAACAAGGCAAAAACGGCTACCCAGCAAATAGTATTAAAATCAGCTAATGTTTAGAAAATCATAATAAATTAAATATAGCTCCAAACAGGTCATAGAACCTATCCATTTATATCTACAACATCCAAACAATCTAACGGAATAATAATCAGACCACGTGTTGATTAAAATAATATCATATTCAGCAAACTAAAAACTTATGCATATTTTTATATATTTGAGGATATATTAAACATTCATATGATAGATATGAAACAAGTTAATTTAAAAAGAATATGTAAAGCTTATTATATTTATTTACCTTATTAAGTATCTTTGCATTCTTAATAAAATCTATGTAACTTATGAAGCAAATAAAATTTAATTAAGGAATTTTATTAGATCATTAATAATTTAGAAATAATTTTAATAGATATTTAAATGTGAGCAAATTAAATCATGTAAGTAAATACTAATGAACCACTAACACCCTACTATATAAAAATCTTCAAGCTTTCCATCTTGGTCCATCTTGAATTCTTTCAACTCAAATTTAAATTATCATGCATATCCATCAAAATATTTCACCTGAAATACTTAACACACAAATTAGAACATCCAAGCATATATTTGTTATCATCAAAATCTCTAGAATGGGTCATGATATAGATAATATTAACACCTTTCCTTTTAAATTTTGGTAGATCGATTGTTATCCTGATATGACAATCTAAATCTTCTTAATTAGGATTGACATCTCATTCAAGTTTAAAACTTATTCTCTAGGACTGGTGTAACTTTCCTTGGAGGTATCATTTTCCTTTGCATTCTAGTTTTTTGGTTAGTTAACCTGATATAACCATCTAAATCACCTTATTTTAGGATAGCTATACCATCCAAGTTTAAACATTTTATTCTCAAGGTTAGTTTAAGTTTCCCCAATACCATCTATTCTTTTGAATTCTTATTGATTGGGGATATGACTCTAGAAATCATTTTGATCTAACCACTTAACTTTGCTTTTGTGTGATCATTTCCTTCTTGAGTATCCATTTGAAGTCGAACCAAAATAAATTTCAAATCAATCTACACTTAACTCTAATCACTAAACAAATGTTTTGGGTTTAGTTGATCATTTTGATCAATGCCAACATGTGTGATTTAATTTTCAAATTCCTTAATCCTATTGGGGCTCCATTTGTTGACCTCATTTCTATCTGAGGTCAATTAAACATAAGAATCCTAAATCACAATCTACATACTGAGTGCACTACTATTTACAGTATAGTAACTTTTAGAAATCAATCATTTTTTAAGCTTCACCATTTTTTTTGAAGAACTGCAAAAGCATTTACTAAATAAGAAAAAGAAAAGAAATACAAAGACCTATGTGATAGAAATACTATCACATTCCTTCCTAATAAAGTCGACATTGCTTGATGGAAGGTTACCAAACATAGAATAATCCCAATAAAAATCTCCTGATAAGGCATAATTAGCACAAACATCCACCAATTTATTACCCTCCCTAGACACAAAATGGAAATTTACATTAAGAAAACATTCAAAAAAAGAGAATCCATTCTATGCACCACCTTATTCGTCGCCTTCATCAAAGAATTCTGAAGAAGCTTAATCAAATTGATATTATCACCTTCGATAATAATACCATTTATTCCATTAATCCAACTATGAATAAAATTCTTAAAATAAAAAATAGCTATTAGTTCTAGTAGAGAAATATCCTTATGAAGAATCATTTTCCCATAAGCCATAAGAAATATTCCTTTATGATCCCTCAAAACACCAGATATACTTGGTTTATTAGAATCCTTTAAAGAAGCATCCACATTAAGTTTAATCCAATTTATAGGCGTGGGATACTAAGCCTTAGACAACAAATAATGCATATTAGTATCCCAGATCTAAAAATAGGAATAAACAAAGGTTGTAACGAGAAAGATACAGTATTTGTTGCTAGTGAGTTGGAAGATAAAACCTGCCTTCCATGTCTATAAAAATTCCTTGCCTTCCAGTTCTGATAAACAACGGACATATAGATTTTAACCATCCCAGAATTCATATGAGAAGCTTTTTTATAATTCTTTCAAACATTGAGACAAATTAATGAACCTTGGTAATTGAATACCCACCTTTCCAGAATTTGGAAAATTTCAAGTAGCTTCAGACATTGTGTAGAAATATGGGTACTATTTTCATCATCAATACAACCTCGAGGACATATGGTTGACTCATGAAGTCCCCTATAATTCATCCAACAGTTAGTAGGTAACGCCTCATTCATAAGCCTCCACCAAAATTGTGTTACCTTGGGAGTAAGTTTTAACTTCTTCATCCACTTGCAGTTAATAGCATTATTTGCATTATTATTCCCAGCCTAGAATGCCAAAGCAGCTACTGACTTTCCATTATTATTTACAATCAAATCCAATTGGTCTTGCTGTAACTCTTTATCTATAGGAATTTGAGAAAATAATCTTACCAAATCTTTGGAAAATAAAGAAGACATAACTTCCTTATTCTAATACCTATTTCTGTCCAGCAATACAACAACAGATTTACCTTCAACTTCTTGAATATTGAACATAGTTCACCACTTATTTAAACAACTATTCAATATCTACATATTATTCAGAATATTAATAGACTTCCCATTTGAAATTCTCCATCTGACAATTTGCTTCAATGAATTAGCTCCATCTCTAATAATACGCCAAGCTGTGGATGAGTTTCTCCTTGCCTCTTGTTTCGAAATATCATATCCATACTTAGCTCCAATAATCTTGCTAAGCAATGAACTTTTATTCTGAATAAAGTTTCAAACAATTCTAGCTCTCAAAGGGCCTTGTCTTTTAGCAGCCCCTTGAATATCATAGCCTCCCTGATCAAAAGATTTACAAAGAGTTTCCTAAGATATGTAGTGCATACCTCTTCTTCCTGATCCTTATGCCATAAGTAGTTTCTACAATACTTATCAATATTATTAAGAACAATCTTTGGTACCAATGAGGGTGATATAGAGAAGAGAGGAATGAAGAATATACTGACCTCACCAGAGAAGTTTTACCAGCCAAGGACAATGATCGCAAGCCCCATGTATTAAGCATATTCATGGATTTACTAAGAATAAAATCGAAATCTAAATATTTCAACTTCTTAGTAGCCAGCTTAACGCCTGATAACCAATTTCTTTGACTTAATGAATTTCAAAAATTCTTCCAATTTCTTTTTTGCCTTCCGAGAAATAGAATTTCCAAATAAAACAACAGATATTTCCTGATTAATTCTTTGCCTCGTCCATTTGCAGTAATCAAACATAATCCTATTGTTGAATCTTGCATTGGTTGAAGAAGCTTCAGCTACTATCATTACATCATCAGCAAACAATAAATGGGAAACTTTGGGGAAATTAGCAGTAATTCTAATGCCGAACTCCTGACCTCTTTCTAGAAAAGCTTTAGATAACAACTCATAGCACAATATAAAGAGTCCTGGAGACATTGGACATCCTTGTCTAAATCTGCATTCATCCTGGATCTAATTACTTCTCCTTCCATTAATGATGATAGAATACTTTGGGCTTGTTACACAATGAATAATTTCATTAATAAATATATTAGGAAATATCATAACTAAGAGGACCTGATTCAATGCTTCCCAACACATATTGTCATATGCTTGCTCCATATCAAGTTTAAGCATCATAAATCTAGGTTTAGCTTTAGAGAATCTAAGCTTGTTAACATTCTCATGAGCAATAAGATAGTTATCAGAAATCAATCTACCAAGGACATATGCTCCTTGTTGTTCAAAGACCACACACGGAATAACTCCCTTCAATCTATTCCATAGCATACTAGCAACTAACTTGTAAATGGTTTAACATAAACTTATTGGTCGAAACTTTTTGACTTCATCAGCATTACTAACTTTTGGGATCAAGACTACCAAAGTTTCTTTCTAATCTTCCGACATACTTCCTGATTTAAAGAAGTTACTTATTGCATTCCATACCTCCATATGAATAATATTCCAAAAAGACTTGAAAAAGGAGTTAATATCCCATCACTTTCAGGAGACTTGTTATTGTCCAACTTCATATCTGAAGCCACAAGTTCTTATTTTTGAAGGTCTGCCATTAGCATTTTCTGAAGCTCTTCTGTCAACATACAATCAGTTTTAAAGTTTGGTCGCCCATCTAGAGAACAATCCTTATTTTTCCATTTCTTCATAAAGAAATCTTCACATACAAATTGAATACCATTGGATCTGTTACACTATCTCCATTCATGTTCGTAATTTGATGAATGTAATTGCCATTTCTTCTAGCATTAGCAAAATTATGAAAGAACCTAGAATTATAATCTCCTTCCTCCAACCATTGAGCTCTAGAACGTTGCCTCCACCACATTACAAGTCTAGCTAGAGTAACGTTAAGGTCACAACTTTCATTCTCTAAATATAAAACTTTTTCGGGCTTAAACCAGTAACACTATCCTCTTCTTATAAAGTCAAAATATCTATTTGTAGTTCAGTTTTTAGTTTATTTAAGTCTTGCAGTTTCTTCTTACTCCAATAATAAAAAACATTTAAGATGCCTTGATAACTTTCTTTGGAGGATTCTTGAAGCACTTCCATAGTCAAGTTTATGCCAAGCTTTCTTAACCACACCCCAAGAAGCATCATAAGAGCACCACACATTTTCAAATTTGATAGGTTTCTAAAAAATCACTTTACTGTTCGTCAAATTTAGAAGGATAGGATAGTGGTCCAAAGTAATTCTGGGAAAATGATTGATAAAAGAAAATGCAATAAGATCCAAGGCTCTATAATATAGACAAATTCTATCTAGCCTTTCCAAGATATGGGCTAGTCCCTCTTTGTTATTACACCAAGTAAATTTAGGTCCCCTAGACCCAATGTCATGAAAATCATTCTTATTTAGAAAATCTTCATTTCTTGTGGTCCTTTAGAAAATAAGAGTCTTTTACCACCTTTTTTTTTCAAATTTGGATAGGATGCAATTAAAATCACCCCCAATAATACAAGGATCCATAGCTGATGAATAGCCATCAATAATTCCCAGAGTTTCCTTCTTTCATACAGATTCTTATTACCATAAATAATGGCAACAGTCCAAGTAACTCCCTTTGGATCAGTTAATTTTCCAACGATACATTGATTCGAAGAATCAAGCACGGTAAATGAGAAAAATATTACTCTTCCATAGAGCTAGAATACCGCCAGAAGTACCCTTAGCATCAAAATGAAAAAAATTCCAATCACTCCCAAAAATTCTACTAACTTCATTTCTATCCATAGAAACAAATTTGGTTTCCACAATACCAGCAAAAAAAAACACCACTATCTTTAAACCACACTCCTTAAATAGTGGGAAGCCTATTTTTTCTTAGCTCCCCTACAATTCCAAAAAAGTATAGTAGACATTAAGAAGTTAATGGGGAACTACCCCCCAACACCATTCACCTTCTCTCCTCCTTTATTTCCTCTAAGACTGCTCTTTGGAGGTCAAAATATTTTAACATCCTTCTTTATATTAGCATTGGTTTTAAGATTAAAATCAACATTCCAATAGGGAATACCTGAGTTCGCAAGTAATCTAGGAGGAAATACTTGAGTTCGCAAGTAACCCTTCCCATCGTTTATACTCATAGAAGAAGGAAGACAATTCTGATTAGGATCTTCATTGAAAGCCTCATCTTGAATACCTTGCAAAACAACAACTTCTTCTTCACCATTAGTAATAATTGTAGCAATACAATCAGCTTCTTTCACTGGATCTGAATCAGATTTAGTATTTTCGATAGCAGCTATTTGTAATTCCTTGTCATCTTCTAGATATCCCATCACCACTTTATTTGGGTTGACTGTTGCAACTCGGGCTCATGAGTTTTTTTTTTATGATAACAAATATTATGACTCACATCTCCTAGTATTTGTAATGTATATTTGTTTTTGTGTAAAAAGATTCAAGGCTCAAGAATGGGTAGAATAGGCTATGACATGATTATATTTGTAATTTTCATTGATGTACTTTTTGATTTCTTGAGTTAAGTCCTATAAGGGTGTATGCTTGCTTGTGATCATATACAGACACACTCAGGGGGAGTAAGATCTAGTCAAAATAAGAAGTTTAACTTTTTAATAAATCTTTTTGGATGATCTGTTCATTGAACTAATCATCCTGGATGATCCATTATGATCTTAAAACCCTAGCCGCCATGATAATTTAGGCAAGGATTTAAGATTCAAATTTTGTTCTATTTATCCTCGTTAAACTAGATCATCCTTGATAATATATGAAAATTTTGCCAAAATTAATCCTGTGATTATTCAATAAAATATGCATATTTTGATATTCTGATTATCCTGGATGATCTGTATATCGTACTCGATGATTTGATCAAAATTTGTACTGATCATCTTGAACTATCCTGAGATCATCTAGGACTATCAGGTCAAATTTTACACATCATCTTGGATGATCCTGCGATCATCCTGGACAATCTTTGGTGACAAAATTAAGTTTTCTAGGGTTTTCTGAAGCCGTCTTTTTGAGCACATCATCCTGGATGATCTTTGCCGCTAGAACTAATTTGAAGGGTTTTTAAAGCGCTTTATTAAGGCTTGTCAAAGACTTTGAAAGTGTCTTTGGCTGCTATTGAGGCTTCATTTCTTTGGAGAAAACTTGGAGAGAGAACTTGAAAGGGAAAAGAGCCTTGAAGGGGGATTTTTGAGGGAGTGTGAGGGGGTTTACACGGTTGCTCTGGCAAGCTTGCAACCTAAGTACCATCGGATTTAAGGGTCATCTCGAGGGAATTTTGGGAAGAAGAAGATCTCTTTAGTGTCAAAGGACCTGGCTACTCCACTACACTGGGGAAGGTGGAAGTGATTTTATAAGGGCTTCTCCGCCTAGCTGTGGGGGTATAAGGAGAGTCACTAAAGGTTTAGTGAAATTCTCAGAGGGTACCTCCGGGAGTGGATATAGGTTAGGTTAGACCGAACCACTATAAATCTGGTGTGTTCTTTCTGAATATTTTTCGTATTTACTTTACTTCGATTAACTGCTCGGGTGAAATCTGTGAATGATCTTTTATTATTAATTAATTCATTTTTGTTGCAAGATATAAAAAGATATTTCTTTTTGTTAAAGAAGTTTTTTAAATATCCAATTCACCCACCTCTTGGTAGCCTCGGGACAAGTTCATAAGGGCCTAACATCCCTCACAAACTTTCATTGACATCTAAGGTTGCAGTCTATTTATTTTCCTCCACATTTTCCATTATTATTTCACCTTCCTCAGCCACCACAATATTCTCCTTATCTACATTCATTCCCCTATTATTAGATATCTTGAAATCCCTAGTTCCCTCACCGACATTATTGACTACCTCCACCAAAGATGAATTACTATTATTACTCTTATTATACATCATATGCAATGAGGCCCCTTTAGGTACTCCTTGAGCTATCCTCTTATTCTTTTTATAATTAACATAAACACATGGTCCATAGGTTTCATTCTTATCAATTTATTGCCCCATAATCTCAAAGTTACCTTGACCTTGCTTCTTCACAACTTCAACTGCTTCATTAGATACCAAACCTTTCTTTTGACAATCACTTTCAACATGGCCAATCATCCCACATTTAAAATAGAATTTAGAAATCTTCTCGTATTCAACTTTTTTTGAAAAATCTTCCTACCACACTCTCCACCCAAACGCCCAAGGGAACACTTTGGTCCTGCTTCACATGAACACAGACTCTTGCAAATTCTCTTATGCACCATTGAAACATGTTACCATCTAACAACACTGGAACTCCCACCACGGAAGTAATTCTTGCCACATTAACCTCATCCCAACATTGCAAGGGTAAATGAGGCATTCTAATCTAAATAGGTGAGGTCAAACCTTTCAAAGATAAAGGGAAAAACTCCAAAGTCCATTTATCCATACCTATGATATGGCCATTCATGTAACATGGGCCACCTGTAAGAACACCATCCAAAGCTTCGATAGATTTAAAAGAACACAAGAACCAACCCATCCCAAAAGGTAGTAAAGTGAAACTATCCAAATTGTAACCATTGACATCTTAACTCCAAGCCACTATGTGAGAAGGAATATCTTTACCAAAAACCTTTGACACCAAAGAGTTTTTAGGATACTTGCATTCAAAATCTCATTGGCCTCATGTAATTTCACTACTTTACCATCATCTGTCAACACGTCATCTTTATTCTTAAAATTTACTTTGATGTGAGGCTTTTTAGACCAAGGATTACCCAAACCAATACCATTCCCATTCTTTACAGGCATTTCATCAAGAACAAGTAATTAATTAAGGACCTTCTCTGAAGTAGAATCCAAGAAACCACCTTCCAAACACTTATCACCATTTTGAATAATATTTTTGTTAACAAATTTCAAGGAATTTGTATTTATCGCATTGTTGCCAGGGATTGCATTTGAATTTCCAAATCTATTAACAAAAATTTTTATTCCTGAAGAAGAAACTTCGAAATTGTTTGGTTTTAAAGAGAATTAATAGGAGACCTCACAGTTCAAGGCATTTTACAATCAGCCTCATGAGAAATATCCTTCCTTTACCTTCAACATAAGTAGTTTACTTAGGAACATTTTCATTAAATTCCTTTATCACTATACCTGTATAAGTTTTCTTTTGCATCTCCTCAGTATCATAACCTAGGACAGCATGAAGATGAAAAGTTTCACCTCTATTCCGAACAACTACTCCATCATTTAGAGATGCCAGCAAAGAAGAGACCACTGATGGCTGTAGCCCTCTGTCGCCATCTGCCAACAAAATGCAAAAAATATGGAAGAAGAATTGGGAATTTAAAATTTGAAAATGGGAGTTTCTTTCTCTATGGGATTTTCTCTCACTACAGGAGTTTGATTACCAAATTGGAGCTTTATACATTAAAACTGATCAATATTAGTTCTCTAATCCAATGTATAACCCATTTGACCAAGTTGAGCTCAACATAGCCAATTGATCAAACACCTTCATTGAGCAATGACAAATCCATTTAAAAATGGACAGATTGTCAAGTCTGGCCAAACCCATGTAAACCCATTCATCAAGCCCACACCAACCAATTAGGCTACTAAAACATATTCTAGAATCTTCCTAACCACACTCTAAATGCCCTTAACCTCCATGCTTAAACAATGTTATCCAAGTGGTCACCTCATGCAAAAAATGCAAAAAAAACCCTTTAAACCTAGGATTAACCTTACTTGGCCAAAGCCCACTCCCCTAAACTCTAGGGATGCATGGAAAAGATCTGGAGATGAGCTCTAATGAATCTTAACCCTCAATTTTATCTTTAGGGTTTAAATTGGTCTCTTGTGCTCATTTCAATCATTCAAGCAATACTCTCCATCCAAAGGTTTTCTAGAGCTTCCATTACTTCCATTTTACTCTTGGAGAATCCTCTTCACTCCCCCACTGATACTAATTCTTGGAAGATCATTGTTAAGGAGATCTAAGGGTGACATATAGCTTCATCCTTCAAGATTTCTAAACGTCCAAACTAGAGATCCTCAAGCTTTGGATTCTTCTTGGAATTTCTTTTCATGGAACTGAGGAAGAGAATAAGCCCAAGACAAAGCTCTAAAAATCATCTTATAGAGGTAAAAGTCAAACCCTAGTCCTAAAATTAGGTTTTTAAATAAATTTTATAGGTGGATAACTATTTTTATGGCAATATTAGTACTACACTCTTGAGCCAGATTGGCCCATTTAATTGATCTTTGGGGCTCTAGATATTTCTTCTGTTGTTATTTTTTTTGGTCCCATTTTATTAGAGCAGTTAGCTGGAATTTATTGTAGTTCATTTGGGCCTTTTCAATTAGATAGCTGTTGTTGCTATTTTGTGTGTTGTGACTATAACAATTTTTTCACTTATTGCAATTCTCTTAACAATATTTGGTGGATTTTTTTACCATAGGTTAATCTTCTATTATGTCACCTATTTCCCTTATGTCCTATTTGCAAATTTTTGTCTTGTTCTTAATCATACTTTGGCTATGTGCCTTCTTGACCCCTTCTCCACTATAGCTGGAAGCTAAAATCTTAATTTTATTCTCTGCCCATACAATTCATACTTTTTGTTTCCTCTATAACCATATCTATTATTGTCAATTATGATGTCTTAAACTATTTGTAATCTATCTGCAATGGTTGTAAAGTTCTTCTATCAGTGTCATATTGGCTCTATTTTGGCTATGTTGCCCTTTGCGGTTATCCAGCTGGTGTTGCTCAAGCATAAGTTATTATTTTTTAGGAGAAGATGGGGGGGACCAATAGTTCTAGTCTTTTTCGTTTTTTCCCTTTACAAGTTTAAATATTGGTGCACCCCTCTATTGTTATCCCATTTATTTTGGATGGATTAGTTTGGCCCTTTATCTCTATTTATAACCTCCTAGCTATGATCTTCTTTTGTTTTCTCTCGACAGCTTGATGATAACGGATATTTCAAACCTTTTTTCTGGATCAATTATAGTATTTTTTATAATGAATGCTATTATATTACCTATATTTTGATCTTTAGTTTCCATGTAATGTTATTTTATAGGTTCATGAAGACGCCCCTTTCTTTGTGTAGGAATATTTTTTGGGTGAAAAGATAGAGCTGAATGGATATCTTTGAAGCTTTTCTTTTTAGGTGTTGACTTCTAGCCTTCCTAGGATGTTATTAGGCTGCCTTGTACTTAAATTTAGTGGGGACCTCTGGCTTATAAGATTTTTTGGACTTTTTTTATAGCTCATTCTGGCATTAGAGAGCTAGAGGTCCCTTTAAGAACCTTATACATTTTTGGAATTATTAACGCGTAAGCAAGGTGGGTTTTAACTATATATATATATATATATATATCATATCATATCATATGAAGCCCTTAAATTTTATATGTAAACACTTTATATAATTTGAAATAATCCCTAAAAACTTTATGATGTTTGGTTCATTGTATAATCTTAGATGAGCAAAATGAAATTCCTTAAGAAAATTTCTTCGAAGGAAGAAGATGAAATCTTGACCATCGATCTGTATTAGACGTCATAGATTCTAAAGGATAGATCATCTGATCTGACCAACTGCAACTAGGGATAGAACATTGTCCATCTGACCGAATCAAGACCGCCCCATTCAAAACTATGCAGATCAAACAGCCTTGATAAATAATGACTCAATTAAGTGGGATTGTCATCATGCACCATGTGTTACTAAAACCAAACCATGTAAGCCAATCCACACATCGTTTATTTTTATCGCCACCACATCAACTTAAAATCTTTACATTGTAGTCTTCATTGCCTCCAAATATTAATAAAAAATTATTTTAAATTAAAAATATTTAGTAAAAGATTTAAAAACATCAGAAGAATTCATTTCCAAACCAAATTTCATGATCATGGGATCTATGGAACGAGGGTGAAGTCCTCTTTATTCTAAAAAAAAAAGAAGGCTTCTTTATACTTACTTAGGAAGTTATTTACAATTGAAACCCCATTATTTTATAATAAATAATCTGTATCCACATGGCATTCTTGGCTCAAATTTTAACCTGGTTAACTAGGGGAATATCTTACATCCCCTATTTTTCCTTTGTCCTGGTGAAACCCCTAAGTTCTATTATTGACTTTTCAAAGTCATAGGTTATTGGATGACCTAAATCCTTACAAAATTAATTCTCTCAAGGGATGTAGAATAAGGTCACCAAATTTGTGATATTTATTTATATTTATGTAAGGGTTAGATAGGTTTCATTACAAATTGGTTTGAACACTAAAGATGTATAGAGAAATTAACTTTTGGTATGGTTTATTGAACTCTCTAAAAATTCAAGGAAATTACATTGACATCGTATAAAGATGAAACTCAAACCTACCATATTTAGTACATGGTCAACCCTATGGATTATTTTTCACCCTAATTGGAGTTCCTTAGGTCACTTAAATTTCAAACCAAAAAATTTGGAGCTAAAATTTCAAAAATTTATAATTAATTAAATAAAATTATAAAAATACATATTATATTTCAAAGAACTCTAATCGACCTAAAATCAAGGAAAATTAAAATTTACCCCCCAATGTTTTTTAAAAAATAAAACTAATTTAAAATCAAACTTTAATTAATAATAAATAATGAAAAAATCAAGAATCAATGAAGAAATTAAGGTGGAAATTCGACACTTCGACAACTAAGAGTTATTCTTTCTTAATGATTTCAATAAAGTTATTTTCCATCATACCTTGAGAGATTGTACTAAAGTAGCAGATTTATTCACTACTTTGGGTATAGAAGAAAGTTTTTTTGTTGATTGCTTTTCTTTTGGTAACATTCCTTCTTTGTTTAGTTTAATAAAGAAGGACTGTGATAGATATTTTTTCCTTTTGTTAGATTGTAATAATGATTAGTCTTTAATGCAAATTGCAATTTTCAACAAAAAAAATATTCAGTTATATAAAGAGTTGCAAAAAGGTTAAAGGTATTTGGTTATAAATATAGGGATATAGAAAGAAATGCTTTCTTTCCTTTGAGAAGCATGTCGATCTAATTTTTATATAAGGTTAACTACGCAAAACAAAAAACCAAATCCAAATATTAAACCAAAACTTAGGGCCAAAAGGCTATGTCCCATAACCCTTTTAGGCAATTTTTTAATTTCCTCAAAACAAAACCAAATGACCTCTGATTTATAATACATCAGTACCATATTGATTAAGCATATTTTCCAGGGTCTATCATCCAAATTCATAGCAATTGGGGCCCACTAACCCCTAAAACTCAATTGATTTTTATAAGTTACAAAACCATCAAATATTTATAGCCCATGCCACTAGTGGAATTTGACCTTAGGACCTCCGCCAAACCTTTGAACATGTCCATAACCATATTTCCCCATGTCTTAAACACCTAGGATAAATGGAAAACATCCAAGAATCCTTCCAATCATCCTAACCATCCAACAAAAAGTTTGTGTTTGAAATGGGCAAATGCATGAAAAACTAACATTCTATTCCAATTTATTCTCTTAACTTTCTTTAGCCCCTAAACTATCTCCTCTTGCTTCTCTAGAACTCCCTCTGTCTTCTCAAAACTTCATCCTACAATTCCATAGCCTCAAATTCCCCCCATTTGTTAAGAGAGAGGGAGAAAGTGAAGAATTGAAGTTATCTTTCAATCCAGATAGAACCAACTCTTGGGCTCCATCATAAAGTTGAGAAGGACTTCTCGAGGAGCAAAATAAACCAAATATTAAGGAAACGCATCCCCTAGTTAGTGAGATGTCATCATTTTAAGTTTAGAAATTAATTTTAAACTGCTCTAAACTCTCATTACATGGAGCCTCCAAACTCTAGAATTAAAAGTTTAGGTTATCTTGAGCTTATGTTTGAAATTTTATGAAAACTAGATAGTTAGATTGAAAGATATGAGCATTTAATGTTTCACTTTAAAAATGAACTCAAAAGTCTAAATCTGTTTGGGCCGTCCGTTCTTTTGAACTAAGATGATCGGATTGCCAAAATTTGTGTGCCTTCCCTGGTGTTCAAACTTATATTCTTTGGGAGTAAGTTAGCGGCAATGTGGCCAAATTCATGTTGTTGATCTGATCTGCCTTGGATCAGATGGACTAGAATATTCTCTAACATGGATAATTAGTGCCTCTACTATTTTCCACATATCCTATATGTTTAAAAAATGTCATTTTCTCTCTCCAACGATTTGCCATAATTTTTTGAATTAATATTTATTTAAAAATTAATTTAAATGCCTAAAACCTCCAAAAATCATAGAAAATCTAATTTTCCATGAAATTTGGTGTTTTTAGACTCTTTGGAAAGGCCATGAGACCTAGTATTTTCTGAAATTAATTTTGACAAATTTTTTTCTATAAATTTTGTGATATTTGTAATTTTTTGAAATTTGTTATTTCATTTTTCTCTTGATTGAGTGGTCAAAGTGGAATCAAATTTTAGTGGACTGTTTTTGAGCATTTGATAGACCCCAGTAATTTTTATAGGTTATATTATGCTCAGGATTACTGTGAAATAAATTTTTAATGAGATGGGTACATTTTAGACATATAACTTTAAAAATTCATAATTGTCTAAGTAGTTTTTTTTTTAATTTTTTGCGGTGTGCTCGTGCATGTGTAACGGTTAGCCAGAACAAATAATAAGCCCATATAAATAATAGTGAGACCTAAGAAAAATAATTAAGGGATTTATCTAGAGAAGTTACAAAAGTTCTAGAAAATTTTTCACACAGCTAGTAGGCGTGAAACTTTAAAATAGTGAATTTAGTGACATCATAAATCCTATAAAATTAAGTAAAATAAAATCATCTGTTGCAAATCTTGGCCCAAATAAAATGATTTTGATGATAACAAATAATACTATTTCTTTACTACTACTATTCTTGCATATGTGTTTTTGTTTGCCCTACTCACTAACCTTTCAGGTCCACAAGTTCACTAGGAATATCAATTAGCTTAATATCAGGTAGATTAGGATTGAGTCAGTCTGTAATTTTTATTCCAATACAACTTTTATCGTTTCCTGAGTCAAATATATTGGGATGGTTCCTGAAGATAAGTAACATTGCACAAACACACTCAGGGGGAGAAATTTGGTGAGTTAGAGTTTTTTTTCTATTTTTGATCATATGGTATAGGATGATTGTGGACAATTAGTTAAAAATAAAAACCATGATTAGGGCATCCCTGATAATTAAGTTTGCTTAACTAATCATCCTAGATGATTTATATCGTACAGGACGATCAGTACATATTGAGAAAAACAGCCGCCAATCACATTTTAGGAAAATTTTATTTTTCAAATTTTGTTTTAATCATACTAGACAATCTATATCATCCTAGATGATTCATGACAATCGGGCTTAAAATAATCCCTTGATTAGGAGACTGATTATGATTAGATTGATCAATCATATCATATAGGATGACCTGCTTGGATCATCCCGGATGACCCTTTTTATTTCATTGGATAGTCTCCTATCATCCAAGATAATAATATAATTTTCTTTGGATCATCCAGGGGATCAACCTTGATGTCCCGAGAGGTTTGTAGGATAATTTTTTGATTGCTAACCATATTCAAATAATCATCTCGGACGATTGAATAATCATACGAGATGATCTATATAAAATATTTGTATAAATCTTATAGAGTAAAGGTGATCATCCAAGATGAAAGGGCTATTTTGTACTAATCGTACAAGATGATAGTATGATTGTCCTGGATAATCTTTGATGCAAAATAAAAAATTAGGGCTTTTTTTAGGTCTCTTATTTACTTTTTAGAAAAATCTTTTATTGTTGTTCTAACCTAAGAGAGCTTAGAGAAGGAGAAGGAGAGTTTGGAAGACATAGAGAGAGAATCTTGTGAGGTGGAGTTTGTGAGGGAGTTCACAAAGGTTGCTCCAACTAAGGATTTGATCGTCTTCTTCAAGCTTCATCTTGGTTTCTTGGTGGCTTTGTGGCGATAATCTTTAACATCAGATCTAAGGTTCTCTGCCTACTCCAAGAGGGAGTAAAAGGATTCTCGAGTTCTCTACCTTCATCAAGAGGGTGAAAAGGATTTTCATGTTCTCTGGGTACTCTAGGAGGGAGTAAAAGGATTAAAGGTTCTTTACCTAATCGGGTTGGTAGAAAGATTTTGTAAGGGCTTCTTCGCCTTACCGTGGGGGCAGAAGGAGAGTCACTACTTTTAGTGCAATACCTAAGAGGCCGGTTTCCAGGGAGTTGATGTAGGTGAAATTGACCAAACCGCTATAAATCTGTTGTTTTCTTTCTACTTATCTTGCTGCATTTATTTCCACATTTTTCTATGAACTGATCTGTGATTATGAATTGTGATTTTTTATTATCTGCTTCAGCATAAGCTTTTTGGTTTTAAAATATTCAAAAAGATTTTAATTTCTCATTTTGTTAAAGAAATTTTTAAAACAACCAATTCACCCCCCTCTTGGCTAGCCTAGGGATTAGTTCTTTAGGGTTTAACCACCCTCATAAACTTTCAAGTGGTATCAGAGTAGGATTCATAAAATCAAGTTCTCGATTACTTTTGAATTTAGATCCATGCATGGCTAATTTGGTAATCTTAACACTGTAGAAGGATATTCAACTACTAGACCACCTTTGTTTGATAAAATACCTTTTAATTTTTGGAAAACTCACATGTCCACCTCTCTACAATCAATTGATTATCGCATGTGGATGCTTGTTAAGGAAGGTTGTTCTGCACCTTATAGACTTATAAACGGTGTTAAAATTAAAATTCTTTTTACTGAATGGACAACTGATGATAGAGATCTAGCACAACTAAAAGCTAAATGTTTAAATTATTTTTTATGTGCCTTAAAATCAAAAGATTATATGCGTGTCAGAACCTGTTCAACTCATAAGAAAATTTGGGATAAATTATGCATAAAATATAAGGTACAAATGAGGTTAAGTAATCTAGGCTGAACATTTTTTTGCATAATTATAAACTTTTTTACTTGAAACATAGTGAATTAAATTCTGAGATGTACACTAGGTTTATACAAATTGTTACATCCGTGCATGCCCTAGCAAGAGAACGCACAAACTATGAAAACGTGAATAAGATTTTGAGATATTTACCTTCTTCCTTTGATGTAAAATTACTGCCATTACTGAATCTAAGGATTTAAATGTTTAATCAACAGTTAACTTACTTGGACCACTAATTTCTTATGAGCAAGGAGTGAACAAAAGGTAGCTTTATGCATGTGAGAATAAAAATGAGAAATTTGTAACCTTAAAGGCTAATAATTCTGAATATGACTCCTCTGGTTCTGAGGATGATGACGTTTCTTTAATAATAAGGCAATTTAAAAGCTTCTTAAGGAAAAACAAAAGCATCATCAAAAATGGAACAAGGGTAAGAATAATAAAAATTCTAAAGCTTCATCTGATGTTATTTATTTTAATTGTAGGATGCCAGGGCACCTGAAGTCTGACTGCCCAACTCTTAAAGCTCACCTAGGCAAAGAGTGAAAGTCCGAATAGGTTATTAGACCTATTGCTTACATCCCTAGGCTAACAAAGAGGGTTGTAAATTGGTACTTTCAAAAATTTATCTTGGAATTTTAAAAAAATTTTATTTGAAAACTTATGCAAATCGTACAGTACGATTTACCTTCATATAGTACAAACAGAGTGATTTTTAATGCTTTCGTCAGTCTCAGTAATTCAACCACAAAAAAGTAAAATGCATAAAAGTAATAGTGCGAAAAAGTAAAAAGTAAGAATAGAAAATTCCAGAATTTATAGTTGTTCGGTCAAACACCACCTACATCCACTCCCTAGAGACTCCTTCTCTAGGTATTGCACTAAACTCAAGTGACTCTGCTTTTTCTCCCATAGCAAGGCAGAGAATCATTTACAAACTCTCTTCCACCAAGCCGGTGTGGCAGAGAACCACCATCCTTTTTCACTCTCCAAGTGACGGCAGAGAACCGATCATCCTTTTCACCCATCCTAGTGATGGCAGAGAACCAATCGTCCTTTTTCACCCTCTTGGTGATGGTAGAGAACCAGACCTTCTCCGAAGATCTTCTCTCATGAGTCTTCAAGGAGATAGGGAAATGACTTGAAATACAAACAATGAAATCCTCACTATTGGATAACCTTGTGAATCCCCTCATAATTTTCACTCCAAGGATCTCACACAACTCACTCTCAAACACTCTCCCTTTTCACTCTCCCTTCCACTCTAAAGAAGAAATTCATAGAAGCATCTACCTACAAGTCAGTTTAAAGATCCTTGAGTACTAAGGACAAGAAAAACTGTCAAAAACTAAAATTTTCAAGTTTAACGTGTCCTGATCGTCCCGTATAATCGATCTTCGTACTATATGAATAGTTCAAGTTACTGAATAATTCACCTCATACGATCCCATACGAACCAAAATCAAGCCGTTCGTACCTCAAAAACTTCTGTAAGAATTACATTTCATACTGTATGAATAGTTTAAAAAAATGAAAGATTCATCACGTATGATCCAGTACGAACCAAAACTAAGCCGTTCGTTCCTCAAAAGTTCTATACGAATTACAATTCATACTGTACGAATAGTTGAAAAAATAAATGATTCATCCTGTACGATCCAATATGAACCAAAATCGAGCCGTTCGTACTTCAAAAAATTTTATACGATTTACATTTCGTACTGTACGAATAATTCAAAAAATGAATGATCCGTCCCGTACGATCCAGTATGAACCAAAACTGAGCCATTTATACCTCAAAACTTCTGTATGAATTACATTTTGTACTGTATGAATAGTTTAAAAAATGAACGATTCATCCCGTATGATCCAGTACAAACCAAAACTGAGCTGTTCGAACCTCAAAAACTTCTATATGAAATATATTTTTTACTGTACGAATAGTTCCAAAAATGAATGATTCAGCCCGTACGATCCAATATCGTACTGTACGATAAGTTTTAAAATTTATGTTATTACTCCCCCATTGTGTGTGTGTGCATAGTTATCCAACTTACAATCACACTCTCTCAGACTCAAGAAAAAATAAGAAATACAGACTTCACTTTCAGTAAACATTAACAAATGACTTTAAAGGCTTCAGTAAGCTAGAGTGAGAATATCCTGAAAAACATGTTAGTACACACAAAAAGAAACTCCAATATATGTTAGGAGAAGAATAAAACAAATAATAAGCTTTTGCAATCATCAAAAATAATTTGTATCAGAATTTTGTTAAATGAACAGATTTACAAAAATCATAACAATCTCCCCCTTTTTGATGATAGAAAAACATTTATTTGTTTGATTTAATAATTAAATTCACATGTCTCCTAAACTTCCACTAAATGAACACTCCCCCTAAGTAAATGATCTACTACACTCCCCCTAAAGCCTAAGCTCCCCCTAAAGAAATGACCTATCCTAAATAAGGGATAAAAGGAGGTTAGATGATCTAACATACTGAATAAGCAAGGGGAAGGGGAAAGGGTAAGTAAGAAAAATAAGAAAAACAAACAAGACATATAACACAAGCACTACACATAAGCACATACAACACAAACACATACACAAGCAACAAAAAATAATAAAATTAAATTAAATACAATAAGAAATAAGTCAAACAAAGTAAATTAAATAATACAACACTCCCCCTTTTGATAACAACAAAAAGGGAAGTCACTAAAATTAGTTGAGAAATTGAATAATGTTAAAGGAAGGTTAACTACAATATTAAAATCAAATGCCAAAAGTAAAGACTCAAAAAGATCTAGATTGCATATTATAATGAGGAGAAGAAAAGTTGATCTACAACAGTAATGTATTAGACAGATTATGTAACAACAACTTTTGCACAAAGGATGAAATAAAATTACCAAATTTCTAAGTCAAAAGTGACATTCAATGATTAGGGAACTTAAAAAAATGCTAACAGAAAGAACAATTGGCGATATTGCACATCTTTTCAATGTTTTGGCTAACTTTGTGCCTCTTTCTAAATTTGGCGGCCTTACGCATCTTTTATTTTATGGCACACTTTGTGCCTCTTTCTAGATTTGGCGACATTACGCATCTTTTATTGTATAGAATATTTTGTGCATCTTTTCAAGCTTTGCTTTGTTTATTTTCAATTAATAAGATTCTTTCCAACAATACTATCTCTGGGACACAATTACAATAATGAACACTTTGATATAGAATGTAAGAGTAATGTTAAGACATCAAATATACAACAATTTAGGCTAAGTAATACATGTCTAAATAAGATAAAGTAAGATCTTCCAATCCACACCAAATCATAATGAAATCTAAATATTTTGAGAATTTAAAGTTATGCACAGAATTTTCTATTATAATATAAACTCAATTAACATTTTAGAAATTTAATCAACTACAGTTGAGTGTTTTAAGATAAGTAAATTTCCAGTCATTCTCACTATCACAAAATAATATGCACATAATCTCTGGACTTCTTCAATTCATGATATGAATTCAAACAACAAACATAGCAAGCTTTCATATTTCAACCATAACCATATAAGATAAGCTTGCTACTCTCCATATAACCAATCAAAGAAAATACTAACAACCACAAGCACAATCAACTAGAACTCAAAAAATATCAAATCACAATCAAACCAGCTACCAAGAAGAATAATAAAAATAACCACAACTATAGCCAAGCCAAGCCAACATAAATCCTTCTAGTAATCTAAAGGACCTTCATCTGGAGGAGGTGGAGGAGCACCAAACATAGCAAAATTGCTATTGAGTGTCATAAATTAGTGTTTATAGAATCAAACTGTCCTCTAAACGACCCCTTATCCTCATTGTATTGATCATCCTACCTCTTCAAATGTGCCTAGACATTATCAAATCTTCGATCAAGCCTGTCAAACCGCTTGACCATATCCTGTTAGAAGTCTTGGTTGGGTGCAGGTGCAGGTGCAGGTGCAAGTGCCTGAAAAGAGGCATCAATAAAATAGAGTGGGAGTTTAGAAGGTCTGTCAGGATGGATTATGTTGTACTTCTTTTCAAGGATATAACAGATTACATGACCAAGAGCAATATTCTTCTTCCTCTTCACACTTTCTTAGCCAATATCAGTAAGGTAAAATATATAGTCCCAATCAGTTGGGCTTCATCAATAGGTTGACCAGACATAATCAAGTAGGTGACAAAAGAGAGAAGAGGGGTCATGTTTACTCTATCTGTAGCCTTGGGAATGATGGAGGTCCTAAAAACATGTTGAATTATTCGGGCATTATGGTTCAATGTGTCTACTCGAGGATAGTGAGTAGGTTGGCTTTTACCTCTAATGACTTGATTGACTTCTGACCAATCATAGTCAGATCAAGAAGTTAGGGTATGTGCCCATATGCCCAAAGTTCTTAGATGAAAATATTCTCCTAGATCCTCCTTTGTAATTTCTACCCTTTGTTTCAGGACATAGGATGAGATTCTGGTATGATCCTGGCTAAAAGTCATATTGGCTAGAAAAATATAGAAAAGGTCTTTATTATATGAGTAGATCAGTGTGAGAAGGATAGAGAACTAGGTGGAATCAAATAGAGGCATTACTGCAAAATGGAGATTTTTCTGCAGTCGAATGCAGGAGGGAGTGATTTTAGATGCGGCATACCTATAGTACGCCTCCTCATTTTATCCACTCAAAAAATTGTCATCCCAGTCCCTCCTAGAAGATGTCCCTCTGGATTGACGGACTCTATTGCCAGTTCTTGACATCTCTATACAATGCTCTGAAGGGTTTGAAGTGAAGGTAAAATGAAAGAAAATAACCCTCCTTTATATAGAAAATAAATTCAGTCGTACAGTACGAACCCATTTTGTACAAGATTAAATTAATTTTATCCAGGATGAATAAAATTTTGTACGAGATGAACGAAAGCTATCAAAATAAAATGGTTTTTCGTAAACTGCTCGTCCCGAGATGTCCTTTCATATAGGCTTTCTGACTTCTTGATCATACAGTCGATGACGTGTTCGTCCAGGATGATCAGAATATTAAAAGATCATTCAGGCGATGGTTAGGTTCGTCCTTATCCAAATTGATACATGGATCGTACAGATGAATACGTGTTTATCCAGAATGATCAACAATAATAACTAACACTAACCATGGATTCATCCCATTCATACAAACGAAACTCCTACAATCATATAGTACGATGACGTCATCGTATAGTACGAACAGACTAAGGTAATAAGGTTTTGTCACTCCAACTCTATAGTTTTATAGCATCCAATAAAGACCAACACAAACAAGGTATATATATTATTTTTTTAAAAAAAAATTTAAAGAAGACATACAAAATAATCACAAAAACATAATAGACTAGAAACAAACTAATGAACACTTACAAAACAAAATTTACAGAAATTTCAATCAAGCATTAAGATCAATTACTCCTAGCCTTATCCTTAAAATGTTAAAAGTGTCAAAAGCTATGTGTTTTGTGAAAATATCTACTAGTTGATCTTTAATAGCGACATGATGTAATTCAATTTCCCCTTTCGGTACATGATCGCGTATGAAATGATGCTTTATATCAATATGCTTTGTTCTATGATGTTGAATAGGATTTTTTTTGAAATGCAAAAAGCACCAGTGTTATCACAAAAGATTATAATGGTACCAATAGAAGATCCTAAGTCAACCATTTGCTGTTTCAACCAAAACACCTGTGCAACACAACTCGCTAAGGCAATATGTATTCTACTTCAGCTGTAGAAAGTGCTTTTGAATTTTGTTTCCTATTGGACCAAGATACTAAGGAATTTCCAATGAATTGACAAGTCCTAGAAGTACTCTTCCTATCAACCTTACAGCTTGTAAAATCAGAATCTGAGTATCCAATAATTTTAAAAGAAGAACTATTCTTAGGATACCAAATCCCTAAATTTTGAGCTCCTAAAAGATATCTTAATATTCTTTTCACTGCTGTCAAATGTGATTTTTTTGGATCAGCTTCAAATCTAGAACATAAGAAAACACTAAACATGATGTCAGGTCTGCTAGCTGTCAAGTAAAGCAATGATCCAATTATTTCTCTAAACTTCTTTTGATCAACAGATTTTTCCTTAGAATCCTTATCTAATACTACTGAGGAATTCATGGGTGCAGTTACTGGTTTAACATTATCCATTTCATACTTTTTGAGGAATATCCTTAACATACTTAGATTGACATAGAAAAATTCCTTCCTCATTTTGCTTTATGCTAAAACCAAGAAAAAAACTCATATCACCTATTAAACCCATTTCAAACTCACAACTCATTATTTTTGAAAACTCAACACATAAATTTTTATCAGTTGATCCAAAAATAATGTTATCCACATATATTTATATAATGAATATATCATTTCCAACCCTTTTCAAAAATAGAGTGGTGTCCACACTTCCTTTAACAAATGATCCTTTTAATAGGAAAGTGCTTAACCTCTCATAGCATGCTCGAGGTGCCTATTTTAGTCCATACAACACCTTTTTTAATTTAAAAACATGATTAGGGAATTTAGAATTTTCAAAACCTGGAGTTTGCTCAACATAAACATCCTTTTCTATCACCCCATTCAAAAAGGGACTTTTAACATCCATTTGATATAATTTGAAATCTTTAAAACAAGCAAAGGCTAACAACACTCTAATTGTTTCAAGTCTTGCTACAAGGGAAAATGTTTCTTCAAAGTCAATCCCTTCTATTTGATTATATCCCTTAGCTACTAGTCTAGCATTATTTCTTATAACAACTCCTGAATCATTCATTTTATTTTTGAACACCCACTTAGTTCCAACTACACTTTAATCCTTTGGCCTTTCAATTAACCCCCAAACATCACTTCTTTTAAATTGATTCAATTCTTCTTATATGACCAAAATCCAAAATTCATCCATAAGTGCTTGATCAATATTAGTGGGTTCAATCATTAAAATAAATGCTGAATGATTTACCTCTTTCCTCAAACCATGCCTAGTCCTAAATCCTTCACTTGGGTCTCCTAAAATTAACTCTTTAGGATGACTCTTGAGATAATTCAATTCTTTAGGCAAACTTTTCTCTTCTTGAATTTTAACCCTTTCTTTCACTTTTACATTTTCAAATCCTTGGGTTGTTTCTACAACATCATCTTCCTCTAATCTAGTCCCTCCACTATTATCAGATTCATCAAAAACAACATGAGTGGTCTCCTCAACTACCAATGTCCTTCTATTGAAAGCTCTATAGGATTTTCTAACATTTGAATATCCTAGAAAAATTCTTTCATCAGATTTAGGATCAAATTTTCCTAAGATAATTTTTCCATTGTTGTGTATGATCACCTTACATCCAAAAACATATAGGTGTCAGAGGTTTGGGATCCTACCTTTAAGAAGTTCATAAGGTGTCTTGTTTAATTTGGATCTAATGTTCACTCTATTCAACACAAAACATGCGGTGCTAACTACTTCAGCCAAAAAGTATCTTGGAAGTGAATACTCTACCAACAAGGCTATAGCAGTTTCAACCAATGTTCTATTCTTTCTCTCAACTATTCCATTCTGTTGAGGTGTCCTAGAGGCTAAGAAGTTATGATCTATCCCATGAGATTTGCAAAAATTATCAAACAACTCATTTTCAAATTCTCCGCCATGATCACTTTGGATTTTTATAATTTTTAGACCTAGTTTTCTCTGAATCCAAGTGGAAAAATGTCTAAACTCCTCAAATGATTCACTTTTATGATACAAAAATCTAATCCATGTGAATCTTGAATAATCATCCACAATCACATACCCAAATCTCTTTCCTCCTAGACTTAAGGAACTAATAGGTCCAAATAGATCCATATATAGGATTTCTAAGTGCTTGCCAGTTCCAACCTCCTTAATTGAACTAAAAGAGGATATGACTTATTTTCCTAATTGACATGCATAACATAAGTGGTCTTTTGTAAAATCAAGTTTGGGTACACCTCTGACTAACTCTTTTTGGGTTATTTTCCTAAGAGTTCTCATGCTAGAGTGACAAAGCCTTCTATGCCATAACCAAGATTCATCTGATACAGTTTTCAAACATAATGTAGTAGAAGGTTTTACAGCATTCAAATCTAGCATGTAAACATTATTTATTCTATTACCATTCAATACAATAAGTCCATTCTGACTGATAACATAACTAGTAGGCAAGAATTTTATATGATAACTTTTATCACACAAATGACTTATGCTCAACAGATTATATTTTAAACCTTCAACTAACAGAATATTTTCAATCACAAAGTTTTTTGAGTTTCCAATCATACCTGTACCTACCATTCTCTTGGTAGTATTGTCTCCAAGTGTAACCTTGCCTCCATTCCTGGCTTCCAACGTTATAAATTATTTTGCATCTCCAGTCATATGCTTAGAGCAGCCACTGTCAAGGTACCAAATACTCTCATGAGGTCTTATATGAGAGTGAACCTACAAAATGATCAAACGTTAGTCTTGAGAATCCAAATAAGTTTGGGTTCTCCTCTTGACAATTTTAAACCAAATGCATGTGTGATATGTTGTGTTTTATGTACCTTAGGTCTCCACACTAAATTTGTTCTATATCTAAGTGTACAAGTGTGGGAAATGTGTCCTAACGCTCCACATGCAAAAAACCTCACTCCAGGAAAAGGATTTCTTAGTCTGTATGAGATATAATTTTTCTTCCTAGGTGATGAACTCACTTTCTTTTGTTTAGACTTATAATATTCTTCAAGTGTGGGGATTGGTCTATTTTCTTCAATAGCTTTCATCTTAAGTTCAAGATATGAGTTTATATTTTCCAAAATTGAAATCTCCATGCCCATATCTCTCTCTCTATATTCTGATTCCTCCAAAAAAGTTTTGCAATCATTTTTAAGTTCAGTGTGAGATGATTTTAAAAGATTATGCTGTTTGTTTAAATCATCAAACTCATCCAACAAGGTCATGTGCTTACTATCAATTAATGCATGGTTTTTTCTAAGGATCTCATATTATTTCTGTAGCTCCAAATAATCTAAATTTAACTTAGCATGTTATTTTTTTTAGTTTCCTATATGCTAAATGTAAGTGTTGAGAAACTTCAAATAATTCATCATAACTTAAGTCACATACTTCTTCTTGATCTGATTGATCAAGATTGTCAGCCATCAAGCATAAATTTTTGACTTCCTCTTCTGGTGCAGTTTTTGAGGAATCTGAAGCTAAGTTCACCTAAAATGCTCGTTGAAGTCTCTTTTTACCCTTTCTTTCCTTTGGTTTCTTCTCGGCCTTTTCCTTGCTAGGATTTCCCTCAAGATTGGGGCAATCAGTCTTTATATGGGCTAGCTTCCTGCATCCATAGAAAATAACATCATTAGAAGCCATTGCATTTCTATAGAACTTACCCTTATTCCATTATTAGCATCTTCTCTGCTTCCTCTTTAGGAAACTCCTAAATTTCCCTGTCATCAAAGCAATATCCTCTTCATCCATAGGTAGTGATTGATCACTATCTGAATCATCCACCTTCAAAGCTATATTCTTCTCCTTCTACTTGTCTCCTACATCAATCTATCTTTGAGTCATAGATTGCTCGTAAGTAATTAGTGATCCAAGAAGATTGTCAATAAAATAGACATTTAAATCTTTTGATTCAGTTATAGCAGTTATCTTTGCATCATAAGCAGTAGGTAAGCAACGAAGCATCTTATTTACTTTTTTTGCATTTGTTAATTCCCTACTTAAAGCATGCAATAAAGTGGTTATATGTGTAAAGCGTGTATACATGTTTTAGATTGATTGATTCGATTTCATGCGAAATAGTTCATAGTCGTGCAAAAGAATGTTCAACCTAGTTTGCTTCACCTCATTTATACCTTCATAAGTAATGCAAACCTATCCTAAATTTCTTTTCCTGATTTATAAGTAGAAATACACATGTAGTCTTTTGATTTCAAAGCACAAAAGAAATTATTCAAATATTTAGCATTCAATTGAGCTAATTCATGTTCTTCTATAGTCCATTTAGCAAAAGGTGTTTGAACTCTAAAGCCTTCTACAATTCTAGTGGGTTTAGTATAACCTTCCTGTACTAACATCCACATGCGATAATCAAGAGATTGTAGAAATGTAGACATGCGAGTTTTCCAAAAATCAAATGGGATATTGTTAAACAAAGGTGGTCTAGTGATCGAGTAACCTTCTAAAGTGTTTCAGTTTCCAAAATTATCTATGATCAAATTTCAAAAAGTAGTTTAAACAGTAATTTTCAAAATAGGCTCTGATACCACTTGAAAGTCAAAATAAGTTATTAGACCTATTGCTTATGTCCCTAGGCTAACCAAGAGGGGGGTGAATTAGTCCTTTTAAAAATTTCTCTTGGAATTTTGAAAAAATTTTATTTGAAAACTTATGTAAATCGTACCGTACGATTTACATTCGTATAGTACGAATAGAGTGATTTTTAATGCTTTCTTCGGTCTTAGTAATTCAACCACAGAAAAGTAAAATACATAAAAGTAACAGTACGAAAAAGTAAAAAGTAAGAATAGAAAATACTAGAATTTATAGTGGTTCAATCAAACACGACCTATATCCACTCCCTAGAGACTCCTTCTCTAGGTACTGCACTAAACTCAAGTGACTCTCCTTTTTCCCCCACAGCAAGGCGGAGAAGCCTTTACAAACTCTCTTCCACCAACTCGGTGCGGCAGAGAACCGTCATCCTTTTTCACTCTCCAAGTTACAGCAGAGAACCGATCATCCTTTTTCACCCTCCTAGTGATGGCAGAGAACCAAGCATCCTTTTTTACCCTCTTGGTGACGGCAGAGAACCGAACCTTCTTCAAAGATCTTCTCTCCAATAGTGACTTGAAGTACAAATAATGAAATCCTCACTATTGGATAACCTTGTGAATCCCCTCACAATTTTCACTCCAAGGATTTATCACAACTCACTCTCAAACACTCTCCCTTTTCACTCTCCCTTCCACTCTAAAGAAGAAATTCATAGAAGCATCTACCTACAAGTCAGTTTAAAGATCCTTAAGTACTAAGGACAAGAAAAACCATCCAAAAATTAAAATTTTCAAGTTTCAAGTGTCCCAATCATCCTGTATGATCTATCTTCATTCTGTACGGATAGTTCAAGTTACTAAATGATTCATCTCGTACGATCCCATATGAACCAAAATTGAGCCGTTCGTACCTCAAAAACTTCTATACGAATTACATTTCGTACTGTACAAATAGTTCAAAAAATGAATGATTCATCACGTACGAACAGTACAAACCAAAATTGAGCCGTTCGTACCTCAAAAACTTCTGTATGAATTATATTTCATGCTTTATGAATAGTTTAAAAAATGAACGATTCATCCCGTACGATCTAATATGAACCAAAATTGAGTCGTTTGTACCTCAAAAACTTCTATACAAATTATATTTTGTATTATATAAATAGCTCAAAAAATAAACGATTCATCCCGTACGATCCAGTACAAACCAAAACTGAGCCTGTTCATACCTCAAAAACTTCAATATGAATGCTTAAGGAAAGATCACTCAACTCTAAATAGAAATAATATGGCTTTTTTAGATGAATTTGATGAATTAAATAAAAAGCATTCTGATTTAACTACCGCGCATGATTCATTAAAAATATCTCATGTTGATTTAGAAAAAGCTTTCAAAGAATTAAAAACTCTTGCATGTAATTTTGAGAAGTAGTGAGCCTTCATTGAAATTGGAAGTGGCAAGCTATGAAAAGGCTAATGAGTTTGTAAGAGAAAGCATCATTGCAATAGAGCAAAATAAAACAGCACCTTTACTTGAAGAGTTTCATAAGCCATCAACAAAGCACACATCACTAAAACTTAGGAAGAGGCAACATAACTCACATAGATTAGTAAAACCTTTTCTTGGTGTTAGATATTTTTCTTGTGGCATGCTATGACATATCTCCCACATTGTACCATTTACAGTAGAACACATTTGGTGTGGAGACCAAAATTACAAAATTTATAGCATACATGCATTCATTTCATTCCTCTTTCTATAACATGGGACCTAAATATATTTGTGTTCCCAATCTAACATCTGATGATTTTATAGGTGTGCTCTCACAAAAGGCCTCGTGAGAGCATGTGGTACCTAGATAGTGGATGTTAAAGGCATATGACCAGAGATGCAAATCAATTCATTTTATTGGAGGCCTGGGCAGGAGGCAAGACAACACTTAGAGATAACACCACCAAGAGAGTGGTGTGCATAAGAATAATTGGTAATTCAAAAGATTTCATCATTAAAAATGTTTTGCTTGTAGATGGATTGAAATATAATCTGCTCATTATCAATCAGCTTTGTGATAAAGGCTTAAGCATAAAATTTCATCCAACTTACTGTATTATAAGCTTTAGTGACAAAATTATTTTGCAGAAAAAAGGATCAACAATGTTTATATGCTTGATCTAAATTGCCTTAAAGCTGATTATGGTTTTTGCTTAAAAATATCTGTTGATAAATCATTATTATGGCATAGGAGATTATGTCATGTAAGCATGAATAACCCTAGGAAGATTACCCAAAAATACTTAGTGAGAGGAATGCCAAAACTATAGTTCACTAAGGACCACTTTTATAATGCCCGTTAGTTAGGAAAGCAAGTCAAATCCTCCTTTCACTTAATCAAAAACATTAACACTAGCAAACCCTTAGAAGTTCTTCACATGGATCTCTTTGGACCTATCAACACTTCAAGCCTAGGTGGGAAAGTCTTTGGGTATGTGATAGTTGATGATTATTCAAGGTTTATTTAGGTTAGATTTCTATCTCATAAAAGTGTATCATTCGAGGAGTTTAGATCTTTTTCCACTTGAATTTAGAGAAAACTAGGTTGTGAAATCTTAATCATTTATAATGACCATGGTGGAGAATTTAAGAATGAGAATTTTGAATCTTTCCATAAGGAGTAAGGGATAGACCATAATTTTTCAGCTCCTATGACCCCTCAGTAGAATGGGGTGCTTAAAAAAAGAATAGGACCCTTGTAGAGGTTACTAGAGCCTTGATAGTTGAATACTCTCTTCTTAAATATTTCTAGGCAAAAGCGGTGAATACAGCCTGTTATGTTCCGAACAGGGTTAATCTTAGATCCAAGCTAAATAAGACACCCTATAAATTCCTTAACGGTAAGACACCCAACTTCTCTCACCTTCATGTCTTTGGATGTAAAGTGTTCATTCTGGAGAATGGGAAGTCTCAACTAGGAAAGTTTGACCCAAAATATGATGAAGTAGTGTTCTGAGGTTACTCAAGTGTTGGGAAATCCTATAGAGTCTTCAATAAAAGAACACTGGTAGTTGAGGAGCGCACTTATGTTATATTTAATGAATTTGATAATTTTAGAGGGTCTAAAGTAAAAAAAGAAGAGTTGTGTATGTCACCGAAGGATTAGAATCTTCAAATATGAAGGAAAGGGTAGAACCTGAAATCACACTGCCTATAGAATGGAGATTTTTTTTAAGTCATCTGAAAGAACTGATCTTAGGAGACCCATCTGAAGGTGTTAGAACTAGGTATGAACTTAGAAAAGAAGTAAACCACTCTAACTTTAGTTTAATGATTGAATAGACCAACCTAAATCAAGCTTTATTTGTTGAATTATGAATCCTAGCCATGCATGAAGAGCTGAATCAATTTGTAAGGAATGATTTTTGGGAGCTAGTTGGAAGACCTAAGGACCAGAGTGTTATTGGAACTTAATAGGTTTTCAAAAAAAAATGAATGATTCTAGTATAGTGTTGAGAAATAAAATAAGATTTGTAGCTAAGGGGTATAATCAGATAGAAGGGATTGACTTTGAAGAGACCTTTACCCTTGTAGCTAGATTAGAAGCCATTAGGGTACTACTAGCCTTTGCCTATTTTAAGGATTTAATTTTTTCTAATAGATATTAAGAGTGCCTTTCTAAATGGGGTGATAAAAGAAAATGTGTATGTTGAACAACCCCTAAGCTTTGAAAATTTATAATTTCCTAATCATGTATTCAAATTAAAAAAGGTTTTATATGGACTGAAATAAGAACCCAGGGCATGGTATGAAAGACTTAGCACATTACTACTTGAAAGAACCTTTGTTAAGGGGAGCGTAGACACCACCTTATTTCTGAAAAAGGTAGGAGATGAATTACTAATTGTCCAAATCTATGTTGATGATATTCTGTTTGGATCTTTTAATGAAAAACTATGTGATGAATTTTCAAAAAGAATGAGTAAGGAGTTTGAAATGAGTATGATGGGAGAACAAACTTACTTTCTTGGATTTAGTATAAGGAAGAAGGATGATGGAAATCTCCTTAGTCAATCAAAATACATTAATGACATCCTTAAGAAATATGAGATGTATAAAGCCAAGCTAATCTACACTCCTATGAGTACCACTGTTTAGTTAGATAAGGATTCAAAAGAAAAATATATTGATAAAAAAAATACAGAAGAATAATTGGATGACTTCTTCACTTAATTGCTAGCAGACCTGATATTATGTTTAGTGTTTATCTCTGTGTTTGATTTCAGGGTGATCTAAAGGAGTCCCACTTGACTGCTATTAAGAGAACTCTTAGATATCTCTTAAGAACCAAAGACTTAGGAATCTAGTATCATAGGCATAGCACTTTCTTTGAAATCACAGGATATTCTGATTCAAATTTTACATGATGTAGGATTGATAGAAAAAGAACTTATGGGACATTTCAATTCATAGGACAATCCTTAGTCTACTGGTCTAGAAGAAAATAAAACTCAGATGCACTATCCACTGCTGAAGCTAAATACATTACCTTAGGAAGTTGTGTGGCCCAAGTAGTTTGGTTAAAGAAACAAATTCTAGATTAAGGATTACTTTTAGGCACAATTTCAATCCTATGTGATAATACTAGTACCATATATATTTTAAAGAATCCAATCCAACATTTCAGGACAAAACACATCGACATCAGGCACCATTTCATTAGGGACCATGTTACTAAAGGAGACATAGAGCTACACCATGTAGCCACTGAAAACCATCTTGTAGATATCTTCGCAAAACCGCTGGCCTTTGAAACCTTTAGTGTCTTAAGAACCAGATTAGGTGTGATAGATATTCATGTTTGAAAATAATGCTTTCTATTTATATTTTTGCTCTTAGTGTTTTATTTGATTTATTTGTTTATTTATTTTTGTGTTTTTGTTTTTATATTTTTGATTTACTGTTATTTTTTTAGTATTTTAAGAATCAGATCACTATTCATTTCTTCTGATGAACTTGCTTTTTAAATGAGAATTTTGCCTTATTTTTGTTTAGAAGCTTGTAAGCACTGATTGACTCCTCTAAAATAGTTAAAGGAAGAAACATTGATGATTGTTTCTCTTCCTCTAATTCCTTTAATGGTATATTTTTCTTTTTAAATAAAAATCAATTTCAAAATTAAAATGTTCGAGTTTGAAATAGAGAACTACTTTATCTTCCTACAGTAATCTATCTCATATAAATAATATTCCAAATCATTGAATCACTTTCATATTTTCTTAATCAAGTGATTGCATTTATCATATGAGTATGATTCTATTTTTTGGTTTACTCTTCCTTATCTAAGAGAGTGAGTTTTTCCTTGTCTTATATCTGAAAGATAATCTCATAATTGAGAGCCTTTAGAGGTTATGAAAGGAAGCAAGCTCGCAAAAGAAATGAAAAGAGGCACGAAATGAGCCCAAGACTGAAAGGATGTGCAATTTTTGCCAATTAATTGCAAGATACACTAAGTGTATCAAAAATCAAAAGTTGCGCAAATTGTGCCAAATAACTGAAAAAGAGGTACAAAATTAGCCCACAAAAAAAAATAAGCTTCCTTCTCTTTCAAATCTTTAAAAATCTTAAAAGAATCCTTATGCTAGTTAATATCTTAAAACAGTTGAGATTAAAAATCATGATTCCTGATTCTTTACTTTGTAATACTATTTTATCATATTTTTTTCTGAAATGGAGGTTTAAAGGATCATTTTTTTTATCTAATTTCATTTTTTCTAAATTAGATTTTTATTTTAAAGGAACTTTAACATATAAGGTATCCGAGGTAAGGTTTACAAAATTGATTTTCTATCTTTTCTGGATTTCAGCATTATCAATTCCTTCTTATTGGTTTTTAAATCTATAATTAAGAAAAATTTATCATTTACTAGAGTTTATAAAAAAAAACTTTGATTTTGATTGATGACTGGTTTTATTTAGTTTTTATATTTTTATTTTTTTATTTTTTATTTTGAAGTCATCTATTTTGATTTTTTTTTGTTTTAAAGTCCTCATGATCAACACATTCCATTTCTTTTTTTTTGGTTTTGCTCATATCATCTAAGATGATCCACATCATCCTATATGATCTGAATAAAAAATTCTAATCTCAGATCTATCATATCTAATGATTTAAATTCATCACTTATTGGTGATCGTCTCGTATGATTATAACATCATATTGGACGATACACGTGGCTAGAGTTACTGGATGATTTGACTGCTATTAGGTCGATCCATTATTGCTCATAGTCCTGAACGATCCATCTGTTCGTCCAGGTTGATGTATTTAGTCAATGATCATCATGTTAAATTCTCAGGCACATCGTACTGAGTCTAATCGTCTTGGATAATATCTGATCATCCTGGATGATAAGACCAACTTTTTTGACAAATCATCTAGAGATCATCATGGATGATTTTCCCGATTCTATATAAATAGCCAATCTCAAGCCTTATCCTTTACTCAAAACTTTCCAGCTTTCTTTTCTCTCATTCAACCTATCAATTCTTGGATATGGCTGGCAGTAAAAGATCTCATGCACTCACAAGTAACTATTCCAGGAGTGTGTGTTGATCCCAAGTTTACTGAAGAAGTGGATAAAGCTGCCTTTCACCTGCTACAAATCTACTGCTATCAACCCTTCCATTATTATCAATCAATCCACTCTGAACTTTTAGGTACTACACCTACTCTTTAACACAACCCTTGGATTCATTCTTACTCTTACCTTCCCTTTCAACTCTAAACTCCTATTTGAATTCTTTGCCAGCCTTTGCCTTAATGCTAATTTTACTACTCTGTAATCTTATGTGAATCGAAGGCCTATAAAGATTACCTATCAGGATTTCCATGAATTTCTTCACTTATCCATCAATGGAGACAAACTCCAAGTCTTAGCTTCTAATCCTAATTTTACTTAGTCTCATGTTAACAATACTCTTAGGAAAAATAATGTTTAATTTTAAGATTACACAATCAATATCATAGTCAAAGATGCTCGAACCATGTAGCACATCCTTCATAACTCTATTATTCCTAAAGCTAGGGACTAGATTCACATTGCTCCTATCCTTTCACGCACCACCTACTATATCATGGCCAACCATCAATTTAATGCAACTGATCTTATCATCTACTACATTAAACATTTAACCTGCATTAGGGATCCAAGCCACAAAAGAAAGCCAAACTTAGCCCTAGGACATCTAATTGCCTATGTCCTTGAATCAAAATACAACCTTCAATTCCATACTCCACTTGATCACCACCATGTCTTCTACTCCAATAACTCCTTCCACAACCTTTACAGTACTCATCATCACCATATGCTTGAGGAGCTTGGGGAAGAGGTGGAAGGTCTTATTCCTACACCTGGCCCTATACACTAATAGCTTCAGATTGATCAGCTGGTTCAGAGGTTCGATCAGTGGGAGGCTAAGTTTTAGTCATATGTCATCGAGCAATAGTGATAGTATGTAGAGGATATTACTCGATTTGAAAACTACACCATCAAGCAGCAGCAGCAACATGACCAGGATATGGCCTAATTTGATGAACAGTTTGCCTCTCATTCTCAATACTTTCAGCCACCTCCACCTCCCCCTCCACCTAATCAAAGTTCTTCTTTCTAGTCTGTCAGTATTTTATTTTTTGTGTGTATACTGGACTATATTTCTGTACTTTATTCTAATTTAGTATTTTTTCTTTCTTCCTCCTTTTTGTGATGTCAAAAGGGGGAGCAGTGTGTTGTTTGCTTAGTTTGTTGTTTAGTATGTCGCTTGCTTATATTTTAGTGGAATTTGTTTTATTCCATTTCTATTCAATTTTTTATGACTCATTTAAAAAATAAAAAAATTATTTAAAAATAAAAAGAATAAAAACAAAAA